>LUCM01005974.1:0-39339 GCA_008360955.1 Fasciolopsis buskii
TCATTCAAGACACACTAGTAACCCATTTCTCCATTCTCGATCAAATTTATCATGGACGAGTTGATGGAAGATGCTTTAGGAAGTCTCCAGAATGTCGGCGTCGAACTGGAACATGACGAGAAGCCGTGTGATCAAAAATTAAGGCAGTATGACCTTTGTCTGCCTGTTCGAATCCACGGATCATGCATGACGTGCATTAGACAGAGTGGTGACGTCCGTAGCTCGGGTTGATATGGGCTTCGTATCTTCAAAATAGTGAAAGTTTAGTGTGCAGGATGGGCGGACACCAGTGCCGAAGGCGATATTGGATGGGGAGGGACTAACGATTGTAGACCGTCTCACTTATCGTGGTAGCTACGTGTCGGAAAATGGTAGTTCGGCAGTAGAGGTAAACACGCGTCTATCCAAGGCTCGAGCGGCTTGCGCTGGACTGAAGCACTTGTGGTGTCGACCCGATATTTCGCTGAAGTTTCATAGTTCGTGCTGTAACTGTGCCACAGTGGCACTCAGTTCTGTTGTACGGTTGCTGAGAACATGGAGTATGCGTGTGGGCGAATGTTCGCGGTGGAGGTTCTCGATCCGACCGTGTATATGTAGTATCTCTAGGATTGGACGGAGTGTCGGGTGAGTAATGTGGAAGTCAAAAATTAGTTTTAGTGGCCAATTCTAAGAATCCTATTCAGGTTGAGAACGTTTAGTAGACTGTGTTGGTTCGGGTTCATAGTCTTTGCGTGTAGCGAACACTCGTCTACCGTGCCATACTCTGTTTTGCGTTCCTTCTACGGAGTGGGAGAAGCCACATGGAGGTCATCAGATGACGTGGAAAGATGGAATGATAAGATGCACAGTGAACTTAGGCTGGCAGTGGCAAACGGAATAAGGGTCGCGGCGTATTTCAACGTGAAGCGTCGCGGGTTCGCATATCCGTTCCACGCGCGGTCAATTTCTCCATTTGGCAGCCCTCTGTTGGCCGCGTCCCAATTTCTGACAAATGATGTGCATTGTTATTTCATTAGTAAAGGAAGCAAAAGATAAAAATGAAGGAGCAACGCGGATGTCCTGCATGTTTGTCAACTAGCTGGCTAATGGCATTGAACGACGTGACAGTAAGCCGTGAATAGTGGCGATCATGTTGTCATTTTCTACCAAATCACAATGTTTAAAAAGTGCATTTGTACAGCTAGACAGTGTTCCATGTGTTGATTGCATTTTGTTTAGTTCTGCTCTTTTTTCCCCTTTAGATATTCACTCATTTTGTAGAATAGTGTAACTCTGGGGAAAAGCAATGGTTAGTGAGGCTTGCCTTGTCTGTTTACGCTGAGGCGGAAGGATGAAGCGATGATGAAATGACCACACTCTACAAACTGTTTCATTAAATCTGTAACCAATTGTACTTAAGACTGCGGAGAGTACAGTTCCGTTTTGTGTTGATTGTTGGGACGTTCTTCCGTTTTTCTGAATAAGAGTCTTTCGGTTCAAAGTTCGTTTCCATCTTTGCTACTACTTCTCGATTACCTTTATCCAGGAGTGTCACAGCATTATCGGTTGGCCAATACATAATGGAGTTCCTGTTTGATGTCTTAGGATGGTCTGCGTGAAATCGAGAATTACACAGAACGCTCTGAGTCCTGGTGTTTTGCGAAGAAAAGCCATGATCACAAAATCAAATGCATTCATTTTTTTCTCATTGGTAAATGTGCCTACTCTTTGGGTAAATATTTTACTTTACATTTTGTCCATTGAAATGACGTATGAGGAGTCTATTATTTCGAAGCGGTATGTCTGAGCGTGACGTGTAAGTCTAAATTAGTCTCACTTTGAGTCATCCAAATGAATAATAACACGAGTAAGAAACAACCAGTTTCGACCATTATACTTATAAAGGTTAAAATGTCTGACACCGAGGCACATGCCCACTCAGCCGTGATCACTGACACATACAATGATGTTAGTGATTGAAGTTCATCGGGCGGAGATTACTGCGCTTTGGAAACTGACATTATCAGCCACCTATCAAGATAAAACAACGAGACGCGAAAGATGCATTCACACTTTTAACTTTGGCTATTATTGGGTCCCTGGAAAAGGCAGTTTTGCAAACGAGGAGAAAAATGCTCTGAGACACTTGATTAATTCATAGAATTCTGAAGGATCAGGTATCCAGTATGGCCAGAAAGAACAACAAAATTAGAAGAAACAATTCGAACAGACTAGAAAAATATCTGATACTTTTACCAAATTAATAGTCCGGTCATTTTGCATTTTTTTCATTCCAAACTGCGGTTCCCAGTTTGCAGGGATTCAGGTTGATGATTTTGTTTGTGACTTCTTGCCATGCATTTGGAATTCGCGGCAATCTTGAGTAAGATAGTAAACACAAACTTTGGTTTTTTGGATAATGGACGTTGACTTTGCGGTGGCGTAAAACGATAATGTATCCCGTTAATTCTTCACGTGTATATACGGAAGCGTGGTTTCAGCTTAGAAAAATGTAGTTTTTACTTGTTTAATTTTGTCGAGTTTTGGGATATTGCTGAGAAAACAGTGTTTTTCTCATTAAATCAAACTTTCCAACTAATTTATAGGCGATGTTGACGAAAATGAGTAAACCTTAAAAAACCGTACCGGTATATTTCGAGGGTTTTAGCGCCTACGCAGTTGGCTGTATTGACGAATTCACCAATCTATGATTCGAAGAGTTTCTCGGTGCTAGATATTAAATAACTTCAAAAAGTTGTGCAACGAAAAAGAAATTAAACTTTGTTAGAACATGATTGAAATTTAACCGAGTTACATTTTGGAGCTCACTTAAAATAATATAAAGAACATTCCTTAATTACCTGATGTACTGTGGCGTTCGCATCGAATAATTCCCTATGATTTAGAATCTCCACGTATAGCATCTATCTTCAAACAGAAACGGGCGACAATTACAGATTGGTGACAAAGATGGCCGTAATTACAAGGTTGTATTTCCTTGCGTCTACTTTGCACTTCTTCGCCCGGTCCACGAGACTTAAACGCGGATGGGATTGCAACACGATAGGTAGGCAAGCCTGAATGGTTCCAAGTAGCCGAGTTTGTAGCTTTTTTATTTTTATAGTGGTGACTGTCGATTGCTTAAGAGCACAAAGCCGATCCGGATTGTTAGCATAGACGATCGCTTCGGTAATGGTTTGCATTAGCCAGAAAAGTGGTCAGTTTTCAGTAAGATATTCGGCCAGTGTCATATTTCGCTTGAGGAATTGAAAAAATTTTTCCGAGAATAAAAAAAAAGTCATTGAGATCATATGGGATTCGGTCGGCCAGGGAAGGAGGTTTGGCAACACTGATGATTTAGCGTGAAATCACTCTCACCATCCTTCTAGATTTGTTTCAAAGATACTGACTCAGGGACAAAACTCTTTTTTCTTTTTTATTTTTGATTTTTTTTTTTTTTTTCTCTTTCATTGTCAACATTTGGAAAGCATACGTTTGCTCTCATTATAAGGTTTGATTGCATTGATAATTAATTCAAACTGAACTGCGGATGCGTAAATATGCTTATGTTGAACAAATCTTTGCAAGCGAGAAATCAATATACACGCCAGATGACACACCCGGATAGTTTCGAAGTAATCCCAAACTACTTCGGTAGTATTCTGAAATAGTAGGTGAAAAGCCATACATAATACATCTGATATCGATAACCAGTCACTAACGGTACTGCTGGTGGCATACACATCCGGAAACTCTTTACACTCAAACTGTCAACGCTCTCTTTAGCACCGCTGCTTGCGATATTTTCTTTTGCTGCTATTTAGTGTGGTGAGATGGAAATCAAGGCCAGATCATATTCACTGACGGTTGTATAAAATGAACTATACTAAGAGTATTCATTGGGACCCTCTGATCTACTTAGACATCATGCCTCTGGGATGGAGGGAGGAAAGCGAATCAGTTTTTTGAGGAAAATTTTTAATATAGCTTGCGTTCACTTATGTCGAGGCTAACGGGAAGTCTAAATTTATCGTACTCCTTCAAACTTCATTACAATGCAGTATTAATTTTCTGAATCGGGAATGCGACAGGTTGCATTTTTAAGACTAAATAAAAAATCCAGACCGGACATTTTTTTTAAAATCACTTCAAAGCAAATTTTTTTTCCAAGAAAAAGTACTGCATTAAAGATTTAAGTTATTTATATCCAAAGGAAGCAATACTGGGGAATAATTTATGATATTTTTGATTTTGACGTATTCGAGTATTTTTTGCTTTTCAGTTAGACGAAACAAAGTTAATTGTGATTGAAAATGACTGCAGACGACCAACAGTTGAGAGCCAATACGGAAAAAGAAATTCTGGAAGCATTTGCGCTGTACGATAAGAACGGAGACGGTTTAATAACGGCCGAAGATGTATTTCAAATGTTTAATTCACTCGGCCTGGGGTTTACAAAAGAAGATCTGGAAGTAAGTTGGTTGGTCGTCCAGCCTGCATCGTGAGATTTCTGTCAGACTGGGATCAGCAGACTGGCTCGAGATGGGAAAAAATTCCTCACTCCGGCAGAATTTGTGTCATTGATAGGACAAACAATATCTGGTTCGGAAATCGCATTCATTTTGAAAGAAATGTTTGAGTAAGTAAGACTTGAGTGTAAAACAGCTTCACTTTTTTTTCCTTGATTAAATAATGCCGTATTCAAAAACGTAGTACGCGTAAGTTTGGCAGCACTTTACTTGCATACGTAGCAGTAAGAGGAATATTCCTGCAGCTAGACCAATGCGACAGGTCTTACGAGATTAAGATAACGGTTAAATGTAGAAGAGTATCATGGCAGAACAGTGAAAGGTTTTAGACTAAAATACGTCGATTCAATTGTTTGATCGAGGTCATAGACCAAGTACTCATGCTAACGTGACGTTAATTGGTCCGTCAAGATATTGATATACCCGAACTAGGTTCACTTGCATAATGGGATTAACTTTCTTTGCAGAACAGGTAGATTTAAAAGCTACCGAGCAAATACTGACTTCCGTTATGTTTTTCACCTAGTATTTAACGCAAGTTTATAACAAACTAAAAAATCATCAATCAAAACGTGTTCCACTTGGGCCTTGCGAAACTTTTATCATAAAGTTGATCATTAATTCTTGAAGAGATCACAAATTTGTAGGAGGTCCAAGTAGTTTATACGCCCATCGCACAGATGATTGATGCGTACTTTCGACAATCCATGTTTCTCAGATTGTTAATGGTTGAAATTCGAGTTGAAATTTTTAAATCCTAACATGGGAAATCCTCAGGAAAATCCTAACGGGGAGATGTTTCCGAGTGCACCGATTTAGAGTATGGGATTCGAGCAACAGTTAGTCGCTGACCGGATAGTCGACGACACAACGGCGGGCAGAAACCAACACCATCTGTATGTTTTTCCTGTGTTTACTTTTTGCTTGTTTGCTTTTTAATTTTTGACTGATTTTGCTATCAACTGACGAGTAAAGAGAGGTGGTAACCAAAAAGCTCGTACATCACAATCGAGCTAAGATGGTCAACAGAATCTCAGTTTTTAGTTTTTTTGGTTGCAACATAATACCCAAAAGCAAAAAACATCTCAAAATTTCAAAAGGTATCATAATGCTGCCCACCATCTGTGCGTCTGAAGTCCTCCGGGAACGACATTTCATCCTCTAGTAAGTACAACTGATTTATTCCCGCAAGAACTGTAAAGTTATTAGGCTTCTATTAAGTTACTATGAAATGAAAATCTCGCATTCAACTTAGTATCGTTTTGTGTTTTGTAGCTCAAGTTGGGAGTTTTCAAAGTTTTTCTTCGAACGCTGAACTCATGTTTAGATCGCAAACGCTTTACTGGTTTATTTCGTGGTAAAATTTAGTTAACAAGGAATTGAACAATTCATAAACATGACAAAGCAGTCCGTATTTTTTGGCAAATATAAGCTTCCGTCAGAAGTAAGACATAAGCAACAGAACATAATAATTCTACCCAATCCACCACTCGTGTCAAATGTGAAATTCATTTACTATTACTTGATTTGTATTACATTCATCTGCATCACGCCTATGATACCATTTTCTTCTTTTTTAAAGGTTATTTAATTTTCCGTAAAATTGATTTGATGGAAAAACATTACGTTGTGTTCATACTGGATTGCTTAATTATTCCCTTTTCTTCCGTGTATTTATTCCACATTAAGATCGTTAGATCTTTCAGGTGATGGATACCTCGACAACAAGGAATTGGCATCACGATTGTCGGCAACCGTCGAGTCAACGACGGAACAAGAAGCAGCACAACTCATCGAACTGATGGATAGGGATGGGGATTCGCGAGTGAATTGCCAGGAATTTTCACACATTCTGACTAGTGGGTTCCATAACGATTAAAAAAGGCCAAATTGGCGATTCTGTGTCTATTTCACAAGATTCTTTGTGAAAAATTTATACTATAGATGATTAATCCAGTTTTCAAAAAGTTACCAAAGAAAAAACAAGCAAAAAGAACGTTCCGGAAATTTTTTGTTGCGTATGTCTTTAGGAAAGCAGAACGGCCTGTTTAGTATCTTGGATTCAGGAATTGTGTTATTTGCAATATATATATATATATCTGATATGATCTTTCGATATGCTTTTTAGCAACAAGCTGGTTTTTCGCAACCAGAGTTTGTTTCAATCCTGTTCCCAAATGCTGCAGTTAGATTTTGCTCCATCCCTTATTGCTTGTTAAATAAACCGGTCATTTCACTACTGTTCTGCTTAATCGCTACAAGTGTATTTGGATTCGATCGCACTCCAGTCCTTCACGTTTTGTATTGATTTCTGCCCAGTCGTAGGATGACAAACGGAGAGGTGACCAAAATAGCCAATTTTGGATCCGGATTATTGGTTCCCCAAATGTCATTATTTTGTCCAGTTGATCACTACTTACTTTCCGAATACTTCATACCAGTTGATTTTGAGCAACATTTTGCTAACGGCCACCAGGACAAAGTTGCAACCGTTGTTTTCACTATTTATTACGCTAAGCCCACCGCTGGCAACCAAAATATTTGATCTGACTACCCAGGAAGAATGCATAGCTACAGACAATATGCCAACAGATTCAAAAATTGGTTTTTGAAATCGCAAAATGGGAAAACAGGACGGAATCTAATTATTGTTAATTCTTATTTCATGAAATTACATGGACCGCCCTCCCGTGAAAGAACCTGACGAGCAAGTTACACGTAAACTCTTTGATCCAAAGCAATAGAAACCATGACTGACTGGGAATATGGTACTAATACCAGTCAATGTAAAGTTTGAAGCTGT
This sequence comes from Fasciolopsis buskii, assembly GCA_008360955.1. NCBI lineage: Eukaryota > Metazoa > Platyhelminthes > Trematoda > Plagiorchiida > Fasciolidae > Fasciolopsis > Fasciolopsis buskii. Next base: position 7,312 of record LUCM01005974.1, read on the forward strand.
GCATACGTCGAGTCATGAAGTCCATGGACTGAAGCAATCTTCAACATACTTACAAATGTAAATGCATTCAGTAGAAAGAGAGCACTTGATTGTGCAAAAGTCCACCGTCAACTCAAGATACCTCAAATAGTACAGTCCACTACAATGAATGAACATAATTGAAATAACCGGCTGAAGTTGCATCTTACTGGACTCAACACAAAGCTACCAAAAGGGGAAACAGTCAAATACAAAAATTTGACACAAACAGGTGGAGGACATTGGCAGTTATGAGTATGCTTGGACATGATGATAATACTCTCGAGGAACCCAGTGGACAACAATAATAGGGTCTCAGTTAAGTCAAGCCGCGGTCCATGTGCACAATGCGATTGGTACCTCGGTATAGGAATGAAGGGTGAAAACATCATCAAATAATGGTGAACGGGGTCACATGATATATTCTTGCATGTGGGCGTCTGTGTTGCAGAGAACATAATCGGTATGACATGAACCGTGGAGACACTAAAACGGTTATACAATAAGGGTGAAAGAGATTATGCTCATGTATACTCAAGGGTATTTAATTTCAAACAAATGACTCGACTAACATGTGAATTAAGATATCTAACGTGGAGATGATATCAGCCCCTGTTAGATTCGGCCCAGGCAAGTAGTAGATTATGAAACGAAGAAAAGAGCACGAGTGATTGTGTGGAGCAGAATCAATATATATCACTTCTAACTTTGCGCTAATGAAGTCGAATTGCCATAATTGCCTCCTTAGGGATGAAATGATTCACCATGCATTACCTCTGTCCGACTAATCAGCGAAAATTATGAGTGGTCCATGTAGCATTCACATCAATTACTAGGACCTACTCGTTCTTAGTTTCCCACAGCTCTCCGTCGAGAGAGCAACCGTTAAGATGAATCACTTCCACATCACAGTACGTCTGCCTCTCACATTGACGAATTCAATCCTTTAACAAAGTACGCATCTCCCGTCAGTCTGCAGTAGGTAGCTCATGGTCGTGCCAGAATCAAAATTAGAAAAAGCCACGATTCCTTATGGTGATCCGTGGTTAATTTTTTGAGAGATCTAACTTCGAGAACATTTCGAATATAGTCTTAGGTATTTAGTTTTCGTATACTTTGTCTTTGATATATACCTGAGGAGGTGGAGAAACACCGACGATGCGCCTTCTGTTCAAAATCAGACATTGGCAAACTCGTTGAGATCACATGTTCTGTGAAACAGTTAATGGTTTTCGGCAGTGAGAACTTCGTCAACTCAAGCTTTTGATTATTTTTCCCTTGCGCTGCGCTTCTACCTGGACTGATCGAAAGGTGATCTGGATATTGTCGCATATAACTCAAATTTGTCTTCGTTGCTTTCATTCAGAATTTACGGGGACTGAATCGAAATAAAGTCTTATTTGCTCTGTGCAACTTACACTGGAATTCTAACTTCATCCAGAATTTTCATAGCATCTTCATCAGGATAGGAGACCAAACTGAAAACTGCCTAGGATGGACAGATAAAACACGATTTTTCAATGCTTTTCAGCTTTCACTCAGAGGTTTACTCTAGTTGCAGGCTGTTACTCATGTGACTGGATAAATTTTTACGGCGCCTATGACCTTCTTCTATGGAGTATCAGCCAATTGTGCCAGGATTAGTTCTGTTATTTGATTTATAACTCAACCTTTGTAAGGTGAAGGTCAAAGCGGTGTGACCGTGACATTTGAACTCGGAAGTGGCGGATTCGAATTTCCCACCGACAGTCAACCTCAGTACTATGCATCCCTCTGTTGACCGTGGTCCCTTTCCTTAAATTGATGTATACCACTATTTCGTTATTTTATTAAATAAAAGGTAAAACAGATAAAAAGACGGCAACATTATTAGTTGAGTTAGATTCTGATTTATTAGCGTCATTCCTAGTATTGCAGGTGCTGCTTTCATTAATGTCTTTTGGCCAATCTGGTCCTCCGGCTCACTGAAGACACTTGTGCGAGCCTATAAGCACGTGCGCCAAATGAGGCCATTTTCCACATCTGCCTCGTGTTGATGTGTGCCTTCATAGAGACATTCCTACTCATCGATTTTAGCCGTCAACATGCCACCGTTTTGCAACAAATTTGGGATATCTAATAGGTTTTTGGGACGCATCTGCCCTTTCTGTATTCACGTCATCCCAATGCTGATGGCATAGCAACTAATAGCTGTAGTCTATAGATTTAAATTAGTACAATTCAGGACAGTGAAAGGATTTTCGGTGCATCCTTGTTGGTCGGGTGAACAATTCACAGCCCGTATTCATTTTTCCCTTATCTTGTATTGTACTTAAGGAAACTTTTGACTACTGATTAAACATCCAGTAAACAATCTATTTGAAACAACTGAAAGTAAGAAAGTGCAACACCTAACAAAATGAAATGAATCGGACGCAGTTGCATACAACTTAGATGTTCAATTGACTCATCCCAAGCCGCGTCAGGGAACTACAGTGGAACAGATAAACCACAACCTACGGAAGCTTTCATCATTGATCTGCCGCGGCTACTGCCCCCGGTAGCGTATAATGCAAGTCGACGTTCATTAATATATCAGTTGGACTTATAATTTTACAAAACACCTGGCCCCCAGTGACGGATCCAGAAATTCACGATGCATAACCCACTACTTAGTGAAACTCAGTCAAGCCAGTTTGCCAAAATTAGATGAAAGCTCCATGATAGATGTTCCGCATATGATCCATAGAATTCCTTCTTATCAGAATCTGAAGCCTCAATGGACAAAGCATCCCCAGTTTTAGATTAGAGAAGAGTTGAACCATTTTACAGATGGGACAAATCTATTGCGTAAATCGTGATGTCAAAGTAGCACCGACATGACAATACACGGAAATCAAGTTGTGACAGAAGTAACCGAGCAGTGTGGGCGATTCGAAATCAAAACAAACAGTCGAAAGTGGAGCAAAATCGGAACTGCGCTATCTCGAGTCCAGTAAAACAAACGCAAACAAACAGCATGAAACGGAAGTTGTGTGTTGGAGAAAATTGTAAGGGAAAGTATGTCCGAGAATAATCTCTTTTTTCCAAAGGATGGATGTCACCGGATTCTGAAAATGATTGGGCAGTGTCCAGTTTACTCTGGATGGTATAAATCTAAATAATGCATGAACTGTCACTAGATAACAGCAATTTCATTCACTATTCTCTCGCTTATCAACATTTTGACACACTCCGGTTAACGGGGGAATAATGGTTCTGCGACGGGTTTCAAGTAACTCCAGCACAGCCGAGTTATCCTTATTTTCTTCTAATGTTATTCAGATGGGTATATTTAGATCACGGGAGTCCGAATCAACATAAAACTTCGCAAGCTCATTACATGAAACTTTATTTGCCTCCGAAAATCTAGGTATTAACGAGATTTTGAGTGGGCTTGACTTCATTTTAGTTGAAGTCTGTAGAAGAATGGCGATAAAACATTGCTTTTAACTGTAGCTGCGTGAGCGATTGAAATATCTGGGCCGAGGAATGAATGGAATAAAGTTCGAATTCACTAACATAAACCTTTCACATACACATCTTAACATCTCAGAGTGCCCGAAACAGTAATCAGATCGGTATCTCATGGAATATGACGCAGCAGATTCGATCGTCGACAGCTGAGTTTAGTACCAGTGGATTTTCACCAGTAGTTCAGTGAAAAAGGTAACTGCAACTATAAATACTAAGCTTATACCGGCAGAGGAATTTATAACAAGTTTAGATGGCTGAAAAGAAAGTAGTATTAAAAAACCATAAGTGAAAGACCATTTATTACTTTGCCATACTCTGATCTTTGGATATAAAGGTAAGTGCATATAATGCCCTATCTATGAGTCTGCATGATATGTCTTACTGAGTTTGTATGTAGCACGAAACTACCTGTTTAGTTTAAGGTGGAACTCGGAGCTTTCTTCGGTTTTCAAAGTGGTGGTCGCACCTGAGCAACAATTAATATTTTTTCCAGAACAGTGTTATTTTTAGTCTCGTATTCAAAATTAACAGTATAAATCCACTTCTGTTTCCCAACGATGTTCGACACTCTAGACGGTACAATATGCGTGCCGGAATGAAAAATCAATGCCACAATGTTTTATCTTCATACGCATTTCTGTGTGAATCTGTCTTCACCTCAGTCCTACAACTACCGAAGGGCTTATCCGGAATTCGCGGTTGAAGTAAGCTGGATGAAGCAGCTAGGGTTGAATAATTTAGATAGGGAACGTCAGTTGTACTTTTGGTTACCCCGTACATAGGGTTATCGCAGTTTCTCGGCAATATTCCTTAAAGCAAAACACTATGATACTATAAAAAGCAGAGACTTTTACTTTGAAAATATAGATGTTAAATATCTATTCGATTACGATCTCCACAAAAGGCTACTTTAAAAAAATTCTCATTGTTGCCTCCAGTTTGCTATGGATAAACATATGCGATTTACTAACACATGTAAGAACAAACAGGAAATGCTAGTAACTGGGCATGCAGGCACAATGTGCATGAGTACAAGAAAAATCCCGTGGGACAAAATTCTACGGCAATCCCCGTTTCAGCATGTTCAATCACAATGCGATTGCTCCCGATTTCTTGCCTCTGCTCCAACTGGCAGTGCTGAATGACCCTCCTCCTGAAAGGTCAGTGGCATGACGAGGCATGACGAATTAGTCTCCTGGTTCGTATTGCTTGGGGTCGATCTGAGAACGTATCCCAGTATAAAAAATGGGTGTAAGATTAACTGATTCTTGTAGACAAGCCTCCATTCAGTCACTCCGTGTTGCCTTGAAAAAGGTGCTTGTTAGAACTAGGGGATTTAGTTGAGAATCCTAATTGCTGCCATGTTTAGCGTTTGAATTGCTTGTCAAAATATGTTCAGCACTTCAGTGAACTGTACAAATAAAATGAAATCAATTTTTCTTTGAACGCCGTACGTGATAATAGGAACTGTTTGACTCAATATATGAGCAGTGATGAACCGGTCACTACTCCGAGTTTCCATGCTGAGTTAATACTGCACTGCACTGAGGGTCAAAATCTACCGTTGAGATTGCGGTATGGAAGCCACGAAGCATCGCGCTCCCCATCAATTCCAACGTTTTTTTTATAAAAATCGTGATGATTGCCGTCCTACTGATGGAAGGACTCTACAAGTTCCCGTGAAAAATTACTGCTCGACAGACTCATTTAAAGGTAGCATTGGCAGAAGTTAAGAAAATAAGTTGGAAGCTCCGCTTAAGATTAAATGATTTCAACGTTTATTTACACGAAAACCGGTTGACCAACAGCTGAGTTAACATAGATTTTTGCTACTCCCGGAACATGTATACAAAATCCCAATTCTGTAATTATTCTTTTCTTTGTTTCACTCTTCGTATATCGAGTGACCCAGTTGCGAGTGCTCATGGTCATGGTCATATCGGCCTCGTTATCGCCTTGTGTGCAAGAGCCTGTTACGCTGTGTTAAACTTGATGCCAGTTAACAGTGATTAGTATGCTGTTTGGTTGGAGGATTCTGTACTTGATATGTGTTAGTAGTGATATTATATATTTTCATGAATTCACTCCCCATGTGATTTTAACGCTCAGCTAACCATTGAGGTTATTCAGATCAAAGATGAAACAGCTGTAAAGTGCTTACATGGTCTTATAATGGTGGGTTGTGCGTTGAAATCACGTGGTGGATAACTTCATGATTCTGTACTTACCAGAAGCAGTCGACTGAAGCGTCGTCTTGTGTTCATCGACGGCAACATTGTAGAGCATAAAGATGGATTCTACTGCGACCTGTTTTGAGTACCTTGCAATGTGCATTCACCGGACCCTTTGGTTGTTGTGGGTGATTCCGACGACAAATTCTTCTGTTTAAGGGGAGACATCAGTTGCACTTTAAAATGCGACAGAGATCCCCCCAGTTGATCTGATCCGGTTGGTCACAGTGACGCTTGTCCCTTTCTGCAGTTTATCAGCTGTGGATTGTCAGTCATTTGGGTTCACATCGGCAGATCCAGACCATATTTTGGTCCATGGTTGTCCTCGTTTGTGCCTGGCCGTTGGCGGTTCCATTGGGAAAATGAAGCTTAATGCATAACGATGCACTATGGCAGAAAAAATCAGTTCCGTTCGGATCTTCCAAAACGTCATCATTACGAAGGAGTTCCGAAGGTATGAGCCATTGTAGGCTGAATTTTCAAGAGCCGGGCATATACCGGTAAAGAGCATACAGAAATCAAGGTCATGAGGCCTTAGCTATTATGGATATATTTAATATTAGTTGTTCTGTTAGATGAAAGCAGAGCCGTCCACTCAGATGTCACATAAACGAGATGAATAAATCTCTGAGATATCGACTGACCGAAAGAATGAGAATGAATATGAATGATGGTGGAAAATGAAGACGGCATTGGCCATCCCTAATAGCCGAAACATTTACCGACTGATCAAGGTACCAGGGAAAGAAAATTAAGTTAGTGAAGTGTTCAAGAGATGAGATGATTTACTGATTCACTGTGAGAAGCAATGTCTAGAGAGTTGGGCAGCTTGTTTCAAATAACAGTTTATTCAGCCCAGTTTAGCAGTGAAACCTTTGTTTATAACTTCAACTAAAGCAATGAGTGCAGACATCGGTTTACCATCAGAAATTGAAGTTACCCGAGAGATAGGTTTTCTGAAAACGCGTCAGGCAGCTAGACCTGACGGGCTGCATGCATTTTTCCAGAGATTTTAGAGAAGTTTCGGCATCTGAAGTGATACTCCTCTTAGAAATGTTGTATGAAAACGAGCAACTGCCACACAGCTACCATGAGCGGGTGATTGTAAATGTGTGCAGGAAAAGTGGCAGGTACTCGTGAACTTTAGAGGGAACATAGATTGGTAAGTATCGAATCGATAACTGGCAGAAATTATTCCTCCTCGACTGTCTAGTGCTAGCGAGTAAATTGAGCCGATTTCTTCCCAGATTGGAGATTTGTTCAAGACATCTCGAAACAAGTGATCTGAGAATACAAATAAATTTCTCCTAGACCCATAACCTCCGGCTTTTGTTTATCTGAAGTCAATTTCTGACTCAGTCAACCGAGCAGTTCTTTGGTGCTATCCGTCGTTGAAGAATGTGCCGGAGAAAATCATTCCTCCTTCCTGTCGCTGTGAGGGAAGCCGAAGCCGGGTTCCTGTTCGTAACGATCTTTCATTCGAGGTCGTCACGAGGAATAGCGTTCGTCAAGGTCGTATACTTCCGTCATTTGCAATTGAAATGATCACGAAAATCCGCCAGAATTATCATGTAACATCGGTATTTACTCATACAGTGAGTTGCCAGACACCGAATTACCTGAATTTTGCCTTTTTAATTGAAAGTATTTGCACCTCACCAAGTGGTTGTATATGTGGACTCTGCACGCATGCAGAGGGCACAGTTCTCATTTGAAAGTTTGTGTCATTTGTAGTACTGGAATGATATCCAATAATCGATCAAAGACGCACTGAGATGGGTCCTGCTATGTGGTCCACGAATGCTTCTGTTGCAGACAGATGTGCCAGGGTAACATGTGTTTGAGCATTGCTGTTTAGGCGGTTTCTTTAGAGTGTACTGACAGTGCTGTGAGCTATGCTGAGGTTAGACGTGAGGCAGTATGCCGCAAGATCCGGTCTTCAAAGAAGGGAATGTATGTGAATATACTAGACTGGTTTCCGATGTGTGTAACGCATCCCGACAGGAAGCTTGGCTTTCTATACGTTTTACCTTCTGAGGTATATAGTCGTCGAAAAATGAGTCCAGAACATCAGTTGATTATATGACAAAATGCTGCAAAAACCTAACGAGGGGCTGGCTTCTTCAGCTTCAAAAGGGGCACGTATTGGGACTACAAGATTCTCCCAACACGATGATTGTAGGCAACAGGTGATATGTTTCACTACAACATCGGTGGTATTATTATACCGAAATTGTTTTCTTTTCTATATAATTTCCCGACCTGTCACGTCACCCTTGATCTCTTAATATTTCTTGTTTTTTCTCCCGTGAATGGATGGTGTTGTGAGATAGCAACCAAACCGGGAGTGTGTTAGTGTAGGGATAACGGTTGTCAATGTAAACTGAACGGAAGCGTGAGTACGGTAGATCTTATCAACTATTCTACAGCTTGGTCATTGATATGGAAATTGCTGTGATTAGGAAACAAAATGGAAGAACTAAACTCTCACAGTAAGCCTTGGATACACCGTTTTCGTCAAACATTGTCCTTGTATGCTGATCTTGGAGCGAGACAACTAAATTTCAAGTCTTTCCACTGTTTTAGAATTTAGAATAGAAATAATGATCAAATGGGCAATCGATAAAAATGTTCTTTCATTTAAGTTTGTTCGGACGAAATTTTGGTTGATAATTAAACACCAGTGAAAGAAAAAATCAGACGGATAAAATATTACAAAATCTTGATGATCATTTGGCAAAGAGGAAGTACTTTGAAGAGTTATTGTTTTTTAAGGGAATAAAATTTGAGTATATGGTTTTATTGTTCATCTAAAGCCGTGAACACCGAGAATATTTGAACTGGAAGTTTGAGGTTAGCACTTAAATGCCCTCTAACGTGATACATCTGACTACTTCTCAAGGTCTACCACAATTTAGTTGCGATAAGAAAGAAGTAGCTTCAGACGTCTTACTTGAGTCGATTTGACACACACTCACTTCCATCTTCATAAGTCGTTCAATAGAAAACATTGTTTAGGGAGTTCGATTTTTGCCTAAAATCTGTTCACCAAAACGGAACGTAATACTCTCTATGGTCGAAATTTGCAGTCGAGAAAATCAAGGCAAAATTATATATATATATATAACTGAGTATCTGAGTTTAGTTTACTGGTCAGTCTCTCGTTCGTGATGAATAATTGCAATTTCACTGTGTCCAACCATTTGAACTCAATCTGAAATTTCGTGCATTTGAGATCTATTTTTGTAAAGGGTATCCGTGACTAAAGTGTGTGAGCAGTGAGTGCAAAATCAAGAGAAGTGAATTTGTATTATAAACAAGACTATTTTTACGGCAGACTATGCAGAGTTTCAACAGTGTACACATAGCAGAAGCAAAGGTTGTTAATGGTTAATCTTTTCGCATACGTAATTTTGCGAATCGAAATGCTGTGATTTTATTAGCCATGCGAATCCGTTGGCGTGGTTGTTTCAAAGATGATACTCGATTCAACTGGGTTGAGTTGGATGACTGTCAATAAGGCAGTGCAGTGTCCGGTAACAAACAGATAATTAAGAGTTACCCTGGAGATCTCTTCGGACTGGGTCCTAGTCAGAAAACTGAAAGGCGTATAGATTTTCATTTAAATAGGTCTTTTTACGCCTGTGCGCTTGATTGCTTTCTGTAATTCAACAAATTTATTTTAAGGATTAAAGGGAAAAACGTCTTTATTTTCCCTCTTGCAATCACCACTGATGCATCTTTTTTGTGTTTAGTCACGAGCTTAGAAAAATCCATTTGTAAGGAAATTGTTGGTTCGTTCGTCTTTGAAAACTCAAAAGACCCTCCGTATTTTGCTGTTAAGTAGGATGCTTCATTTCCTCCCTGACAAAATTTGCGCCGCACCCAAATCTTCATCGATGCCCAGTCACACGAATCCCTTGTTCCAACTGAAACAACAAAGATCCTGCTCAATCTGACCTCATGTTCTGTTTGATCATGAACTCCCCTTTGAGGAGCAACGGTGAGACAAACGACTAGACAAGTCGTACACGCACATATATATGGATATATATCTATAATCATATCTGCATATGGTAGGAAAGTAGAGTGGGTGATAATGAAGCCGGTATGGTGCAAAATTTTGATCCTATGCTAACTCTTGAAACATCCACCATTTTAGGCGTTCAGATTTCCCGGAACTCGAATCGTAACGGAATGATCAGTTCGTTTATCTATTCCCGAGAACGAGGTCGACGTATGCTTCAACGGTGAATCTGATTAGAAACGACCCATTTCTTGTACAGATGAAAAACTCCCATGGGCGGGGTCGCTGAAGGCTGGGGTCACACAATGAGAGTAATAGGAGAACAAACGAAGCCTCCGAACTCTCAATGTGTGCGCCCCCTTATGTGGAGTATGTTTGACCCAGTTTGACGACCACACCCAAAAGTGAAACTAGAGGGTGGCGGTCGAATAATGCGCGAAGTCACAAACAAACAAACGGTAAATTGCATTCGGTATCTATGGAGAGTTTAAACGGTCATAAGGCCATTCATTAACCAAATGTATGACTTACTTCGTGCTTCATCAGCTCATTGGACCATCTAACGACTTCAACATATACATTACAACGTGTTCGTCAAAAGCAGTCATTCTTCATCCACATGCATTCGAGGTTGTTGCGTTTGGAGTATGATAATGGAAATAACCAGCAGATTTGCGAATCAGAGGGGTTAAGGTTGAATACCAGTAAATGTGAATGAACCGGTTCACCTATTGGCTTCAACATTCATAGTCCTATTGTATACATACTTTATCGATAACGGTCGAACACATATAAAGCCGCAGATGGAACTTCGACTTCCATTTAGTTTTTGAGACGATTTTATCGTAAACACTATTGGGGTTTATTTTTGCTCGGACAACACACGCGTTGCTGATTTGTCACTAAAATAGTGTAAGTTAGGTCCCTTTTATGGAACCTATTTATATAGACTTAAGTTCAATCATTGCTATATCGTATATTTTGATGGGTAACATTTTAACTTCATTCACTGAGCAACATTTTGTTTGTACAAAGAATAAATTGCATGACATACTGGTCGATAGCCTCATTTCAGTGACACGTCACACTACTCGGATTTTTAAGAGGGATCGAAGCAAACGAAAATCGGGTGTAAAGTCACACCAGTGTAGTGGATGTGTGAAAATATCGCGTCTAAAATGAAGCACTTTGACAAATGATCAAATTCGTACATGGCCGTGCCTTGTCTTAATGTGACACAGATCAACTGTATTACAAAAAATGAAAATTTTGGTATAATAATTCCTTTCCGGTTGTTTAATTACCGACTGCACAAATTCAAATAGAATTTTTCCTTATTTGGTAAGGGTCAGATAAACTCGACATCTACGAAACCACACCGAATTCAAGGCAAAATTTCGCTCCTGTGGATGTCAACTATCGACTTCAGTGTTTTTTATGGCAAGCTAGTCAGCTCCAACGTGAATTAGCAGTGCAAATTGACAGTAACGAGCTATTTCCTTTTCTTCTCCGTTCCAGTCGGGGATATCAGCTCAAAACAAACAGAGGAGCGGAAAATACACGCATCGAAACAGATTGAACGGTCTCATATTTGTTTGTGCAATTATTTAAATTGCACTGTATCATTTAGAATAAATTTACTCTTACTGAAACTGATTCATTCACTGCTATTGCGCGACAGAGACGAAGCAGCAAAAGAAAGGTCTAGTTACGAATTCAGGATCGTTGGATAAGACAGAAGTCAAAGCTAACGGAACACCACCAACTGCGTACGCGGACTGAACAGGCAACGTCAAGTGGAGATGAAACTTTGGTTTAGGAATGCAAAGTTCGGCCATCTGAACTTCACGGTCAACAGCAACATAGATGTTCAAAATCATTAGGCCCAGATCTTTTTAAGTATTTTAGCTACGTTTCCAGAATTGTTCCGTGGCATCCAGTTTTGTCGGAACATTAGCCGTGTAACACAAAGGTCAGCCACCACTGGACATCTGCTCATTCACCGAATCACTCATGTCAATCTAGATGACTGCAGATAATAGACCTAACCTAACCAGTATTGCCTTTATTGAATGAATAGGTAAGGTAACCGTAATAAGGTCATTCTACCTAGAATTATTTAAATAAAACATATGCACCCACAATCACCCAAGTTAATGTCTTATTTTACTACTTTGTTTGACTCAGTTTGTCTGTTACTTTATTCGGCCGTTCTTCACGGAACTATTTTCTTATCATTTTATATTTTATCTTTTTATCTTTTACTTTCTTTATTAATGAAACAACAATATACATCGATTTTCAGGAAGGGGACCGCGACCAGCTGAGAGCTGCCAAATGGGGAAGTTGACCGAAGGTGGGAGGATTCGAACTCGTAGCTGTCACGTCCAAACGCCAAGACCTTATTCTGCCGATCTGAACACGCTGTCACGATTTCAACTCTAAATAAGCAAAGAAACCGGCCAAAATGTCTATCGTAAATGTACCCTTACACCCTGCCCCACATCCTCCCCCACATGGTCCATGAGATCTACGGGGAACTTCCAGCAGCTATTTATCACATTGATTCAGATTCTGGTAGTGCTTTATCCAGAAGCTCAATGTGAATAACTTTTCTTATTCCAAGTCTAACGTGGAGCCCGTAATATCGATTGATCGGAGCTTAGACAAACAATATATACGTTTATCAGTCAGCTGCCACAATTGAACACTGAAAAGCGGAATGTACTGACTTAGCCTTCTTCAAGTTCTCTTGTTGCATTGATGATAACTGATCACTGATTAAACCTAGCCTGATATGTTTTAGTTCTTAAAAACAAAAACCAATGACAAAAATAGCTTAACTAATGGTCCAGAATCCCTCCTGGTAATTACTACCGAAATCACGACTCCTCAGGCTGGCAGAGGCAGTTGGGTTTTGACGACCATTTTCACTGATTACCATGACAGGGTATAAACAGTTCCGGACCAATACAGCGTGTACGCAATGGGAGAGAACAGGGCGGATACACGGCCAGCACGAAAAAAAACAGTCACTGAGCTTTGCACCGAATGTCTCGTATGAACAAATCCGCCGGGAAAAACTGTGATACGAGGAATACTCAAAGACCATTTGGAGTCGATTTTGTCTATCTAAATGGTCTGCCAGTAACGGGAAGATCGGATATTTCATTGAAAATTTATTTGACTCATGGTATTGGCATTTCTTCTGCTTATTCGGTTTCTCTTTCTTTCATAGATTTGCAACAAAATGTAAGGACGAAAATCTTCCGTGAATCCCAGATACTTAAAAAAAAGGAATAGCAATCTCCTAGATCAAATACAACTTGAGACCTTTGAAAACCAACGAGGTCGTTAAGGATCAAGTATGCTTCAGCTTCACAACCTCTTCGTCCTGTAACTACCAAGCGTTTTCTCCCCAAAATAATACACTATACTAAGGAAACTGACCGTTCCTATTTCGCATCATTCATGAATGGGAAACTTCTGCCTTGTTTATTATTAAAACGAAATGATTCAGAGGTCTATAACAGCAACAATCCAGCCCTGGTTTGTAGCACACTTGACATACGGTGATAACCTTCGGAATAGTAGTGTTAGACAAATCCTTGCACCTCGTGGCCGAACGTTATTTAGTATTCTGATTTCTCATACAACATCTGGCTTTTATCGAGATCTCATCTGGCTTTTATCGAGATCTCATCACCACCCATTTCGATTATTTGGACCTATTTTTTTCAACCGTCTCTTAGAAGTGTAGGAACTAGACGACGATCTGTTAAATAGCACTCGGTAGTTGACTTTGATAATGGATGAAATTCTATGTTTGAGCAATGGGATTAGAATTCCTCGGTCAGTTCGACGGTTTATTTTATGTGAATAACATTTCGATAATCAATGCGATAAGCTGTAACTATGCCTATTTCTTGGCCGACGACTGGTCTGGACATTGCAAATCCCCATAGGAAATATGATATTCCGATACGTGACATGTTCCCATTCTTTCAATAGAGCTCCACAGTTCGTGTCTTGTGAGAAATGGGACAGAATTCACCCTGCTTAGTTCAGTGCTTTTCGGGACAAATATTAGACTCCGATGGTCAATGCTTCGGAAAATTTTCGCCCATAACTGTGTATCAAGTCTGCGGAAATTGCGCTGCTACCCTAAATGCAATCCTATGTGAAAACTCTAGACACTGGTTACCCATAATGGAAACCTAATAATCAGAAATTCGTTAGCTGCTTAAATTAGTATAAATGTCACAAGTGGTTCAAATGCATTATGGTTTTATGAAGTGAGCTTCCCAAGCTCCGAACTGATTGTCCATCCTGTAAGCCTCTTGAACTACTTCTAAATGGCTGTGCGCCCAATGGGGAAATCCCATTTACTTCGTTCTAGCAGTGGACTCGTTCCCACCAGAGTGCGAGAATGGAGGCAAATGCCGTTGATTTTCCAGCAGGTTGATTTACCTTGATGTTCAGTCTAGGAGGAACGGTTAATCTCTGATTCGGAAACCAACCACGCTTGGTGTACAAAACCGGAGGCAAAAAGATGCACTAGGCATCCATGTAGTCCGATCCGTTCAGAGTGTAACTATTGAGCAAGAAGCAGCAAGATCCCTAGGGGTTATGTGATTCTCACATAGTTACCTTTTAATAAAACTGTGCCAGTGGGTTATCTTATAGTCGAATATCTGATCTCGCTTGGGAAACCGGTTAGGATCCAACTCACCGACAAACCGTGCATGCAGATGGAAAACTGGTGAGAACCAATGGAAAAGGTGAATTAAAATGTCAACGAAACTGCAGTGAAATCTACACAGTATTTTTTCTTAACCTCTTTCCTTCTTATTATGGATATGTGAATATATATATATATGCTAAGACCCATCGACCCACTCAGAAATTTATGAATGAAACATCCTGCAGCCAAGTGTTGTATAATCGCTGGATGAATCCGCAAGATTGGACGAGACAAATAACAAGCTTCATTGAGGAAATGCTATCCAAGACAGACCTCACGTGAGTGATGTTAGTTTATTCTAGTTTCGAACCATCCAATCAAATATACGGTGCACTAAACATCCTAATGCATTTTTAGAAATCCCGAACAGCGATTAGAACTGTATATGGACGACTTGAAAATTGCTATCTGAACTTTGCATGTGGGTTGGCATTCCATAAACATCTCTACCATGATATTCAAATCCACGTCCGTATGTTGCCCCAGTTATCCACACGCCGATCCCTATTCAAGCGTGCACACTTAAATGGTGAATGTACTCGCAGAAGGTTTATCTACCCGACCAACCAGAAAACATGAACAGATTTGGTTTTCTTGTTGATATTGAACGTTCTTCCACTGTTTCTCAGCTTTTTCCATTCGCGGGAAATGTTATTGACGATATAAAGAGCACAAGTTCAGATGAACAGCCGTTTTACAAGGTCCATAATAACGCTTTTAGAATTCACATGACGGAATACTCACAGAAGGCATGCATGTGCGTGTGTCAATTGAAATACCATGTAGACAGATACGGGGCTGATACACTTTCAGCTGCTTTGAAGTAGTTATGATTCCAGGGTCAGTTGTCTCACATTAGGTTGAGAATCATTTGCGCTTATTGTGTGTTTGTGCATGGATGTGTTTCTGCGACGTTGTGACCGATAGCCTTGGGAGATGTGGAGTGTTTATCCGTGGCTTTGTGCACAAGGTGTGCATGTTGGTTGTTTGATAAAAATGACCCCCCCCAGTTCGCATCCGGACTTGTTTCGATCGGTTAGGTTCGCCTGGTACAGCACCCTAAGGGACTGGTTACGTTCAGTTCAGCAACCTCTGTCGAACAAGAGTGCCAGTCTGGCACTTGAGGTGACCCTAGATTCATCTTGACTTAACTATTGCCGGTAGTGTTCTTTCATGCGTGAGGACAGTTGTTGCGAACTGCCCTAATAAGTAAGCCTTTCTTTTTGTTGTGATCAACTTAGATATACCATCAATTTCTGACTTGTTAAAATGAATAAACTTTTCTGGATGGCCGCTTTTTCGGAAATTTTCCGTGAAGAAATTCAGTTCGCCATAAAGTAACCTCGGGAAGCAAACTTTTCGGCCTCTAGACACCAAACAGTTCACCATACTTCTCTTTTATCATATAGGGATTAGGGAAATTTGTGAACAGAGCCATCCATGCACCCCCCTATGCTTACTTTGTTAAACAGTTTCGTTGTGTCTTAGGGTCAAAAGGAAATCAAGAAAGATGAGTTGGTTCTCGGTCTCCGGTTCGGCGATAAAATACATCACCGCAGATGCTGTGATGAACGTCGGGACTATGCCGTCCTCGCCAGAATTTGAATAAACTGCACAAACTAAATCATCAGCTAATGGGTACTATTCATCAGAACAAGCGATAGCATGATCGAGCTCACTGGATTCAACCACTATAGTCGAAAAATCTGCTAGAAAGGGATACAAAAAGGGTCTGCATATCCCAACCAGCTTTTGCTGATAAAAACCTCCACTGAACAGGAATTGGGCATTATTCGTACACTTCAACAACTGCTCCCTGTGTATGCTGGTCACTAGTACCAAATAGACTTCTTTTTCCGACAAGCGTGTGACGGCAAATCCAGTGGTTTCTGTAGAAGGAACATTTGTGATGAAGGATGTATCATTTAATAGGAATATACTTTTATTTGAAATACACCGATTTCTTAGTCTACACAAATTTGAGTGTACCCTTAAAGCTATATTCACATATCTTTTTCCGTTCTAGTTCAAGAACTTTAGTCACCTAGCCATCTAACTATTGCGTGATGCAGAGAGTTATTCAGTGTTGAATTCGGTCAGATTGGCATAACAGGTTTTGCGAATTTTCGGTAAACCTCAAACCACATGAAGCTTGAACCCGTAAGTTTGATTTTTTCAGACATCCGATTGTTAATTTAGCCTTCGCGGTTGAAAGATTACAATGAGCTCGTTATCTGCCGCTCAGATGTATGGGTTTTACTTCCATCTATTGAAGTATTGACAAATTTGTTTTGTCTGATAGGACAGCTTACAATTTGCGAACTTCGTTCTCTGTATACATCAGTGGAATCTCAACAATTAACATTAATCCAAATATCTTGAGTTCCTCAGTCGCCTTTGGAATTTAGTCTTATGCTTAAAAAACACGTTTTCAAGTAGGACCGCCGTTTCAAAAGACATTGGAACATTTTGGGCAATAAAATCTCGGACCTAAGGCTGACACTTCCACTAACACTATTAAGGTCAATTTCAGGTAGGTCGTAGGGTAGTCGGTATTGACTAATAGTAGCCCCCATCCGGGTCAGTGATCATCATAGCCGCTGTAACTTCGGGCTGCTTACGTCAGCCGATAATTGGAGAGCAAACAACACACCAGAGAGCCGACGAATGTCGAGGGATCTAATTTGCCGGGAAACCAGTCGATCAGTGAACGTTCATCATGGAAGACTGGCACAGATAATTTGATTTTGATCAATAGACGAACGTTTCTTATCTCGACTTGGTTTTTCCCCACTAGAGTTAGTGAGGACGAGTGACGGGATCCATTGCCGATTTTTGAGAAGCTAGGGCTTACGACTTTACCACTTTTTATGAGTATCGAAACATCGTAGACATACCACTTCAATTTATTTGAAAAATTATATTTAAGGATTTATTATTCTAGCTTTGGCATCTGTTCGTGTGGGTTTTCCGTCGCATAACCCGTACGTGCACGGTTTTTAATATCGTCAGCTTTGCAAAGCAGTGCAAACTCGGGCGTCATTACTCCCCAATTGCACAAGGCCAATGTCACGAAAACAGAATCGGGCATAGAACCAAACAAACCTAATAGGCTTCTAAACACCCAATCGGTTCCTCGTCTCGTATGAAAGCTGGCACTTTTTAATAAACTTCACATTTTCTCGATATGCCCTAGTCCAACGGAAATTGTGCTGGGCGGGGTAAGACTGACTGTTCAAATAAAAAGTGCAAATGCATGTGGGCTGGAATTGGATGAACATCCCTAAACTGCACTGGTCGATATTTAGCAGTGAAGTAAGCTGATTACTGAATATCCATACTCAATATTTTCTTTGCTGATAGATGGTCTATTTTGGTTAGTATGATAAACGAAAGTCCATCTGCCCGGCGGTGTCCAAGTGGATAAGGTCGTGGCCTTTGCACGTGAAGGTTGCGGGTTCGAATCCTCCCAGCGCCGGTCAGCTTCCCCACTTGGCAGCCCTCTGGTGGCCGCGGTCCCCTTCGTTAAAAGATGATGTACATTGTTATTTCATTAATAAAGGAAGCAAAACGATAAAAGGTAAGCGGGCAACATTTTAAGAGCCATTGGCTGCATTAAATCGGTCGGGCAGGTCTACCAAACTGCGTGAACCCACTTATTCATTTCAGTAGTACTCACTTAACTTGGTACCAGATAGTCTGTAGCCCATGATGCCGCCATGTTTGGATAGCTCACAAATTAGAGTTGCACGTTAACTAAAACACCTGTAACTCGAAAGAGAATTATACACCCGAATGAGATATCATTCCAGAATACTTGCAAGCCAATCCAAAGTAAACTTTATGTCCAGGATTACACAGGTTTTCCACTGTCTCCAGAACGTCAGGACATGTTAAGTATTGTTTAAGTTCGCGAACTTACTTTCAAATAGACTCAACCGTGGTTAATTCGAGCATTAATCATAATGTAATCTCTATATGGAATGAAGACATAGAGTATGAACATTCAGTAAACAAATTAATTCGTAACTGAATATCAACCAGTTTATTTTGGGGATGTATCATTCATCCAATTCCAGCCCAGTTGCATTCTCACTTTTTATTTGAACAGTTAGTCTTACCCCGCCCAGCGTATTGGGTTTGTTTGGTTCGATGCCCGATTTTGTTTTCATGAGAATGACGCTATGCAATTCCCGATTGTTGAAATCAAAATACGAACTGATGCTCAAGAGTCTAAGATTGGGATGGAATGGATACTGCTAAATTGGAAGAATACTCATGCTTATCTATCCCCTGTATGTTGACTGCTTCGATTACACCGCATTGGTGGGTTCTACATTTGCTGCAACTACTAGTTCTGCTCATATAGCGGATAAATAAGCGTGGGTAAATGGTCCAAAAATCGCAACGATATTGTGAGTTAGGTTCTAACTTGATAATTTTTCTGTAAATATAGAAATTAATAGAAGTAAGCAATTTTGCGAGAATAACTGATTACAACTACGGTATTGGGAATCTTTAGTTGGTTGAAATATCTTCTGGGCAGCTCATAGATTTGGTTGAAGTGGAATAGGAAATTGTTTCGGTTAAATTAAATATTGGTCTGCAGTTTTTCTATCGAGAATAGTGACCAGCAGGTCAAGTTCGCTCGCTTACAAAACGCGCTCGAGGAAATTATTTGGAACAGGCGTTTGCTCAAATGAAGGGCTAACAACTGAATCCTATAAGAATGAATTTTCCTTAGCTTCTGCGTAATTTTCTAATTTTGCAGTATGTTATTACTTCAACCCAGAATTGCAAAATCCATAGAGGTGAGAAAAATTACCAATGCACGAAATCACGTTAAAGTCTGTTTGCGAAAATGAGCCTGTGGATAGACTGGCACGGTTGTCATAGGCGAATCACAGTTTGTTCAAGTTTCAACTATGTCATAACGGAGTTCGGGTAGTAGTTTATCGAAGTTGCTTCCATGTAAAGTTTTATTGTTCACATAATTTGGTTGAACTGGTTGTTGACTTGTCTATGTTCCGGTTATCGCTGATAACCTACATCAAGACTGGTTTACAAACGAATGAAACTGGAACTACTGTCTGAAACAGTTAGGTGTCAACCCAGGCACTTGCGTTTATCTTTGTGTTTTCGTGTCTTTAAGTGGTATGGTACGGAGTAAGGGCAGATGTTAGACCATTCGTGTTAATCATCTTGGAGTAATCTGAGGTCACGGAGGTGTTGTGACCACTTGGGTGGTTATCGCCTAGAGTTTTCAGTCCCATTTAAATATCTGCATTCTCTGCACCATCGATCTAGTCGAGACATGCAGGATGGGCGGTAACTGTCAGGACCTCTTGGTAGAGGAGAAATACCGTAGTCGGCGCGGTGGCCTTCGGATACAACTGGAAGGACGATTGCAGAATCGCGCCCCGATTTTTTAGGGGCGTATATTTTGTTGGTCTGTTTCTCTATATTTCTGTTCCAAAATTCTTTTTTTAACTGTTTGCATGTGTGCCCAATATACCGAGAGGGGTAGTTTATATAACTAGTTCTATAGACACTGATCGAGAAGGGTTGAGGCTCTGATATTTGTGGAACAGTATCTAGACGATAGGAAACACAACCACCGTAGGAGCCAAGCGTTTTTTGGATTGCCTCCGATATGTCCGATCTCCATGGGATACAAACTGAGGTTAGATAGTTCGTGGCATTCTTGTTGTGCGTGGACATTCTGTCTCTTATTGTATGGTTGGTTAGTTCTGGCGGTTAACCGCTATGCAGGAGGACTGGGTGTTAGTGATGGATTTCTCATTTGCATGTCACATCGCTGCACAGTTTCTCCACGCTATTGGCTAATGATAAGAACAGTGACAGTTTTACGGCAGTAGCGATCTTGGTTTGCCAAAGACTCCATCTGTTCTTGGTGACGAAACTGCACCGCATTGTATAACATGAATTCCGTGCCTAATCGTTACATTTCCATCGATTCCGTACTCGTCTAATATCATATTAGACACTGGATTTTTGTGCACATTATGATTTTTTATACTGTTCCATAAATCAAACGATTACTTTTTTCCAGCTTAAATATTTTGGCTAATGAAGTCACCTAGAAATCATGTGCTGCGACTACTTTGAATTTTTTCAGTGAAATTCACTATTGTAAATAAACTCAACGGAAAACCGAATCTCTATTTGCTGGTTTTTATTGTGAATGAATGATGTTTACAACGGCATTCCTGGTAGATGCAATTGGCCATTACTGAGAAACAAACATTCCAAAGATCATCGTATTAGCTGACCTCACCACCAGTGCAGCGTATAACGTGAAAGACATTAAACCTCCCGCCCGGCCGCAGCTCAATTTAAACACACAGACACACATACACATTCGTTAGCGTATGAACGTTTCCTCAGTAATTTGATTACAAAATTTGTCTTGAGGTTGGCGAATTACAACATATGCCAACAATGCTGTTTTATTTGCATTATATCATTCATAATAGGAATTCAGTATTCTAGTTTGGAATGCAATCGCTCACTCGCTGATTGCAGATGGAATGTTTGCAGCAATTATTCTGTTTTAAAAGATGAAAGTCTATGAATGGAGGAACAAAAATTTTGTCCACGCTATACGTCTCAATTCTATCTATAAAGGTTTACTTCAGTCAAGAAAACTTTATTACTGAATCAAATAGAATTGTACCCATGACTTATTGTTCAGATATAAGAACTGCATTGCAACAGCCTACTGAAATGTTCTTACCGAGGAACCAAATTCAACCGTACAAACAACGAGAATCGAAACGACTTACGAAAGTCAAATAGAGCGTAAGTGGCATGTCTGGACAAGCCAGTGAGGCCCGGCGTAGACAGCAAGGTGCTCCAATGATAATGTAACCGTTTGAAGGCCAAGCAAGGACAATAAGGTCAGCAGAGCTTGTGAAAGCCCCAAAGCACGAAATTCATGACCACCGACAGTTTGTAACGGACACTGAATCCACAGGTCGATGGTGGATCGACCTTTCCAATTGACTTGAACCTAGACTACAAATATTACCTGCCTAATTAGATCGATAAACGCGTCGCGCAGGCCTTGCTTTCCATTATCTTACAGGATTACTCTGTTGGTTACTTATCGCCATGAAATAATTAGTTAATTTTTCGTCAATAGTGTTATCAAAAAAACCATCACTGACTCGATAGTTACCTACTATACTTAATTGATAAGAACATAAACAGCTTTAATTTAGATTTTTTTACATATTGCATAGAAGCGGCAAGTGTTAGAATGGTTAACCGAATATCTCTTACGATGAAAAATTGTTTTTACCTATTCGGTACGCTGTACGTAGCGCTGGAATCTGGCTAATCGGTTGCGTTGGGTGAATGAAAGACATTGCGAAAGCATCCCAAATGGAGGACGAATCAGTGTCAAAGTGGATGTTGGCTTTGCATTTCAGCTGTCTGACCAGCACTGGACGATCGTCCTGTGCATCCTTCAACGCAGCTGAGACCCGAACCAAAGTGATTTTAGAACCGCATTCATCAAGCACTAATTATTGTATGTTCAAATTGCTTCTCAGGTTGACGCAACTAAACTTGTACAATTACACAGCCAATAACGATGTGGTCACTCACAAGGTGCGGATGTATTAAAAGCCTCATATTCCAGTTACAAGAAAATGAAGTACGACTAACGCCTACTGAATAGCCGAGTGTAGACGAACAGGGACAATGTTAAGAATTTATTCGGTGTTTGCTTGGATGGCTTTGTCTCTTTAAAAGATAACTGTTGTTTGAGTATACACTGATGTGGCATGTGCAGTCCTCTAGTAAATAAGGCCATATTCTTTTGCCTTCTTTGGGAAGACTGGATTCTAGCAAAAGCGAAGCAACTGGCTGCTTCGTCGTCGGCCTTGTTGGAACAGCGGAGAGTTCTGAGTCCCTGATACGAAACGATTTAAAAATTCATTAAGTGAAAGACTCGTCGCCGGTTACGATAAGCTCCCGGGTAAGTCAACACAGGTAGCACAGATCCGAGACCACGAAGCGGCAGAATCACATAGGTTCGGACTGTCATGTATAATCCATGGTATGTAGGAAGAGTGGCCTAGAAGCAGTAACATGTGCGGTATATCCACACAGTGTTTCAACTTCATATCTCTATAAATAATGTACATTTTTATTTTCTATCCGATCCAATACAACTGATGTTCTGAAATTATTTCCCAGTTTGAGAAACCACGGGTTTTGTATGGTTGATGAAATGTGAAGACCATGAAGTGAGTGTGATTCTATATGTTAGAAAATCTCCACGAGTGCTTTGAGTAGGGAAAGACTTGTGGATAAACGATACTGTGCAAAACTTTATACCCAGCAGGCTATCCGGGAGGATTCTGCACGGTCACGGGTATTCAAAAACACAACCGAGAATTTCAGTACTTTTCGATCCACGGATATCAACAACAATAGTACAAATAATAATAAAAATAATAATAATAATAATAATCGTGAGAACCAAAGGATTAGTATGATGCCATGACATTCGGAATCGCAGACGAAAGAGTGGGTAAGTTGGCCTAAGTGATTATTGTGTCGTTCGCTCCTGTTTAGCGAGGAAACCTACTTCATGTCAACATTCCCACTTTTGACAATTGATTTATTTTATTATGTTGACATAATTTATTTCATTCAAGTAATTGTTTGCTTAAGACTGTCATCAACTGAACTGTTGTAACCCGATAATACTCTAGCACAAGTGTTTCAGTGAACCTCAATGAACATTTTGAGAAGTATACGTTGTCATATACGTATATATGTAATAGTGAAGCTCACCGGCATCAAGATTTTCGAAGTCTTTGAAAATCGGTTTTAACAGTAGTTCAGGTGAATGGTTTTTAAACAAACTTAGTCACTACGATCGGCTTTTGGATTGCAAACATTTTATCGGTACTTCAATGGCATCGCTAATTTCTTTGAGTAGTTGAATGTTCCCCATGCAAACTAAGTACTGCACGTTCAGGGGACGGCGCAACTGGGTTGAGACGTTATGGGAAATTTCGTAGCTTTGCGCGATTCCTTTGGTTCCAGCCTTGATAGTTATTATGAAACCAAAGTCTCCCAGTGTCTTCAGGGAGTTCAGTCGGCGGTCGTGGTTTTAGCCGATTTATCCCTGCTGGAATGGACAAGAACGAACGAATGGCCTCCGGTCAGTCCGTCAGAATCATGTTTATTATTGCAATGCATGCAGTTTTAGTTTTAGTTTGATTTGTTCATCTATTCGGTCCGAATGACTGAAACTATTGTATTAGAGTAATGGTACTGCTCGCATTCGACAAATTCACCGTTTTGACGGGTCCGTTGAAGCACTGCTGGTTCCTATTAGTATGCTAATAATTATTTGTTTCCAGATAGATTATCTGGCTGGTAAGCATCTACCCACAGCAGTTGACGGTGAAACAAGGCGACGAAGATGAACCCGAAGATGATGTAATGATGACGATGATTTGGATTGTGGTTTGGTTGATGGCAGTGACTCGGCTGATGATCAGTAAAGTCACTGATTTGATATTAATTCTGTTCGCCTAACTGTTGATATCAACTAATAAAGTGAACCATCTTACAACTTCTCAGCCCGAAACATGAAGTCATCAATTTCTGTCGGCCCAATGACTGTCACATGTTCACCCAGTTCAGTGACACTGATAAATTTTATTGTAAACAATCGTGCCGGCTTGAATGATATCTGTCACAGAGATAGTGAATCTTTGGAGCAGTTGTTGGTATTGTCTCACAACTTTGTTTATGCTCGCGTAGCAGAAGCAAGTTGATCAGTGCCGACAAACATCCCAAACTTCGAGTACAATAAACATTCATTCGTCCATCAGGTGTGAATTGGCACGCCCATGGACACACCCTTGTAATGACCTATTGTGAAATTCGAAACCTAACGCTCGTACACGCTTACAGGCTTAAATACGGAGACCCTATTTGCTTTCAGTGGTCGCCAAATGTCTGCACGTCGCTTCACTTACTTCGCATGGGCAACACCACCACAATGGAATGCGGTGCACGCACATGTGAACAAAGGGGTTCAGTTGAGAAATTTCAACGCTAGCTTGCTCGAGTTCAGAGTCTAACTTTTGTTCTCCAAACCTGGTGAACGGTGCATCTGAACAGAGCGATTTAAAGATTGGAAGACGAACTACAATAGGCACGATACCGGTTGCCGTGATATAGGGGAATAAACCTTAGACACTGTCATGTAAATACACATGGGCACGCTTACTCCGTGATGCTTCGTTGGCCCACTGATTGTGGGCTACGCCCAAGAGAAAAATCCCAAGCCAATCAATGCTCCTCCACGAATCACGTCTCTTTGCTCTTCCGTTTTCACTCGCTACTCGACTCAAACTAACTTAGTAACCAGCTGGCTAACATAACTACTCGGTCGGTTGGTTGCTCGGTTTCTCGTTCGGGTAAGTCATCCATTCACCCACTTGCCCACTCGCCATCGCCCAATCGTCCACCTTCCCGCTCGGACTTCCCCACCCACAGTGAGTGGCACATTTTGCTACCAAACACAGAGGACCATGGTTTCTCGTTGGAAAAATTCCTTCATGGCTACGTATAAATAGTTCGTCTATGGGCGGTGGCCAGTATTTGAAGACGTGGGTTCCACTCACGCATGTTGCTCGTCACTGTGTTCCCTCTGTTTTCTGATCTCGATGTGGGGATAAAACAGCCAAACAATTGCGAGAAGAATACCCAAGTAAGTCTTGAAACGGATACATTTCAACTGCATTTGTCAACAATATGTTTATTACTACTTATCGTCTGGTTAACAACATTGTCATATGGAACCCCAAACAAAAGAGGGTTTAATCTTTCTGCTCAATGAGCAACTGTTATTACCGTTTGTTTGAAACGATTCTTGATCACCGACGACAGTCGATGATGATCTGTTCGAATCACCCGGTATCAGCAGTTGCACCATTGACGCAGTTTAACCCGCAAGCGTCGTCCATCTTCCGAAGAATGAGGTTTTTATCATATGAAGATAAGTAACTTATCTCAAGTCACACAAACATGAATATATGATCAGAGTGAAATGGAGGTCTTGTAACAATTTAATGTTTTCAATTTTTCAACTAATTAAAAACCGTATGCATCAGGTTTCACTAAGGACATGGTTTTACTTTTGAGAAGGATCAAGAGTTATTTAATGTGCAAATCTCTTTAATAAAAGCCACAAGGACACGAACCTATTTGGGAGTCTCTGCATCAATCCACTGCTTCCAATGAGAGATCTTTTTTCTAAACTTATTTTGAAGGGACAATTTTGTTTCAACGGATGAATTTGAAAATACTACCTGATAACGAAGCTTCCGATTTTTAATGTACCTCTGGACATACACTGATCGTTAGACGGCAGAATCAGCTCCACTGGTTCACTCGCCATTGCAGACAGGAACTTCTGATAAGATTTTCGGTGAAATATGTTCCTTTGTTAACACATGAGACAAGTATACACGACCACAGTATATTTCCGGCCCTGTGTTTCCAAGCCATCGTACGTAATTGTACAATCTATCTGTCCGACCTGGGAATGGGTTACGACTGCCCAAAATCCCACATATCTGTTTCCTTCCCCCTGAAGGTGTGTTACATGTGCACACTATTCTCTGTTCTCAACGGGTCAGGCGAAACAGCTATGTACAGATTATCGGCAACTGAGACATCAAGCCCTGTAAACAAATCATAATATATGCTAAACGGTGTTAGGCGGACGCGGACAGAGTGAAGCGTACGTCAGTGAATGATCCCATCTCAAGACGGACTCGTTCATGACACTGGGTACTTTTATGTACTGGTCATGAGGCAGAACAAAGTTCAGTTGGATTGATCAGTGATCATCACTCACTCAAGTGACAAGGAGGAACAGATCAGTCGGCCTTGGTTGTGATGCACAGCTGGATGAATCGTTGACGAAAATGATTCAACAGAGGACCGAAATGAGTAATACCTACTGTGGACCGTTGACAATGATATCAACGAAAGTGGTACTAAACAATTGGATAAATAGCACAGCGGGATTTCATCTCATTCAGTCATTTACATCTAATAGTAAAATGAAAAGTCGGGAAGATTTATTCATACTATTTGGGATTAGAACAATGTGATGAATAATGATTCAAGTGAATGAACTTTTGGAAAACCTGTGTTCGCTTTTCGCCCATTCATGAAATGTCGTTGATTGTTCAGGTCATTGGACGTGCATGTGCGCAAATTCATCCGTTTATGTTCTTGTTTCCCCGTTTTTCTCTATTTATTCCCGATTCACATTTTTTTCTGTGCGGTATTTAGAAAACTTACTCAAAAGATGAAGTTGGTAATTTATTCGAACATCTGTAAGCAACTAGCGAAATCCTGGACTCGGACACAGCTAAATTGTGAGTACGGGAACACTGTCTGGATGACCTTCAATATGTCTCAGGCGCAAGCCGCGCGAGGCGTCGGAAACTGAATTGCGAGAATCTTGTGACTACTATGACACACACCAAGGGCCTGTCAGAGCCATGATGCAAGCTGAGCGTCTAAGCATGCGTGCGTATGTGTAAATTCGTCATACACGTATGTGTTTGGGTGTTCACTGGATCGATCTCTGACCGTCGACGCGCGCTTACCTACGTCAACCGGATCAATTCTGACAAAGACGACGGGGCTCTTTTCCAGATAAGCCCCGCCCGTTTTTCGGTAACTTTGCCTTCAAACAAACTCACACTAAAGATCGGTGTGCCGCATTGGCGTTTATTCTGCATCTTGTAGACGTGCCAAAGAGATTCCATGGTTTGTGTGTGAGCTCCAGTCGTTGGGTCCACAAAGTTTTCGGTATGATTAACCGTTTCATGAGTATAATTCAAGTCATTCATCGTTTCACTTCCTTGGTATGATGCCCACATATCGGAGACGATTACTGAACCGGGAGCGATGCAGGCCTGGATTGTATCCATCAAAGTAACCACAGTTCGATCTGGCACTTCATGCATGAACACCTCTTTAGTTTTCCTGCAGATCCCTCCAACACCGTCGGGCATTACACCTCCACCTGTCAGGAACAGTTGAAAGTGCCATTTGGTGGCCATTGTCGCATCAAAATGGCTGACGGATCACTTCGTGGCTTTGCAAAAAACCTATTGCCGTCTCATTGTCATGAACGAAAGTTGAAAGCGTTAGAAAATTCATTTAAGGTTTTACGTCCGAACGGAGAAATTTTTTGCACAAAATAAGCCTAGATACGGATAAGGAATTGTTTTCATCAAAAATAGGTCAAGATTGTGCGCGTCCATTAAACTGAAGCTGGCAAAAGTGGCCGGGATTAACTTTTCACGCATCCACTTTTTGCATTAGTGGCGGGGCTTATCTGAAAAAATCCGACGACGGCACGTTCATACACACCAGCACAGATGTCTGCTTTCTGCTATTCAAGGCATCCACTTACTAGATTGGTGTTATATCTTCGTGACGTGACTCGGCACCCCTATCATCGCGTGTTCTCAAACTACACGTTGTTCTGGAAGCAATTGCTCGCCTGTCCACATGTGCTCGGTTGTTATGCACATTTCACTTTATCTAATCACTGTTTGGAATTGCAGAACCACACTTTACTGCAGATTTGTCTCCGATTCTGATTGGATTCGGTTTGTTCTATGAGTGGCCCAGCCAGCTCGAAAGCGGCGCTTTCCTTTTTGAAGTGCTGGAATACCAATACCTGTATTTTGCTTTACTGTGGCTCGTTTCTAATCATGTTTAACCATCCTCTCTAGCAGTCCATGCAAATTGGTTGTTTGGTAAATGACAAATTTCGAACACAGTCGTCAGTTACAGTTCTATTGATTCTTTTAACGGTAGCTGATTCGGTCCGTCTTGATCTATGAGTCTCCAGTTCGTAGACTGTCGGGCGCTCGCTCGCGTGTTTTGTTCTAATGTTTAAGCAAAAATTTACCTGGTATGTAATACATCAGTTTGCGTTCACAGTTTTCCGCAATCAAGAATTAAATAATGACCAAACTTGTCTAGGTTTGGCATCCTAACTGAGACAGAATGTAAAACGACATTTATTTTTGCCTGCAGTATATCGTTTTGATTTCATTCCTTACATTCTTGCCACTCTTCGCTTGTAAAAGCTGTACCGAAGCTTATAGTTTATTTTTTTATCTTCTACTTCCCTTATTAATAAAGTAGCAGCATGCATCACTTTTCAAGAAGAGGAACGCGGCCAACCGAGGGCTGCCAAGTGGGGAAGTCGATCGGCGGTGGGAGGACTCGAACCCGCCGGAATCAAACACAAGCTGACCTAAACTCAAAAACTCAGTGGCAGCAAACTTGCAGCATAACTCACACGCTTCTCCAAAGGCAGCGTGAATTCTCGGATTTAAGAGAAAGACAACAACAGACGACTAAAAGCCTAGCAACTAGAAAGGACATTTTTGGAACACTTATTACGATGATAACAAGATCTCACACTTTGGCAAACGATCATTTTATGCGGGTTTACCTTCGCCCTAGTACAACCGTGCAACAGGTATCAAGTATGGAATATAATAAAGACACTATCTTCTTCAACTGGTGGCTAATCAGACCAAACAGATCTACTTTGTCAGAACCAGTAGTGACAGGTTAACCGTTACATTGAATTACCCACCATAGCATATTATCTCTCAACTTACCAGAAAAATAATACGGAAGCACTGAATAGCTGTTTTATGTGCATTAACAATCATCAACAATGCGTGCCAGTCGCACCCGAAACATGATTCATATGCAAGACGGACGATTGTAAGTTAAATACTGATTACCATAAACTAATACCTTTATCTTGGAACGTTTTATTGAGTTTTATCACATAATTTTCTTCTGTTTGCTTTTGATTTATTTGGCCACAGTTCAACGGCGCAACAGCATGCATTTTCATGATAAGTGACTGCTCCTTAGCGCAACTAGAGGAATGAACTCGACCGGCAGGAATTGGTTGATCGATTGGAACGAGTAATATGAGACTTACGGGACTTAAATGAGGCAAACAAAAAATGGTAAATCATCTATTGTTTTTTAAATAAAAACGTTCTAATCAAATCCCCATGATACAATAAAAATAATCTGAATAAAAATGGAAAGTGGTCTTTAGGAATTTGGCAAAGTTAGCCAGCTGCCGTATCGGAACACCTCTGAGCAAGTTAAATAATTGCTTTGTAACACAACACTTATTCTCCATTCTGTAAACAGAGTTCAATTTGTTAAACGGCATTAAATTTGAGAGCTTCTCGTAGACAATCATCAAGACTACAAAAACAGAAGCCTCGTGAGAATTGCAAGGTTCACTATACGAGATGGATAGAATATCGAGGTTTGCGAGAGAACAAATGCATTCGACCTAACTGAAATTGATGTTGCTTTGATATTCCAACGAAACAGATAGGTTAGTTAAAAACGGAATACGGATTCGAAAATCTACATGACCAGAGGAAGGGTTTCTTACTAACTTCACCTTGACGACAAAGGTTGGTTCCCGGAAGCACTGGTGGATACCTTCTACTCTCAAGTGGCACCACCAGTAAAACGGTGGTGTTGTTTAACGACATAATGCTACTGGCAAAAAAGAACTCCAAACGAATGACTGAGGTGAAAGTCCTCAAACCTAACAACAAATCTAGTGAAATGGTAATGGCCAGTGATAAGAGTCCAAAATAAACTAGATACTGATGACTAAGGACGAGTTCCAGATAGTGTACCGCCAAACAAAAATCACCTCGCAGAATGCTCATTTGTTGTTAAATTACAGATTTTTGTGTCACGTGGTTGCATCTTCGAACGTACCACAAGCACCTCAGACCAGCGGGGACCGAAACGTCAAAAGTCCATAAACTTGGTAACCCCTGAGACCAATTCCATGCCCTCAGAACTCCCCGTATCACAAGGTGACACGTTGGTTAGTTGGTTTTTGCATCATCCCTCAAGGTTTTGACCCTTCATTGCGTAAAAGACAGTTTAATGGGAAGAATTTCACTGCATTCGTAAAAGACCTCTTTCATCGTTGCGGATTCTCCTCTTGCGAATTTGCCTTGTCTTGAAGTAGTTGGTCATGTATGCGATTTTGGTGACTCGCCAAACATTTCATTCCTTGTTCCAGCCAAGTGTTTATGCGAACATAATATTTTGTGCTCTAATAATGTAGAATCTGACTTTGAAGACGCCGGTTACAGGAAAATAGAAGATGCTGCAGTGATCGATCCATCAGACCAAACACTGGCAGGTGTTTTTAACAATGATAGAAACGAAGCTGAATGACTGAATACTTTGATTGATTTTATACGCCATATGTAGACGATATTTCTGATTTTATTGACCCTACAAGTTTTAGAAATGTTTTGCATTTCTTTAGTTCTGCTCACTCCAAACTCTCAGTTACTCAAAAAGAAGAATGTAACAATTATCTGACGTTTTTAGACATCAAACTCACCAACCGATCGAGGCGGACCATATGACGGTTCAATCACAGAAAAGCGACATGAAGTGATCAGCACTTGCATTCCGTAAACTTAACAGCAACTGCACACAAACAAGGCTTGGAAAAGTTTATTTATCAGCGTTCCAGGTGTATTTGTAAGCCCAAAGCCCTCAAAGAAGAAAGCTTTCTTCTCAGAACAGCCATGCGTAATGTTTACCCAGCGAAAGTTTCCAATCTCCATAGTCGGCAAAGGCCGAAATGTGACCTACCTATGAAGCAAAAAAAGGTTGTGTGCATTGGAGTGACATTCAATGGAGACCATATTTTCAATCTTGTGTATCACCAGCTCAATTCGGCCAAAATCAGCAATTTTACAGCAACAGACCTACATATCCTGCTAACTAACCAGGGGATTATTCTTAAGCAACTTGAAAATAGTCCGTTATAACATTCTGCCTCACATCTCACATAGCAGTTCACCCGCAGTTGTGTGACACAACGACAGGTTAGGAAGGTCCTACAAAGGAATTCAGAACATATTTGCGAATGGTTGGGCAAATGAATGCCACAAGACGCAGAGTACAGTTACCCGATTTGACGCGGGGTCATCACTCGTAGAAAATGTGATAACAACCCAAAACATAGTTGACATAATTTCATTTTCAAAACGTTCATGAAATAATTTATCATGTGACATCATCGTTCAACTTACCATTAGGAAATCATGGAAGCACTGTACAGCTGTTTCATCCCTGTTAAGAAGCATCAGTAGTGCATATCCACTGCGCCCGACCTGGGACGCGAACCCGGGCCGAACAATATTGAATTGAACGCCTTAGCCATTGCGCTACCGTGCAGGCTATGAACGGTTTGCTGAACTTCACCACATGACATTGCACCTATCCGTCACTGATTTGCACGGTTACTGTCCACTAGGTCACAGCAACTGACCCCTACTGATAGATGACTTCTCTGCATGTAGCCCAATTACGACCAAGGCTTTGGACATGAC
>LUCM01005974.1:40080-65567 GCA_008360955.1 Fasciolopsis buskii
CTAAGGAGGAATCAACATGTTTCCTCATTGAGGCGAATCGTTTGACGCTAGATACACAAAGAAAAATTGTTGTTAAAAGGGTGTGATCGTAACCACTAAAATCTACGGCACGGTGAAACCCGGGGTCCATAGCCCGAAAGTATGTATTGGCACAGGATTGTATAAGTTTTCCGTGGGTCGGACAGGGCACATCTTGTTGGAAACTACTAACTTTGTTCGTTAAACACAAAGGAAGCTGTTGCAATTAGAAGGACACCGTACCTATCCGTCACTGATTTGCACGGTTACTGTCCACTAGGTCACAGCAACTGACCCCTACTGATAGATCACTTTTCCGCATGTAGCCTAATTATGACCAGGGCTTTGGATATTAACTTCAGAGCTTGATTACTTGGCACATTTCGGTGAATAATTTCATGAAAACATTCAATCTCCTACTACTAAAATATAAAAAGACATAATATTGATGAATCGCACCGGACGAGCTGGTACATGCTGCGGTGCAGTTTCATGCCTGAATCTTCTAATGTATTTCCTACCTTCGCAACGTCCGTTAATGCCAGAATATTCTATATTTGCTGACAAAGGCTCTTATTTTAGCCGCAAGAAAATGAGTCTGTAAGCATTCTTAGATGCTGGATTGTTTTCCGTGCATCACGTTAGGGTATCGACAAATCATTTCAATGCATGGCAATATGTTTGAGCTCAGAATGCAAGGCAGAACCGCTTAGTAAAATATAAAACCAAGATACATATCAGGTTGATCATTTTATAGAGCACAAACATCCGTGGGATTGCACAAGCGTGCTTTTGGCCGGCGAAACAACAAAATACACAGAAGTCCGCAACTGACTGACCTTGCATAATTGCATAGGTAAGCTGACGTGACTATTCAGTTGTCATTCGAAACACACGAAGGACTCATGGGAATTCAGGTGTCCGGAGCGACAGTAAATTTAGCGAGTTCCTTAGTACATTCCACTCCCATATTAGCTTACAAGTCATAGAAGTAGTTTATTTATAACGCGTTCATTTTTGCATGATTAATTTTGTTGTCATCTTGAATTTTTGAAATTTGGTTGCCCTCCCGGCTTACTGCTTCACTGACTGACAGTCAGGTGACCTTATACACTTACCTGTATGCATATTTACATGTGTGTTTACAGTCTGATTATTGAAATTATGTTCAATCCTGCCGTACAATCTGGTGATTCCAACGTTTGGTCAGACATCTTATTTCACCTCACATGTCGCTTGAGAATTTTCAGCTTTTCGTGTGCGGTGGATTTTACTGGCTACACCCTGATGCCGCCATTTGCATTTAAAAACCCATAGAATATTGAAATATCATTATACAACTATAATATTGTAGCAATAAAACCATTAAACCAGAAAATGCACATCACTGTTGTATTTTTCGAGTCCATACTTCGGATTTGTCCAGTACGTTCTGGTCCCCTCAATGAGAAAATTTATGGGAATACCTTTAGAATGTTCACTGACATAATCGATTCGTGGTCACTCTGTTACCGATGAACGTGTGCATAGGAAGTGTAGCAGAAAAAAACAATAATTTAATTTAGTTGTAATTACTCTACCAGGGGATGATAGCAATCCACATTCTCATCAACTAAGTTGCCCGAATTACATGACAAACGTTCCAAAAGTTACCGTCCTTTTTACATTCAACGTATTTTGAATTTTGAAAGCATGACTTAGAAGGAAGATGGAATGTTGTGCATGACAATTAATGGTTGAGTCTCCGAGATGTACGTTTACAATGAGCTGTGTCGGTGTTTGTAACTGGCGATTTCGAGTTTGAACTGAACAGAAGGTTCAAAAATTTGGTTGGTAAAACAGAAGTGTTATGCGGTATTTGAAGACTGCAAATCATGTGCCTTTTCTTGAAACTGCCAAGTGACGTTGGAGATTCCTTTAGTCCGTTAGTCATTGTTCTGGTCCTTCAGACGTTCATTACTGTCGTGCCCACCTTACCCTGATAAAGGTCCAAGAAAGTCGGAATACAACACATTATATGTTCACGCTATTGTGATTTGATTTTCGCCCAGTTATTTGTCTCAGATAGTGGTTAGGCAGACACGCACGAAAGTGCGATTTATTCTCGTAATAAATATGGCCATCACCAACCGAAATTGAGAATCGAATAGGATTGGTCTGATGGTATTTTTATTGGGGTGCCAAAACAGTGTTAGAATCACCTTACTCCTTCTTAATCTTAGCAGTAGGACGGAGAAATTTTCTAGGTCCTTACACCAGATTTTGTTGTTACTAATGTACGCACTTTATGATGACCTTCTATGACAATTGTATGTGCATATTAAAGTTTAATCTACCACATTCTGAATAGGTGCATATTCCATTGTCACCATCAAAGATTGGTTCACACATTCCCTATCCGGTCATTGATTAGCTGAGGAAGTCACTTCCTCACAAAATCGGCAAAACTGGGACAATAGAATTCAAGTGTGCATACAAAGTGTGTTTACTAATTGCAGGACTAATTTTTGATTGTTACATATACCTAATCAGGATATTTTCCTGCACCGAATCCAATTCAATGAATCCGCTTTGCTTAAAGTCAACGCATTCTTTTTTACTCGCTACGTCTTTCATGTATGTGTTGATTGTGTAGATTAAAGTAACTTCCGTTTTGAGCACTCGTATTCAGCTCCCAACAGATCAAATTCAGTTCTTACCATACTCGACTTCTAATATCAATGGGAAGTTATGAATACAGATAGACTTTGCATATCTAGAAGGGAATTCATTAGTTCACGACTATCATTGCTAACCGTGTGAATAGTGGCAATTACTCTTCAGTAATAAGTTTTGTGTCTTTTGGTTTAGTTCGTCCGACATTCCCCTCCTTACTTCGGTTCAGATCGTTCTGTTGACTTTCAGGCAGAAGAGCAACAGGGCAAAACGAGTTTCCAGCTCAAAAATGTTGGTAAGAACAACAAGGGAACCAGAATCGTCTGGGTTTTCGCTTCTGGCCTCATGAAATTCGTCCGCATAATTCTCCCCGAGCTTTGTACATCCGTTCTATTCACGTTTCAACGGTACCTCTTCGAATTGTAAAAGTAACTGAAAATTCATCATAGAGGGTGCCCAAAACTGATTTTCTAAAATTTCATTTTATGCCTAATCAGCCGAGTTAGACAGCACATTTGAACTCCCATACGGTCCCACATAGGTGTAAAATGAAGACCCACGAGTGCATCAAACCATTTGTTGGCAGTTAAAAGTGAACCAAGGAGCTTGTTTCACATCTCCTAGGTTCCTGCCGTATTTCGCTTCCGACCGTTGCACAACAGCGATTTTAGAATGCACACCAGTAATCGAATAAAAAGCCCAAAGATTCATTACTCATGATGGCGAGTGTAAAATAACAAAACGAGATGCAATCGCATGCCTGTGGCATTTGATTCACTCATTTCATTTAAAATCGCTAGAAAAGCCGTTCGGTTTTAGAACCCTTACCCATTTTTTCCCATATTTTATGGAATTCCAAAATACCTCATTTTGTATGGGTGGTCGTTACTAGGTCCTGAGGTTAGCATTCAGTCAGCACATGATCACGCTGCCTTATAACAGTGAAGTGAGAATGCGGGGTTCTCAATGCCTGCCAAGTCAACACTTACAACGGCGAGACAACACTCAGGTTCTTTCCAGATGTGGTTTTCGGACCGTATTTTTCAAATGAATACAGCCTCATTCAGATTCTTTGTTCAAGGAAAACCACTATATGGCCCCCTCCCCTAATGTGCGTAAGTTCTCATGGGAGTGTTGAAAGTTGTTAGAATAAAAGGTTAAGAAACTGCCCTGTGAAATAAGCTGTCGTTGATCTCGTGTGTACCATGGTGTTACATTTTATATGTCTTGCAGATGAGCATTTTCATTTGCCAATTTCGTCAAAATCTAGTAAAGTGCTAAACGTATGAGCCTGTATTCTCGGACTTATTCAAAAGTTTCTTTTAGTTGGCCATTCCTTTTCTCGATTTCCGTTGTTGCTCATGAAGAAATGATCGGTTGCAATATATTGTTTTACG
The DNA here is from genome assembly GCA_008360955.1 of Fasciolopsis buskii. Lineage (NCBI taxonomy): Eukaryota > Metazoa > Platyhelminthes > Trematoda > Plagiorchiida > Fasciolidae > Fasciolopsis > Fasciolopsis buskii. The sequence goes on from LUCM01005974.1 coordinate 44,151, forward strand.
TCCACAACACATCACATTTGACAAACGTTTTCTAGTCTCTTTCTCCCGAATTATGCAGTCGTTCTAACAATCCACTTCAGAAATTTATACGATTCGATTACTTTTGATTCATGCCAACAACTTCAATGTCACCGTGTGCGTTTGATCAAAAGATTCAAGCTTTTATCGCCATTTGGGATCTAAATTCAAAATGCTGTCTTCTTCCACAATGATTTATTTTAATGTGACCAAAAATTATGGCATTGGCTTGTTCTTACACGCTTGATCTTGGAACTAGCTTAAGAATGCTGGTTGCCCCTCCACTACTGTGTAGTTTATAAAAAGACGGCAAGTTCCAGGATTTAGCCTTTTCTACAGTCACCACGGGAAGTGCGTTGAGAATTTTGTCTCCGAAGCAATTCGGGCCCTTTTTTACTTCCCATCTGGTTTGTTGGGTTTCGGTTAGACAATAAAGGCCTAGAAACACAACGTTCCATAGCATCTTATCCGGCGTCTCGTGATCACCTGTACTGCATGTGAGCAGTGCCTGGGATGTGAAATTTTCTCATGACTATCCTTTTAACTGCAGTGTTTGAGTAGTCACTTCAAAGAAACAGCCGATATGCTCTGCCATACCGTTAACTGATATGTTATACGGAGCAGTCTGCGAATGTTTTACCCGTGAATGTGTTGAAATTTTAGAAGGTAATGGCTAGTAAACCGTAGACCATTGTCTGCCACAACTTCTGGTATACAAAAACCAAAGAGAAGATTTTTCATCCGCTAAGTTATCATAGTGAATTGTATTCCTCCATTTAGGCTTAATTCAGGCAAGCTGTTGTAATGATCTGTGGCCACAAGCTTTGAAAAATGGGCAACTTCGTTCAGGATCACATCGGGTAAATCGCTGGTTGTACCGGATCCATCTTCAGTTCGAGATGTTTATTGGAATACGAACACGGCCCAAAATTGCTGACAAGTAACTTATCAGAAGAAAGCATAAGAGGATACCAGAACCATTATGCGACCAGTCGGTATCCACTAATTTCAGAATAGCCCCTAGTGTAATTGCGCACTTTGGTTACCATGGTAAAATAAATCAGGAGGCAGACGTATCCAAATCAACGGTCGTTGATAGTTTTCCCCAATTAGGTTTTAGTAACGTTATTTGATCTGGAATGTTGAGTTTGGAAGTCAGTGGAAGCTGAACGTTTTACTTAACCCACTAAAACTCTTCATCACCTAACAATTCGAATTCTGAGATTACCCAATTTAGTTACTACTTCATTTTCCACCGGATTATTGATTGTTCTTAGCTAATTTAACGGTGAATGAGAAGTTGCTTCTGTGACCCGGTTTTGAGATCCACATGTACGTCACATCACAAAATCTTAGAGGAACAATCTTGCATACCGAAAACTATTGGGAAGTGGTATGTGACTACTGCTTTGATTACTCGGAAGCGCAATTAACGTTGCCTGAAGAGTTTAAAGAATAAGATGTGTTGAAGAGATAGAAGTGCCAATTTTCCTAGGCCCAGAAACAGGAAAGGGTTTTTCTCACATGTAATACTCGAGATTTGTCGTGTTGCGCATGCTATGAATTCTTCTCGTCTTTTGTTGTTGGAGCACAGGACAGATGCAACTCTTACCACCAAAGCTTCCACTGAAACAAGTACGTCCTGCGCACCTTCAAAATGCTTATGGCGGATGTAATCATTTGCTTCACGCACACAAAGGCGTCACGCGAAACATCATTTCATATGGACCTCCAGACCTCAACATTATGCCGGGTGGTTGGACTATGGCAGAAAAATTCCGCGAAAGTACTAGGCAGCAAGATAAAAGACTGAAAAAAGTCTCAGTTGAGTTGATGCCTTAGGTCTGGACACATTCAATATAGGGACTTTTAATAATGGGACCGACTGCACTTTCGCATTTGATGTGCCCGAGGGACGGTAACTCATTATGCACCGTTTGTTTGTGTTTAAAAGAAAGTTCAACTGACTGTGATCACCTTAGGCCACATGAATATTAGCATCTTGATTCTACTTGTAGCTAGCAAGGACGGGTACGTCGTACGTCAAGACAATACCCTCGTTGCGCTGATAAATAATGGATTATAAACCTATTCCATGTCGATGAAGTAAAATCTAGGCCAACTGATTGCAGCTTGCACTGAAAAAATCTGCCAGTTTCAGGCAATTAGTAAGCGCCTTGGTTTTCTACCGTAACCAGCATATAAGAGAAGGCACTTTCAATGACCATTCTGAATAAATATTCGGCTCCATAAATTCTGAACATAACTTCTTCAGAACTCGGAAATACAAATTGTTCGACGATTACTGGAATATTTATTTTCTGTGCGCAGCCTAACACTATCATCCTTCTTTGCAAAACACTAAAGCCAAGGAATGTACTGACAATGAGTATAAGAGTGATTCGATTAAGCCACATTGCAGCATTTGTTTTGGGACATTTGATACAACTTGTAATTTGGGCGATGGAATTTGTCGAGGTTGTAAAATAGACACCCGTACCGTATCAAGTTTCAAGCGAATTTGATGTGCAGCATTCAAAACGTGCCCAGTTGATTTGGCAAAAATGGCATAATATTTTTGGCTCAATACAAGCAGCTCGATTGAAGATGTGGACTTACGTTCAACTGAATGTACGAAGTTCAAATAGCAGTACCGTCGAGCAATGCTTCTTTTCGGTGTCACAAATGTAAACTGCAATATAAGTGTGTTGAGAATTTTCTATCCATAAACCAACCACCCTGGATCCTTCCATTATTATGGAGGAGTTTTAAAGAGCATCGAATTTATTGATTGTTAGAAGTAAAGGTATATGTTTAGAACGACATCCATAGAACGTAAACGGAATGGTGTGGAAATAGCACTTTGATGACATTTGATTGCAAAGACCGAAGAATAGGCTTGTTAGAACATGATAGTCATGATGCTGCAACGTACGAATACAGGGTGCAGGAGACCTTATTACCAAAGCACCACGCATAAACAGTCTCCGTAACAGGATTTCCCTTATCAAAAACATACTGACTGATACATGAATTTACTGTACTGCAGGCCTTGGCGAAATGTACGGTCTTGCGGCACCTACAACATTCACTGACTTTAGCTAGGTTTTAGAGGCTGCTTGCTCGGTGAGTACCTAAGCCCCAGTAAAACCATCCTCCTATAACTGGAGAATGCTGCCGTGGTCTCAGGTTTTTAACACCAAAGACCTAGTACAGTATTTTAGGAGGTAAATCACACTGCAAACGTTTCTGTTGATTGATTAGCGCCTTTTCACAGGCTTAAATCGAAGAAAATTTAGATGTATCTCCACTTAAAATAAATTCACGTATTGTCGCTTTCCACGCCAACGATGAACTGTTAAACTAGCAAATTATCCTCTAATTTCTCAGCCGATTTACGGTGTGAGGAGGTGGCAGTTTAATCCAGACTGTGAGTGAGTCCGAGAGCGCTATCCCACTGGTTATGAACAGTTCGGTGACGCTGGACCGTGCTAGACAAATCGTAATCAATACATGGGCGTGGACAGAATCCGCTCGTGTCAATCAACCGGAGACTACAGATGGTCACACCAGCTGAGACCACGTTATCTCGTTGTCTGACACTTGTTAACTGGCAAAGCAGTGTCACTAGAAGGCAAGAATGCAGAAATACAAACTGAGTAGGTCATATCACTAACTGTGTTTACTAATCAAAATGAGCAGCTCGGACTTGGCAACAAAATGACAAGAATAAATTCAAGTGAAGCGCACCAAAGAAGATAGATCAATCAGAGCGTGGCCCGGACCACAGGCGCAAATATGCAAGGAAAATAGCCTAGAAATATGCGGCTTTCATTTAATAAGATGAAACTTTGTATTGGCTTAGCCTGTTTGCTTTTGTCTGAACAAGTGGGAACGAACGATGGCGATCTAGAGGTGAAATTGGTTGACTGGAGTGCAGACATCCTAGCTGTGACTAGACCTTACTTAGTATACGTTAATAACCAGAGTAAAGCATTTCTTGGATAAGGCACGGTATAGATCCCCTAAAAGATCGCCATTCTCATGAGTTACCTTTCAAAATTTGAACCTTGGCATGTAGAACTTTGATGCAGCGCTCAAAATTTCACCAACTTTCTGAAATGCTTCATTCAAAGTGAATTTTTAGCGCAAATGATGAAGGTCGGATTGCCGTCGATCCTCCCCGGCCACATAATTCGTGATAGTCTTTCCTAATAAATAATGATCAAATTCACTGTGAACAACGTCGAATTAACGGATAGAATCTCTAATTAACAGGTGAAGCTTCGAGTCGGTGACAGAAATTCAAGACTGCTCTTTTTCGATGGCACCTAATTATGCCCCAGAAACAGGGCGACCCGATAAGCCCGTTTGAATTCATGGTAAATGATGCATGGGCCGAGACCCTGGTCGACTGCAGGCAAGAGATCAGGAGGAGAAACCTGTCGTTCAACCAACTTCTTAGACAAAATAAGGTGGTCTGATTTTCATGAGAAGCTCAAAGGTCAACGGAGACGCCGATGGAAATGAAGACCAAAGAAGTAACAAAGAGCCCAAGAGGCAGAGGTTAATCAGTCCATGAGCTTTGGCTCAAACAAACCTACATGAATCGTTCGATTGTGACGTGTTGAGAAGTCAAGACCGTTCGACCATTCGTAGATTAAGGAGGGTAGGATCTGTGTTAGATTCGAGACGACCTATTGAAGTCGCTACGGTTAATGATAGTGATAATCAAAGTATAAACACCATGCCATCCAAAATCGTAGTTTTCCAGAAAACCCAAAATCTGGAATGGGGATGGCGGTAGGATCAAAGAAGAACATTTAGGTGTTTTAACTGCTGTAGACGTTGCTCATAAACGCTGTACTACAATAACGGTACAGATATGCAATAAGAATGTTCACCATCAGTACTGGCATACAAAACAGTACGCTAGCCAGTGCACACAGACTCCTAACAAATCAAACTACAGTGTGATTGTGTAGTGTCAGTACACGTACCGAAACAAGATTTGGACTGACTCACTAGCTGCATTCAGCTCTTGGTGGGTATCAAGTCAAACAAGTGGGACATGTGATTTACTGTCCAACACCCTTCGCCCATGCACGCACGCCTGCGAGACGAAAAGTTTTGCGTGCGACTGTTCAAGATCAGGTCAGTACTGCAAGTCTGAGTATTTTCAGTCTTTTGCCAGCTGAACCCTGCACCTGCACAGACTACTCTCCTTTCAGGTCCTAGTGGATAGTCGTGGTCTTAGATTTGACTGGCCATTGACAAGACGTTTTCGCGTGATTCCAGAACGTTATGCTCACGAAATAAATTAATGATCAAAAGTAGAGATTTACTGGTCAATACATGACTTAGTCAGTACAGAATACCCAAGTAAACAGTAATCGTTCTCCGAGGGCCTTTTACATCATTCTTGAATCTCATGCAACTATTGAAACCCTGCTCAGATAATTAACACACAAAACACTGAACGGATTTGTCCTCGCGAGGATATTTAGTCGAACGCTTTACTAGCTTCATCTAACCACATTCAAAACCGGCCTAATTAATATATGCAACATAGTAGTGCAAATTGTGATCGGACCTGGTATACCACAGATATGAATTACCCGCAAGTCCTGAGATAGCTCCAACCCCAGAATATGCGACTGACTGTAACAGAGAGATCCCAGCCAAAAGAAAAGACGTCAAAGCTTACTCACAAATCATCTCCAGGCAAATTAACCAGGCAGTCTCTATGTTTTTTGGCACTGATCTTTCACAGAAGGTTGACTATTTTCACTTATATCTGTTCTGGTGCTTGATTTTGTTTTCGTGATGTCTGTTTGGTTGCGTAGTTTATGAGACATGGTTCCAACACATTTCTGCACTTTTCTCGGTAGTTCCGATAAGTTTCGCTTTCGACCACCGCACTGCATCACTGTTGTGATTAGCATCTGCTTGCATTGTCTTATAGGTGCTATTTCAGTACGATGATTCGTACAACACATTTATCACATTTGGTCATTGTCCAGAGCCATCCTTTTCAGCCACTCAGGGAAACTGCGTCAACTATGTCTTCATTATATCAAAGAATAGAGGTACGCGGCAGCACGTGAAAACCCTCAGATGCTTCACTATTCTGTTCTTGTCTCTCCTATGCTTCTCCCATAACTTTGCGCTATCACCCGCTTCCAATCTCGTTTATTTAGGCATGATGGTCATATTACCCACTGCCAAGGCTGCTGGAACTGAGAATTCCCAAATGATTTTAGCGAGTTCCCTCACATTTACGATTTTTCTGCTGCACCTGGTTTAAATCCAAATTCATCCCACGATTTGAATTTTTATTCACTCATTACAACTTTGATTACCCATTTGATTTCCTTTAAATTAACTTCAATGAGCCAGCTATTACTGCTTGGGCTGCCTAATCCGCTTCTAAAGCGCAAATGTTGCGATCACTTTAAACCAAAAGTCCGTGGGTCATCAACTGGCGTCATAACTTGCTCAGCCTTGGAGATAACTAAAATGAATTCATTTTACATATGGAAGTTTGTTTTATAAATAGAATTCCTAAACAGTCCATAAGTTCTTCCGAAGGGTTGCACGCCTCATGGAAGTCCACAGGGATAAACTCTCAATTATTAAGTATTGGTAACCAAAAAGCCCTTAACAGTCTCATTAACTTAAAAAGCTTCGAAAAAAATATTTACACAGAAGATTTCGTCAACGTGTTCTTGCCCGCCTGTTGAAGAAAGATTTCAAAATCCCACGCCGGTATCTGTCACATACTGATCATCTGGCTTTCGGAACCACGAGTGACACATATCAAAGCATATTACTTGCTTACGTCCACATGCGATGTACGTAAACATAAAACAACATCACTTCCCGTTAATTTTCTGCACGATGATAGATCGAAGCGACATTTCCACACTTCCACACGTCACATCTTCCGTTCTGCTCAGTCACCGGACCAAATAAAAACGAACTCACCTTTTTGCTGTTGTCCATTTCCAGAATAGAGCTCCAGTCAGCTTAGTTCTTCTCGCTTTGTACCGGACTTATTAGTGCACTATTTTCCTCGATTAAATCGAGGGCAACGTTAAATGCGGAAGCTATCTCAATGCAAAATCCCAAAAACATTTGCGGCAAACGACCGAGAAGTGTAAAATACTACAATCGCTGGTATTTTCAGCAATTTTTAATTCGCTTTGATTTCCTGCATGGAGATAAAACGGTATGACAGCTTGCAGAGCAAAAGCACGGGAATAAATCAAATCTCTGATGGCGATTCCGTTGAAGGAATTTAGCATCTTTGCTTAAAGGCAAGAATATGGTGAATTGAATAATCGACAACACGGATTTGACATGGGGTCAGACGAAGGGTTATCAAAATGAGTAAGAATTGAACGATGCGAGATCGTGGTCAAGAGAAGAACACGTACAGTAACAGGTTCCACTGTACTCGTGTATCGGTCTTTGGATACGGTCAGAGAGAAACAACATATGCAAAACATCCAAAAACGGTTATGGACCCAATGGTAAATATCTGTTACGCCGAAGCGCTAGATTTACTTCAAATCAAGCCATAGTGAGGAAAAGCTACAGACAGCTCTGCTAGCATTATTTTGAGGCTCTTGGTCGACTGTCCGCAATGATAAACACTGGAATTGCACATTTAGTGTTATTTGCTTGAGTTTCTGGACTACCCATGCAAACCATAATTCGCTTCGTGAAAAATAAATGGCTATACATTTAGGGACATTTAAACTGAATAGTGTTTATATAAATCGTTAAAAGTGTTCAATAATGAATCGCACTCGAGTGTACCAGCAATAAGTTCCTGTGCCTGCTTAGCCAAGTGACTCGATCTGATTAGAGACAAACAAATATCGCCCTAATGAGTTCCAAATTCTTACGCAACTTTTGGAATAGTGGTAAAGTTATTCTGATTCCAACTAAACTGGGTCATTGGGAACTCGTAATCACAAATTTGAAGTGTGAATTATTTTATACAGACGTATTCATTCATTTACGCTGTAGGTATTTTGAGCAAACACAAGCTTGCAACATATCATGAAACAGGTTTGTCTCAATTATATACGAGTAGTCAGAATATACAGATTAAGGATGATTTCTATTTTGAAACCATTGCAGTTTATACACACCAAATTGGCTGGTGCTACGATTTAACAGGATCCTCGTTGAAACAGGCGCTAGCCGGGTAGCATTTATCCATATCTCAGGGAGGTTTTGTTTAAGTACTATTGCAATATTTATCCGCAATATGATGCTGCAATATCTGCTTGCAATAAATTTGTTTTACGCGCTATTTGTCAATCTAACACCAAACAATTTTTTTTAATTCATTTGATTTTGTTGAGATGGTTCTGGAAAAATTATTTGAAGGACAAATAACTGGTAGCCGATATGGTGATCTTAGCTTTATACTAGTATCCCCTAACAGTTTGATCTGGATGTTTCGTTGGATAGAGCTCTTTCAGTCGTCAGATATTTACTTAAATGGGTACTGGACTTGATTTCCAGTTCTAAACATTTCCAATTTTTTAAAGAAAATTCATTCACCTATATTTTAGCCACATCATCTTTAAATACACTTTTGTTATGCATCCGTTTATGAACTACCATTCATTTATTAGGTGACAACAGATGCATTCTAGCTTAATGGGACACTTCGTGGACAAACAAAATCGTCGGAGATCCACTCACATGATTTTGTCTGTTGCTTTGTTACCGTTCTTGACACCTCTTTAATGATCCTTCAGACTTACTGATGTTATTTTATTGTGTATTATATAAAATGCTAAACATTATATTCCTTTGATGCCACAGCATCTAAGTGCTGGTATTCATGAGATCGAATGTTCGGTAATGCAACACCTGGCTCCAGTTGGAATAGCAGTTATTAGGATCATAACATAAAAGTGCATGTTTTATTCCTCGGAATAAGACGCACAGCACTATTTTCTACATCTTCAAGAAATCGATTTTGAAATATTTTTCCTTCTGTAAAACAAGGAAAATAGCACTCATGCTTCGCCAACACTGCGTAAATAACGGATGCAAGAAATTTCGTTCAAGTTTTAGGTCGAGGCTTGGCAATTATTAAACATCACCTGAAAAACCTGCCAACAAACAAGACAAGATTTCCTACTTAAAGCAAATTTATTAAATACGAGGGTAGCATTGGCACGAAGGAATTCAGCTGACCACAATAGCGAAGTGTGTTTGGTCAGAACTATTCCTTTGAACAAGATGACAAAATTAAAAGCATAGAATTTATAGCTATCGTTTGTACCCAGGTAAAATGACGCGTAAATCTCTTGCTGAAAGAGGACATCAAAGCATGCCACGCACAACCGCTAGTGAAAGCTCAAGTCAGAAGATGGTGCTATTGAAAGTTTTTAAGTCTAAACATCTTTGCAAGGAGTGATTTGAACACCAGTAGTTGGATCCTGATTTTTGTGGGTCAAAATTACAATTATAAATAATCTCGACTAAAGAGTATGGCATCACTGCGCAGTACCCATACGTGATGTCATTTTCCAGGTTTAACCGCTCTTCTGTTTGTTTCTAAGCGCCATTTACATACTCGTAACAGGATCCATACTTGTTTTGATCCGTACTGTTCAATAATCTCTCAAATAGCATCTTTCGTTGACACATGGCTAGAAGTGTTAAGCCAGTCCCTTTTTGTCAGATCTTCTTGCATGCCCGCCTCCAGAAGTGTGCACTAGGAAAAGTAATCGTATAACAGCTGCGCTGTGCAGGTGCATTGGTGATCGATGGAACTGTGCAATGCAGAAGCCACTTGAAAATAAGAAGAGGTTGCTTCCTTCTTATCAAACAGTTCATTTGTCATACATCTAGTATGGCCCGCATGACCTCTGTTCCGGTACGTGCATTTCTACAGAATCGGCCTGTCGGTGAGTACAGACTGCCAACACGACAGTAACTTCTGCAAGGTAGCAACCAAACCCATGAAAAACCGATCTGGTTCACTGTGCCATTAACGGTTGACAATAAAAGTGTGCTAGAAGCAGTCTGTGGGGGAGTATGGATTTGTTTCTCCTGAGCGCTTTTTTAACCGAACATTGACCGCCCAGCGCGGTCGCCATTTGCGCGTTGCTCACGCATGCCCCGTCAGCTCGCTCCTGTCAAATTTACTCAAATATACTCCGATCGCTTCGGACTGCCTTGTACCGGTCGAGTGTCTGGGTTGTCAATATTACAATCGTACAGAGTCGAGTAAGGGTAATGCGAGAGTGATCACAACGGCTAGGGGCAAGCAAACGTAAAAGGAGATCCGCGTTAAGCCAGTCGGTCTTACAAGCTGTGGAAGTTACAGCTCATCAGGTGGTCGAATTTCGGATGCAGTGTTTTCGAATGTGCAGGAGACTCGATTGGTATTTACGAGTTTGAGACATCTATCTTGTCGTTCTGACATCCCATTATCGGCTAAGCCTAACAGCAGTGAAGTCTGTTCTGTGATAAGACTCCCAATCATGGCCATTGACAGCAGATGTACGAAGACCATCGGTGATTGAACAGTATATTCTTCGTGACATTCGTAGAATATGGCGACGGAATTTTTGTCAGTAACTCCGAAGTCAGACATAAGATATCAAGCCCTAAGATTCAATCTTAGGAGGAGACACTGAACAGCAGTAGAGTTAGGTGACTGGAAAATGTTTTGCTCATCCTTAGTGAACGCCTGGCTTACTGCACGCTATTGTCTTCTTGGTCGGAAGAGAGGTCAAGATGACAGTGAAAATTTACCGAGAGCTAAACAATGGACTGGCTCATATATGTTCAGTTGAATGGTAGAGTTGGGGTCCATGGGTTCCTCTAAGTGGCGGTGTGAGACAGTAGGAGATATGGCTCAATGTCACAGTCAGAGGCCCCCTTGTATTAGAAATATTTCCGAAATATTACCTTGAAAATGATCTTTTAATGGTTTTTGATCTGTCTTTCCACTTTTGACCAGATAGTGGTGCAATGAAGACATGAAAATTGCTGGAGCAAGGTTAGTTATAAAAAGTATACTGAGTTGATTGACACAAATTTGAATGAATGAGAAAGTTTGCCGCCCATATCCCTGGTTACTGGGAGGCGCTTTATTGCTTGCATGGCGGAATTTCCAATCTGATGAATATTTCAGTTGTATTGTATTAAAGGGTTGAGATTTATTTCTGGACTCATTTACTAGTTTAGAGAAGGCCATTTTGCCTGCAGGCTTTGCGAGTGAATCTGAATTGGTTTGACGTACTACCCAGAACAGTTAAACCGTAATTACCGGTAATTTAAGCAATATGGTGCTATATTTGGTATTTGGAATACCAGGGAATCCAAGGAAAAGTAAGAGACACTATGAAGTCAATGGAGTAGGAAGCAGCACGCTTTCGAAAGTGTGCGTAAAATTTGGGGTATTGGAGTTTAAAATTGTTGCTTAAGACATGGGATCCAGTGTCCAAGGTTCTTTCTCGCGCAGACCACTCTTGTAAGCATCAGTTTACGATGGGACCACTGAGTTCCGGTAAGTGGCTACAAACTGCGTAGGACAAAGAAACACAAGACCGGGACTATTCCATACCCTATAACATGATTATGACCCGCTCATGGATCACGAATGTTAGGGAAAATGGCAACAAATGTATATAGGTCTATCATTCAACGATCGGTACTCCGTAAGGTAATGCCTAAAATCGCTTGGAGACCAGAACTGGACGAAACAAGTGTGCCGGAGTCAAATTCAGAACTTTCGCTGACCCAACTGGGAGCTCGTTTGGTTATCAAACTTTACAAAGAACTGTTCCATTGATCAAGTAATTGTTTCAGTTTTCGAATTGCGAATTCGACTAATTCTTTCCAGTAACGTCTACGTCCATCTCTGCTAGCTAGTTATCAGTTTCACCAGTCAGATTTCCAGAAAAAATACTAGTGACTGGGTGAATGAACGGAAAATGCTTTCTGAAAATGCAAAACATGGACCTTTTAATGAAATCTCTTTCACCGTTGTTTTGTAGCTTTCTTTTTGGTATCCATTTAGTCATCTGCCCTTACAATCTATGAGAGGAGAAATGAAAGCTTGATAATATACACTGTTGCTGTGACGACCCAAGGAGAACATGTGACAGCAAAACGCCCTAAAATATTCAGTCGTGAACAGTCTTTAAAGCTGACTGCTTTTATCCAAATTGCTCGCACCTGTCACAAAATAGCAGGGGCTGGCAAAAAAATTTGTTTTCTCAGTATTCCCAAACATTAGGAAAAAATAAATTACTTATTTGGCCTGATGTTGCTTCACTGAAATGCTGCTTCATGGACTCATTACAGTTGAGCATTTGACTTAACATAACGAGCAGAATAGCCTACACGTCAGAAAAGTCACACTACGGGGATATGTTCGCACTATTCCTGGGGTAATAGTTTTGCATATCTTAATCAGGTTAAATTTTGAACGCCCCCTGGTCAGGTGACCTGCCGGAGACCGACTGAAACTTGCAGGCAGCCACCCAGGTCAACTATGGTTTTTTTCATTCTTTCCACCATTATTTGTTTATTCGCAACTTTAGTATGGTGTAAGTGTTAGCAGTAATAGTGTCTATGTATACAAGGCACTGCTGGTTACCAGTAACGAGATCATACTGAAGTGAGCAAACACTTTGTCGTATTTCTTAAACCCGAGAGTTCCGCATCTTGAACGAGATAATGGACCGGTTAAATAAATCAGCTTCTTTTAAGTAAGTCTTCTAGATCTCAAATCATCACCCACTATCAAATGACGGCTCAAATTCAGTCCTTCCATTTGTCGTGGTTACTCAAGAACAATTTTTGGGAGGCCCCAAGTGAAGAAAGTGACATTGTCTAGGATGAAATTATACGGTAAACCGTGGTCCGACTACAATCAGTGGACCGCTCATATAATCGAAGATGCTCAAGGTTCAGGCGAATGGTAGCTGATAGGCGAAAACACCCTTCGTCCACCGTGTAAAGGATAAAATTGCTGCTCGTTCTAGCTTACTCCATGGGAGAAAAAAACACCGGATGTATCTACCAGCTTGTATGGTAAAGTTGTGTTCAATACCACAGTGTAAATAGAAACGAATGTGTAGAAGGCAATTCGAAATCCGAGTTTGCGTCATCTGATTGCAATTCTTGACTGTGGATGCCACGTCATGTTGAAAGTAATTTCACTTCATGCGCCGATTTAAATTTATCGCAGTTACTGGTAAAATAAATAAAAGCAGTTTACTGTAAGTGAAAATAATAGGCCCGGAATTTTAGTCAGTTTTACTTTTTCCGTTTATATTTATTATTAATTTGGCACCGAAATTGGCAGTGCCGTCTGTTGTTCGATAAGCAACTATGCAAATGCATACACCCACGAAATCAATGCAAAGCTTGTTGGAGGCCTTGCTGCCAGATTCACTCCAAGTTGCCTACGCATCTAAAAACGGTACCTGGTACGACATGACAGACCATTAAGAGAATGACAAAAGGCCGAAAATATTTAAAGTTCTATCAGGAAAAGCGCAAATAGCTCGTCCTTGACTCCAGCGGTTTTAAACCTGGGGAAGAAATAAACAGTCAGCTTCACATAGACGGAACATCTATGTTTGTCTCCTTTGTTCAGGGACAGCTCTGTTGAGAAATGGGCGAGCCACCTAAGACTAGACTATATTTAAATGAGATAATCATTGAAATAAGAAGGCTACTTAGGCAATAAATATACGTCCGTGTGCCCGTGTACCACTGGAGGGTGCGCTATCTAAGGCTACAACTAAGCAGATACAGTTTCGGCCGATGTACCATCTGCCGAAGCTGTCTCGGGACATGTAGTTTTCCTTGGTAATGCAGCAAGGAAAATAACTGAGGGCTACCTCCGTTCGCGAAGACAGTAGGAACACCAGATAAGTGGCCCCGCTTCTGAAGTGTTACAACTCAGTATGACTTAAAATTTTCCCTCAGACTACAAGCACGTGCTGTGTCTAAGACTGATAACGCGTTTATGTTTGTTGAACCAAGAAGAGGTATGTTTTTAATTCAGGCCAAGGTGCACAGAGGTGGGCACATCAAGATCGCTGGCAGCTACGGTTATATCAATTTCCAAAAATATACATCGAAACAGAACATCGGGAGTGCTGGAAAACTGCAGAATACAGCCACTTTTCCTCTTGCATTAGGCCTAATGTATCGAAAGACAAAATTCCACAGAAGATCGATGTTAATATTTCACATTTTCCAGTTGCTGCATCATTTCTGTACTATTGTGCTGTATTGTATAGACCTTTGCGTACACTAAATAATGTCGCATTTCAGTCAAAAAACTGCGATGGCAAAAATTAAATCAGAGGGGAGGAGGAAATAATTAAAATAAAAATACACTCATCGCCTCGTACAAAAGTATAAATAGATTCACCCACGAATAAACATAACACATTATGACAGGTTGCCCAGGAATTCGGCTGAAACCCGGTTACCGTTTGTCGAAATTCGTGGTAAATATGGGACAGTGGAGTTTCTATGGATATTGATTCTAGAGGGTATGGAAAGAAAATCGGGTCGCGTCGAAATATGAGAGCGACACTTTGAAAGATCTTTGTGCAGAGGATGTGTCGGATCAGAAAGAATTTTGTAAACAAACTTCTCACATGCTGCTAGTTGCTGACCACATAGATTAAGGGACAATTCAGTAACTGGCACGAAGAATACCCGGCTGATAAGTGATGGTCCCCGGGGAAGAATTTTAAAGTAATTTTTAAGACTTGAAAACTCTGCCGTGACAAGTGGTGACGTCGTTACTTAGATTATATCGAACAATAGTGAGATCATGATGAATCAGTTCATTAGGTTATTCAGTGACCAGTAAGCCACATCTAATGTGCGCTTTTGGTTACGAAGTTGAGAGAACATGGGAACTCATGGTTCATTGAATCAATTTTCTGCATTTCCATGTTAGTCATGTATGCAGGAAACTCATATATATTTACAAGGTGGGTCAAATTAAGCAAAAGTCCTGATAATGGAGCAAAACGATCATCTCGAGACTCTGGCCTCAGCGTAAACATACACAGACTCTGACTTTGTTTGCTTGCAGCACAAGGGTTCGACAATCCACGGTTCAGTCAGAGGTGTGTCACCATGTGCAGGCTCGGCGATGTACAGTTGAGTCTGAGATGCCTGAGAGGTTTAAGTTTTGCTTGGATTTCAAACATGATAACCCCAATTTTCACTTGGTCATGCATGTAATCCACGTCGAATCATGTTCATCACAGCCATTCACGGGTCCACGAATGGAGGCTCTCGGCAAAATCGGGATGCAAACGGACGAGGTCAGATGATTTGAGTGCATTCGAAGATCAGACCGTGGTGAAAACCTACAAGGAAATGAGATACAAACAGTTTTCATCTGCTCACTGCTTCTGAACTGATATATCTCCAGAACGCCCGTTGTTTCCACAAGCTGTCACTAACAAGGCTTTTCTACAACTATGCATACCTTTCATTGAGGGGCTACCTGAACTGAATGACATCATGCATCATACTACGGTTACCAGTGGCGATTCAACACTAACGTCAACAGCTGCCTTTTTTCAGGATAAAACATTTTTAATATAATAACCACCTTTTGGTGAGAAACATTCAGTTTTAGATGCTGTTTGTCAATAACAATAGTCAGTCCAAAGCACGTGTCCAGGTAAGTAGATCTTATTTCAATGACGTCATCACGTCATAACTTCTGAGGATATCACGAGTGCCTGGACCCAGCAAACAAAGTGATAAACGTGTTTCAGGTAATCGTGAAGAAAGCCGAATAACATTTGCATTGGGCGGATATGTTTATAGTTGAAATGTGACAGATTGGAGCTGCTTGGGCTTGTATTCAAGAATTATCGTTGAAGGTTAAGCCTGAGCTATGCTGTCTCTAACAAAAGATGTAGGCACTAACGGAGGCCAAATACAACCGGTAGAGCATCTCCGCGGACAACTCAACCGATAACAAGAACTAAGACAAGTCTGGTAAAGACGAAACATATCACGAATAAATGGCAATAATGAGTTAGTTAACTGACAAAAATACCAGACCAAAGGCTGCACGATATATCAGAAGACATGTACGGTGATTGTACGCTTGACCTACCGCAGGAACCAATGGTTGTCTCCTTTCTTAGCTATATAAATATGAAACTAGAACAAAGAATAATTGCAGTAGTAGGGGGAAAAAGTGAGCGCAACAGAGATAGATAAGCTGAGTTATTTGGTAGCATCTTTTTAGATGTAGTCTACTGTCAGGAATGCAATCAGGCTAAAACAAAACATACAAGAGAGGAAATCCGGCAATATTTGCAAGGAAACCGATAAACCTTGCAACAGGGGAACTAATCAGCTCAATTCAGTGTAAGCTTATAGTATCCGTCTAAAGATGCAAGAGTTCGTTTGGGCTTAACGTTGCTTTGTGTAGTGCTTTGAAGTATAACTGATTTAATGGGTGTACATACAAACACAAATGCATTTATATTTATTAATGTTCATGAAGATGCTATATCAGACCCCTTTGTATGGAATCATTTATGGCACACATTGTGAAATACCTATTTTGCTGTAAGACTGAAAAATAGAATTGCTGAATTATCATGATTATGCGTACGAAAGCCACTAGCGAGTGAATTGAATATGTTAATTAATATCACATCTGAACTATTGCAGACCTGGGAGAACTGTTTATACCAAATTAGCGGCTTAAAGCAACATCAATAGACCGACCGACGGGCATTGCACTTCGATGGATTTCATACACATCACAATTTGCAATACGCAACAAAAAAGAGAAGTCCGCTTGATCCAAAGCACAAGAAGCCTATCAGCCAGCCTCTACAGTTAAACAACCAAACCCCATGTAACAGATCACAACTTGCTCATTACAATTGTGACGAAATTGTGGATAGTCGGATGCGGTCCAGTTTGGTGGTTGCTGATATTAGCTTAATGCGTTCGAATTATTATAAACTGCTTAAAACGCAAAACCAACTTTTTGCAGGTGTTCCATATACTTTTTGTCTTGGAAAGTGTACGGTGATGTATTTGTTTCAATCAACAACTGTGGGTATATAAGTGTTTACATCACTGGCGTCCCCCAGGTGCGCTATCCTGGTGGTCGTGACTACCTGCTCCGACGTAGCTGGTGTTTTGGTTGATGGTTCTGGTATTTTTACCGTTTTATTTGACTTTTTGACGCTAACTTTGAGCGTTTTGTGGGTGACTTTTGTGTTTTTCAAAGGAAAACTTTTACATCGTTTTATTCACGAAGATGAGGTCGGTGTTAGTTGACTTCGCAATCATCTTTTTGTTTTTCCGAAGAGTTCTTCATATTACCGGATAAAGTAGTGCTGCGTTCATAATCGTCGACAAACGCAAACACCCAAAATTTTGGCTCGAGGTGAGCTTTGCGTACGGTATTGTTCATTTTACTTCCTAGGTATCGGAATATTCGGTGTCCGGTGTTTATCCTGGTTCGGGCCTAAGGTCGCCAATGCGAGGTTTGTGAATAGATGCCTGAAACACAACCATGATTTTCATCTGTAATGTGATAAGCTATGTTGTAGTAGGAGAAAGTCGACCACACAGAAGAAGTGTGACGTCACCGTCTTGACGGAAAACTTCCACAATACCGGTGAGAATTGCAGTTATGCTCGTGATCGGTTCAATCTCCGTTTTACCATGTCCGATGTTCAGTGCCTTAAAAACCAGATTAGGTTGGATGATGATATGAATCCAATAGTAGGGGTTAGGAAATTTGTGCATGATAAAGGTGAGCTGAAGTTTTAAAGAAGGATGACATGGCGCGGTATGTTTTCTGCTCCCCGTACGGCTTTGCCGCTGATGAAACGTTACGATGGACTCAGTTCGGCTGATGCAACGCATCAGTTAAACCGTGGTGGGTATGGGGCGTGTCATCTTCCCTTGTGGATGAAAGGAGACTTGGTAGGTCATTCTTCTATGCCATTCTCCTCAACGAGCAATTAGGCCAGTTGCGCGGTCGAGAAGCATATATACGGCAAAGTCGTGCAGTCGGTAATTCGTCTAAACCGAATTTGGAGAGTGATATGTGCCAGGCCTTGCAACGTGCCTGTCATCATGGGTGCAAACCCTGCATGCACATACACATTTCACATCAAGAAGTCCGTCGAGTGCAGCCACAAAATGGCTGCTGCCGTAATCACCAATTGAAAACTAGGAATGTTACTTATAAGAGGATATGCAGTTAATGGTAGCTACCTATATTTGAGAATAAGCAGTCAGAAGACTACAGCTGTCCGTGAATGTAACAGTCCCCATGAGAGGTTAGCGTTAGTTGGTGAAGCTATGCAAGAATTGGGCAACGCGCTCAGTATTCTAAGCGCAGCGCAGTTGGTGAAATCAATGGAATGGTAAGAAGAATTTTCAACATAATGGGTTCATTCCAGAAATTCGATTTACTATGCGTCAGTAAGAAAACTGGTAAAGTATTTAATGCATTGAATAAAAAATACGCAAGAAAACTAGGGAAAGGCAAATGAAGGCAGAACGTCCATCACGGGGAAACCGAGCTGAAGAACCAATATGAGAGTGCGTCCAGTGCACCATACGCCCCGATTATGTCTTCAAAAAACAACCTGCAACTATACACCGGACAGCTGACGGTATGAAACAAAAGGATGTCGGCGATGTAATACAACGGCTGAAATTTCGTAGATATCGGTTATTGCCATTTATTCCTTCCTACCGATCCCTTGTTTAACAAAACGTTTATCGCCCAGCGCGGTCGTCACTTGTGCATTACTCACGCACGTCCCGCTCGCACACTCATGTCAAATATACTCAAATATACTCCGACCGCTTCCGATTGTCTTTTCGTTGTATCCGTCCAATGTCTGCGTGGTCAGTATAACAACCGTACAGAGCCGAGTAAGGGTGACGCACAAGTGGTCACAGCAGTTAAGGACAAACAAACGTAATACATAATCTGGGCGAAGACAATCGGTCTTACAAATTTCGAAGCGTAAATCGTTACGCTGTTTGCTAAGGCGATCGAAAAGAGCGCGCAGGTAAGCTGCGTGTTGCTCTTCCGAGTGGTTTGCAAATAAGGTATTGTCCATGTGCACTTATATATCCTCTAAACCTCGTGTGACTTCGTCCATAAACCTTTGAACGGTTTGAGCTTCATTGCTGAGCCCGAAATGCATCCTCACAAATTGGAACAGTCCAAAAGGTGTGGTCACCACCGTTTTTAGTTTTTCTGCCTTCTATACGGGGACCTGGTTGTATTCCCGTACTAAATCTACGCGATTGGAGTCCGTGCAACCAGACAGAGACGAAATATTATCCTGCATATGGAGAATCGGGTACCTATTAGGAACGGTGGCCCTGTCAAGTGCTCTGTAGTCCCCGCAGGGTCGCTATTTGTTTTTGTACCTAGTGACTATGTTGTTCAGGAGAGGGCCTTAAGGGACTAAAACCGCAGAAGGTCCCGTGTGATGCCATAGGTCCATGCGTACGTGATCGAATCTTTGGCTATCGGCAAGACGAAGACTTGTCAGGTAGCTAGGCGACTTGAAGAGCCGCAGAGCTGAAAGTTTGAGGGACTCCTGTGGATCCCACCTATATGGTTGGTTACCTTTGTAAAGTGGACGGCCGGAAAATGTGGGGACGCGTAGTGTTTAACAGTTATTACCTGGTAGTGGGCAAAAGTGGCTCAGTGGGTATGGGCCTGTTGGGGACTCGGGTAGTTTCAGCGCAACTTGAGGTTTGGCATGGGTTGGACGAGACACCACGGGGCGTCACGAGCCGGTTCCACCGGGCAGCGAGACGTTTGATCTGGTCTAACTTGTTTCCCAGCGCGAAGTCATACAACATAGCAAAATGTCGAAGTGCTGGAGAAAGTCTCTGCCAGTAATTGCATGGGGGGCGTCGGCAACAGATAAGTACCCAAGACGAAATGGCACTGCGATTCAGGCCCCTTAAGATTCGAGGGGTTGAGGGCAAGAAAGTCCATAACGGCAGTGAATCACTGGTGCCTGTTACAGACAGCCAATAAAGGCATCTCTGCCTGGTGGCGAGGCAGTCATTATTTATTGGGTCACGAGGTACCACAACTTATACAACTAAACAATCCGGACCCGTATACCACACCACGGAAATAGAGGTCGGTTTTTGGGTTCGTAAGTCTTTTGGACATTTTAGAAGGCGGGGCGGCCGGTACAAAATAAAAAAAAAAAAATTTAGATAGTCCAGTGTCGTGTGCCACAACATCACACGAACCCTAGGGGAGGCTTTGTTTTTTTCCCCTTTCCCCCCCCTGTTAATTTTTACCATTGGGAATGTTTTTTACACAAGCAGCCCTGAGTTCACCATTCCCTTTGCTGACGCCTCGCCCCGAAGAGCGAATTATGTAATCCTACAGTGGCCCTTCTCGACGCGGGAATGGGCCAAGAGGGGGTCTCTTGGTGAGGGGGGCTTCGCTGCGCCTCTGTCTCGACGCGAGCCTGAAAAGAACCGCGATCTCTAAATCCAACGCGCGTAGCCTCTTCGCAGTTTACGCCGTCGAGTTCCTCTCAAGATATGGCTGTTAAGTTTTTTTTTCGTACCCGGACAGTTTTTCAAGGCGTTGCAGGCTCCTCTGGACGGAATGTCCCCTAGTGTTCTAATGCTAAAGACCCCCCATCGTTTTTGCTACCAGCACAGATATGAATGTCATCAACGGATTATCGGCGGTTTCCTGCAGTGAATACCGCTTTTACGGACCTAGAACTAAAAAAACAGTAGGAGGTAAAGATTGTGGCGGGGAGAGCCATTAAATCCTATATAGCTTTCCTTAAAAAACAATTCGGGTCGTCGGCCGAACCGGGTGCGGCCACTGAGGCGACCCGGCATTTCCTGCAAGTAAAGCCTCTGAAAGCTTTTACATAACCCAAACAAACCCCCTCCCAAATGGCCTCGATGCGACCACCTTTGAAGCAAACTGGCTGGAGATTCCGTAATTTTTCAGCAATCCTACAGTCTCAGAAGGTTTGTAACAGCCTCCTCCAACGCTTGGCAACTGCACGAAGATGTTATGACAACCTCAACCTGAAGGGTTACATAAGGGGGAAGATGGCCGGCGACAAACCATCCAAGAACACGACTGACTCGCTTGGTTTGCCTTCTGTTAATTCGCGAAACTTCCCCAGTTAAAACTAAACAATAAACTAACAGGGTGGGGAATTGGACGACAGCCATTCGGAACGATAAAAGGGTTAACATTTGAAGAGTTAGGGAGTGCCCTAACTGTTGGGTCTGGCACGGTTTCGCCGTCGTAAGACATAGGCACTGATAAATTTGGAAAAAGAAGATGACGTCCTGAAC
>LUCM01005979.1:7847-156309 GCA_008360955.1 Fasciolopsis buskii
CGCCAAATGTCTCTTGAAGATATTTCCTTCACACTTCAGGAGACGAAGCAACCCAAGCTGTGGGCCAACGTGGTGTAGGAATAGTCTTGAGTGAGAAGGCTGAAGCAGTCCGTCTAGACTGGGTCTCAGTTAACAGTCGCTTGTGCGCTGTGAGGCTGGGAGGATCAGTCGGCGCCCGAAAGGATGAGGGAGGGCTCTGTCATTGCAGTAGTAACAGTTGTTCGCAACCCACAAGTTGGACGTCTGTGGTCCCTTGAGGTTCCGACAGTTTTCGTCTTACAGCAACATGGCGCTCTAACTTCACAGTTAGTCAGAGTCAAAACGACTATAATCCAGTTAGCTGCCGTTGCGCGGTTCCGTACAAAATATAGATCGTGCTGGACCACGTGCGTCGAATCAGATCATGCGCTAGTTTTGGTGAGGTTTTTGCTGCAGCTGAACGGCCATGGACTCAGGCCACAAACCGGATTGGCCGTCGAACGTCTGTGGTTCGGCTGTTCGCAATGGCTATTAACAGAAACTATCCGATAAAATAAGAACTTCGACGAGCGCTGGGATCAAACAAATTCGGCGATGCAGTTCGCAGCAGGTTTTGCCTGTGGACCTAGGTCTAGCGTTTATCAAAAACTGGGTCTAACATGGATCTCTGAGCCTAAGGGGACGGAAACGTCAGCTCTAACTGCAAGGAGGCGAATAAGATCCCTCAACAAAAGCAGCATCATTTGACGAAAGTCTTAAGAATGACTAAGGAAACTGGTGGGTCGGGGTAACCGAATAAATGGAATTAGCGGCGGATTCAGGTAGCATTCAAAGATGGAGCTTATGTACGATACCGGTGGTCGGCGAACTTCGGCTAGTGAAATCATGTATGGTAGAAGTGGAGAGCCAGTTCGCGGTAGACAACATAGGCATGGCCGTTGGGCTGAGGATTTCGAAGACCAGTTTAGCTGGCCGCGCGAACTCGTGGGAGTTGTCGCTTTACCGCACAACGGAAATAAAAGTAGAGTCGAGTATTCGACTTCTAAAGGGGGTAGACTTGGCCGCTCCCGACGAGCTTCTCGAACTTCCCTTTAGATTGGATGGAGAAGCTTTGATAAAGGTACTTACCTCCTTGCTTCGTGATATTTAAAGCGAGGAGCACATCTCGCTATCGTGGATTGAGTCACTGGTTGCACCCATCTTCAACAAGGGCACACAGTGACTACAGAAATCGCCGTGGGACTAGCTTAATTCCGATAGTTACTAGGGTCTTAGCTTCCATAGTGCTGCGCCATTTGGCACCGATTTGCGAGAGTAACATTCGTGAACAGCAGCCCGGATTTCGTTCACACCGAGATTGCATCGAACAGCTTTTCACTCTTCGGCAGTTACCCAAAACGCACCGCCCTACGATCACAGTCTTTCTCCATTTAAAAGGTGCATTTGACTGAGCGGATCGGACAGTACTATTCAGTGCTCTCCACCGGAGTGGTATGCCAGTGAAGCTCCTGAACTTTCAGCAGGCATTGCACTCGCATATTTGTGATGGCGTGAGTATACGGTGAACGATCAAGTTCATTCGAAACGACTAGCGGTGTTCGATAAGGGTGTCGTATCTCGCTATTCTTGTCGAACTTCGTCATGGATGGCGTAATGGAGGAAGGATTAGGGGATCTGCGGGATTTAAGGGTCGAACGGTGAAATGGAGAGAAGCTGTGTGACCTAGATTACGCAGATGACGTCGTGTCTATTTGAATCTGCGGACTATACACAACATGCACTAGACAGACTCTTGAGGTCGGTTGCTCAATTTGGCATGTGCTTTGCACCTTCAAAGTGCAAAGTGCTGTTACAGGACTGGGCGACAGCGATGCCGAACTTGATACTGGATGGAGAGGAAATAACGATTGTGGATCGTTTCACCTACCTTGGTAGCTGCCTGTCCAACGATGGTAGCTTGGGAGTGGAGATAAATGCACGTATATCCAAGGCTGGGGCAGCTTACACTGGATTGAAGTACTTGTGGCGTCGGCCTGATATTCCACTGAAGTTGAAAGGTCGTGTGTACTGTGCTACAGTGTGTTCAGTTCTGTTGTACGGTTGCGAGACGTGGAGTATGCGTGTGGGCGATGTTCGTCAGTTGGAGGTTTTCGACAACCGATGTCTACGTCATATGGGTAGGAATGGGTGGAGTGACCGGGTGAGTAATATAGAGGTTAGGAATCTGGTATTGGGTGCCACTTCTGAGAATAGCTTGTTTCAGCGTATGAAAGTTAGTACACTACGCTGGTTGGGTCACGTGTTGCGTGTGATGAACACTAGTGTATCATACCGTGCCGTAGTTTGCGTTCCTCCGATGGGGTGAAAGAAGCCATGTGGAGGTCGAAAGATGACGTCGCAACGTGGTATGAGACAATGCACAGTAAAGTAGATGTCTCATGTCTTGGTCGTTGGGGTCCGAGAGACCCGTCAACTAGCTTGGTGGAGATATTGAAGGCTATGTCAGTGAACCGTGAACAGTGGCGATCGTGATGTCATTTTAAATCGAATCAGAATGATTAAAAAAGTACGTTTGTGCAGTTAGACTGTGTTCCGTGTGTTGGCTACAGCAGCATTCTTATTTTTTCTCGGCTTTGTAGGTCCACTCCCTGTTCCCGTTGGATATTAACTCTTTTTATAGAAACGTGTTACTCTGAGAGAAATGCAGCAGTCAGTGAGGCTTGCCCTGCTGTTTAGCACTGAGGGATAATGATGATGGTGATGGAAAAATACAGACTTAGGGTTACACAATCTTAAATATCAGCAATGTTGCAAATTTTTGTAGTTTGCTTCACGTTGTTAGAGTCCCGTAAGGCGTAACACTTCTTCGTGGGATTAATGGTTCGGCCTTTATGGCATTCCTTATGTATGGGTTCAATGGTGAAATCGTGCTCCATAGTTGCTGGGGCCCACTTCTCTCCAAGAGGATTCGGGACCGCCACACATTATCTCGAGCCTCAGATTGTTAGAGAGTCACATCAGATCCCAGCTGGTTAGGCAGCGAGCCGGACGATGATAAGGCGTCATTTGCCACCAGAGGACCCGACGGACTTGGGATACTTAATCCACTTAAGCGCCGCCTATTCATAACCAACAGATGGCTTTCTTGAAGGAGTATCAATGTGTCCAATGTCTTGGCGACTCCATTTACGTCTGGTCTTATTATGCAACAATTTGCGGTAAAGATTGTAATCCCTGTAGTCGAAAGATACGATGTTCTATTTGCAGTGGCTTGTGTACAGACCTTGTAACTTTGGAACTGTAATCAGAAAGATAAAAACAGCATGATAGAAAGAATAAAAAGACACTTGTTTAAAGTTCAGTTCTTCCAGAAGCGTTGTGCACCTTTCAAGTATAAACTGCTGTTTTGGAACTGGATTGGCTCGAAGCTGCAGTTTGTTCTTGCTGAGGAAGAATGGGGCAAAGTGAGCAGATTTAGTCACTTGGATGGTCATATGTCGGATGAAGTGTCTTTGTGCCTACATAATGCTCGATTGGAATCGGTGGCGTCGGAATGGCATTCAGTTACCAACCACACGCCGAGTATATAATATAGTATTAAGGTTACACCTGCTATACTGCTCAGAACCATGGCCCTCGAGGGCAGGCGTGGTGGTTATGGTGTTTAAGTACTGTTGTAGTATTGGTAGGATTTGGTGGGAGAATTTTCTCATTAGCTCAGAGACTAAGCGTAAGCTATTGGATTATAGGGTCCAATCTCTAGACCAGGCATCGAACGTGACTAGATTAAGGTGGTTGAGACATGTTTTGTCCATACCTACAGAACGACAACCTCATTGTACGTACTTCGAGGCAGACAATAGTTGGAATGAGGATCGAGGTGATCAGTCAATGAGAAATAAAAAAAGGTACGAAAACCCTGGTTTGTGTAGGTCCAGTTAGATTACGCGATTGGGGTCCACAGGATTCCCCGAAATAATGGTTGGAAACAATAGGTGATATAACTCAGCGTCACAGTCAGTGCTATCCTTGCGCTCGAAATCTTTATTCCGTATAGTTCTTTGACTTTTTAGTTTGCAGCCGATTCTCGACAATTTACCGTTCTCTTGTCCTCTCTAGTAGATGGTGTTGTGAGGTAGCAACCGAATTCACAACACTGTTGAAACTAGAATCTGAACTGATATAATCTATTGCCCATACTCATGGCGTTTGTGTATTTCACGGACCCTAGCTCGGGGACCCAACCAGGCCTACGCTGGCCATTCCAGTCGTCATTGTTTTCATGCCATCGATTGACCGCTTAGGCACATGTCCATACCGCCGCCTGCCTAGAAGAACAGCCATGCATGCGCAACACATGACTGAACCATCTTGATCTACTTGGATTCAATACTTCCAAGAAATAAATCCTAGGGCTTAGTACCCTACACCAAACTGATTGATTAATTTCATCCAGTGTATTATACCGGCTTTACGGTCTTCAGGCACACGGTTTCAACAGATCTCTCCAAAACTGCTATGCTTCTGAGCCGTATAATAGGGCCGATCTTACTACTGCTTTGAATGCTCGACGCTTGTTCTGTGTCTGGATGTCTTACCGACGCCGCAGATGCTTCAATTTGGCCAATACCAATCAAGCCTTCTGTATACGCAAAGGTACTTTATCCGATATAACACTACCTGGTGAGATGTAATTGCAGAAGTAAGCCTGTCTGCCTGGCGTAAATTGTCCATTGTTGGAACAAGGTTCAGTTCCAATATAATTCAGTATGAAGTAGCATTTTGCCCTCTGAAAGTGCAACGTGTATCACAGATTTGTGGGTTTCCACCAGAGAATGATGGATCGGTGCAAAANAGGGCAGGCGTGGTGGTTATGGTGTTTAAGTACTGTTGTAGTATTGGTAGGATTTGGTGGGAGAATTTTCTCATTAGCTCAGAGACTAAGCGTAAGCTATTGGATTATAGGGTCCAATCTCTAGACCAGGCATCGAACGTGACTAGATTAAGGTGGTTGAGACATGTTTTGTCCATACCTACAGAACGACAACCTCATTGTACGTACTTCGAGGCAGACAATAGTTGGAATGAGGATCGAGGTGATCAGTCAATGAGAAATAAAAAAAGGTACGAAAACCCTGGTTTGTGTAGGTCCAGTTAGATTACGCGATTGGGGTCCACAGGATTCCCCGAAATAATGGTTGGAAACAATAGGTGATATAACTCAGCGTCACAGTCAGTGCTATCCTTGCGCTCGAAATCTTTATTCCGTATAGTTCTTTGACTTTTTAGTTTGCAGCCGATTCTCGACAATTTACCGTTCTCTTGTCCTCTCTAGTAGATGGTGTTGTGAGGTAGCAACCGAATTCACAACACTGTTGAAACTAGAATCTGAACTGATATAATCTATTGCCCATACTCATGGCGTTTGTGTATTTCACGGACCCTAGCTCGGGGACCCAACCAGGCCTACGCTGGCCATTCCAGTCGTCATTGTTTTCATGCCATCGATTGACCGCTTAGGCACATGTCCATACCGCCGCCTGCCTAGAAGAACAGCCATGCATGCGCAACACATGACTGAACCATCTTGATCTACTTGGATTCAATACTTCCAAGAAATAAATCCTAGGGCTTAGTACCCTACACCAAACTGATTGATTAATTTCATCCAGTGTATTATACCGGCTTTACGGTCTTCAGGCACACGGTTTCAACAGATCTCTCCAAAACTGCTATGCTTCTGAGCCGTATAATAGGGCCAATCTTACTACTGCTTTGAATGCTCGACGCTTGTTCTGTGTCTGGATGTCTTACCGACGCCACAGATGCTTCAATTTGGCCAATACCAATCAAGCCTTCTGTATACGCAAAGGTACTTCATCCGATATAACACTACCTGGTGAGATGTAATTGCAGAAGTAAGCCTGTCTGCCTGGCGTAAATTGTCCATTGTTGGAACAAGGTTCAGTTCCAATATAATTCAGTATGAAGTAGCATTTTGCCCTCTGAAAGTGCAACGTGTATCACAGATTTGTGGGTTTCCACCAGAGAATGATGGATCGGTGCAAAAAGGCATTCGACATCCAATCAACATCGAAATCTGCATGTAGCACTAGGGGAAGGCATAGATACAAAGGAAGACTAAAACTTTTCAGAGTCCAGTATTTTACTGTAACATACGCTGAGTAACCTTCTGCATTCCTCGTTCCGAATTCTGCATCGTCCATTCCCAAAATCAAGGTAAAGGGCCTCCGGCTATTCACTATGCTTCTGCGGAATCCTCTAACAATCTTAACTGACCCTTTAGATGTTCCGTCTTAACCAAATACGTCAACTTCGAGTACACCCCCTCACCCTCGCTGTACCCCGGCTCAATAGGCCACACCCCCGAATATTCAGCATTGACTTCACCTTCAAAGTGTCTCTGATTCTGCTTAAGGCGCGACCCCTACGAATTAAATTGGCACCCTGAGACATTTAGTGCAAAATCACTACTACGACATCATTCCAATCACTGAAACATGGTCCATGAGATGTCTACCTAAAAACCAAATATTTCCTAATGGTTATAACTTTTTTCTAACCCACCAAACTAAACGACGTGGAGGCGGTGACATGGCCTACGCTAAGCATGAATACTCTGTTTCCCAGCTTCGGATTCCAGTTTAAGACAATTTGCCCGAAAATTCGCAGCGCTCATTCGGCATGCATGACTCTCTGGTGCACCTTGGATGCGTTCATCGACCTCCAAGATCAAACAACCTTGTGCACCCTCAGCTCATCGAGGCGTTTGAGAAAATTGCACTCATACACGGAGAAGGGGAACTTATAGCAGAGGACTTTATCGCTGTTAAGAGCTGTTGATCCACTAAGAATGTCCTTTTGCAGCCCCTGAACCTCGTTCGTGAAACAGACTTAAGAGGATGGATGCAGCACGTCGCAAACCGCTGTAGAGGAAATGATATCCTCCATTTCGCATTCACCTTCGGAATCCCTAATGTCGACACCTCCGTGACAGGCAAATTTCCGGATAGTGACCACAAGGTGGTCAGCTGCTCTCTCCATATTCATCCCAGACTAACAGCATCTGCAACCACTATCCAATCTGTGGGCGTCCATTACGAATTAGCAAACTAAGCTGGTTTAACTTCCACTTTCCGGATCCTTGACAGGCCCGATCTTTTCACTTCGTCTGGTTCCCAAGAAGCTACCAACATCTTATTTACAAACTTGCGCTCGATTATTAGCAGTCTCATTCCTCACAGAGCTCAAATCCTGCCAAGGTAATAGGCAAAACTTGTAAACATGAAAAGGGGATTCTTAAACTGCTGAATATTTGCAAGCAAATCTTAGACTTCTCCATGTTCCTAAGGATAAATCTGCTTCAAAACGAGCCGCTTGCTGCATCCGAGGACCAACTTTGTAAGCAGGACCAAAATGCTCTTTGGCAATCGATTCCCGGCCCGCGTTTGGCCAGACTTCTGTGGTCTCTCACTATTCGCGATAAACCAATTACCGCCGTGTACATCACATACAACAGGCAGCAACTCGATGAAAGATTTTTACTATAAATCAAAACTTATGCTTTAACCGATCCGCTCTCTCGGTTAAGTTCCTATGTCTCTGACCGCTCTAAATTGGACAGTAGCAACGGAACCCTATCTCAACCCCAGCCGATCGCCAGCGGTGTTATACAAGGTAGTTTTCTTGGTCCCTTAATATTCGTTCTTTAAGTGAGCTACATCATTCAACAGTAAACCAAGGGGCACCTATCTTATTCGCTGACGATATCAAGCTATTCTAATCTTTTGAGCTATCTTCTCTACCCCAAACCGTGATCAGGTTCATGGAAGATTAAATCTCACCAGATGAGTAGTGTGGACAATGGGTGATGAAATTCTCTGCCTCTAAATGCGCTGTTCGTGCCTATTATCGTCATGATCCCCTGGTAGGCTCCTGTTAACGGTCTTCCAATACTGACCACTCAGTATGTAAAGGATCTAGGTCTCAATACTCCTTTTCTTGTTCCATGAGCAAGCGGTTTGCCAAATCTCAAAAGCAAACAGGGCTAACGGCCTCATTGTTAAAAATCTTCGCAATCTTAGATATGAGCTGATGTTATGCGGGTCACATTGTAGACTCCGACTGTAGTATTGCTTGACAGTTTTCTCGGGATGTTCGGAGTTGATCCTCTTGCAATAGAAGCAATACGGGCCTTCACAAAGAGACTTCTTGGTCCAACGTGAAACCTTAGTTAAGAAGAACGGTGGGAGCTACTGCAAATTTGCCTCTTTTGGTTACATCGTTTCAAGTTGAACCTGACATTCCGTTTCAGCTCTTAAAGTTGCAAACACACAGTCCGAATTCCCGCCCGATTTATTGATGAGGTTTCCCAACCCCTCAGGAATCGGCCGTTATCACTTGGAATGCCACCTTCCTAAGTGCCTCTTACGTCAAAATTATTCGCAATTGCCTACTCTACCTTAGGAAATAGGTTACCGGGCCATATCCGGTCCTGCTGGAATCTGGCGTATTTCAAGAGTTCATTATCAAAATTTTAGAGCGTATCCCCGTTTACCACCTTATGTGTGACTGATATCAGTCTAGACCAAGCTTTCGAAAAGCACCTAGACTTTTATCTCCATCTCAAATTAGGTACCCATAACCCTGCCACCCCGTGCTGGTATCCTGTTAAAGACTACTGACACCAAAGAATTAGCCGTTAAACCACCCACTCTGCAGCTCCATAAAATAGGGAATTAACCAAGGAAAATGGAGTGAGCTATGCTGAAGTTACACGCTTTTTCCTACATTTCTTCGTTCTCACTACTATTCTTCTCTTTAGAACTTAAGCCCAGAACAGGCAAGCCGTAACAACTGCCAAATTATCAACACCTAGTACTCCATAGGAGTTGCCAACTGCTTGCGGCTGAATTATTCTGCGGCATAATAGCAACTTGATCTCAGTTTGACCTCGATCATCCTTCCACATAAGTTCTTCATTATTAACCAGGGTACCAAAGGGATTTGTCATAGATAAACCCTCCAAGAGTTGGCTTAATGCCAATGCACTTTAGCTCCCTATCCCCTGCGATAAATTTTGACTTTAACCTTGCTTTTTCTGCTTCTTGGCGTCCACGTTGAAATTTCGAGATTGGAGATCAACACTAGGTGAACCTTGACAGCAATATTTGCAGCCTGCCAATAGATTTTTCCATTCACGCTTCCAAACTTAGGTCGGATGATGCCTTTAATTCTCTACGGTTTGGTAATCACCATAACTTCTAGCTGGCACGAAAGCCAGACTAATCGTCTCTTTCGTGTTTTAGATGCCGCACCTAGGCTACATGCACTATTACTACTTTCGCCCTTTTAATGGAACCTCAAATTCACCGGCTTCTCACTCCTACTATGGCTCCGGTAGCCAGATCTGGCGTTCGACTCCCGGTCCGTTAAACCCAAACAAGGCCGCTGCTCTCCTTGTATACCTCTACTCAGATGGGCCTTCATGACTGGAAAAACACAGTTACTACTGCCTTCGGAATGGCTTGTGCAGCTGTCCAAATGTTTCACACGTACTGCCGTCTAAGATCAAGAACTGCAACAACAAGAATGACGATCTGGAGAATATCCATGACCAGTGTGCTTACGAATTGCTTGTGCTTCTTACACCAACTTTACCTTTGCACATCGCGGTTCATTTTGCCGCCAGCTGCATAGGGATGCCATCAGCAGTCGTTAGTTTCATATCCTGTCTCTGCAAAATGTTTCACAAAATCTCATTTTTCAAATAGTTCTGCAGTCTTCAGTATATTTTTGGTCCTTTATTGTTGTTACTTGCTTCCATTTTATCTACTTTTAATGATGTTCCGCTTGATTTTCCCAAACTTCCATCCGATTATAATATCCTCAATGATCTTCATCTCCTTAGATTAACTTTTCCTTCCTCACTTAACGTTGTTGACGTTTGCGTCATCCCCCTATGTTTCGAAATCCGCCAAGGAGCTCCAGTCAAGTTTTGCGTCAGCGACACGCAAAATTGATGAATTTAAACACGAAACGGTTAACAGCCCGTCGCTCACAAAGAGTCCAAAAAATCCTGCACGCTCTTATGAAATGATTTGTCTAGTCCTGATTTTTGACTGGAATATTTGTGCGTTGCATATTGCTTTGTAGATTATGGTAGTGCTTCCCCAGTTATCCAAGATAGCATGCATCCCAGTATCCCTTCTGGTTTCCATTTTATGCATTTCTTCTGCATCACCGATGCACAAATTTGATCTTGCCCTGCACATATCCCTCGCAGGATACGCTTTTGGAGAATGGAAGCATAGTCGCTGCTTTTTACTTCTCCGTAAGGGGCAATATATCATCATGCCTCTCCAAGTTCCTACCATTAACGAGCGGGCTTTTTCCACCGCATATACGTAAGAAAACTCTTGAGATTTTTCTTTGCGCACAGAGCTAATTTCCTTCAAAATTAGCTTTCATTTGCACAATTTATACTCTTTTCATAACCGTTTCATTCACGGCCCAAGCTCTACGCGACTTAAAACCGCTGTTTTAACCCCATAACGCTCGCAATTCAGTTGCATTTCACCAGAGTGGACGGGGCTTATTCGTCTGCGTCTCTAAGAGGGCAAAATCCCCAATGAAATATCATTTTCCCAACACAGCCTTCATCTCTTCCGTCGATATATCTAGAGTTGCTGGGGCCCAGCATGTATGCTTCTACACTTGTTATTCAACTCTGCTGAATCTGGCAAATTTTCTCACAAGTGCGATACTTGGTGCAGCATATCTTGCAAATGGCATCATTTCCGACGTGCTGCGGTCACTTTTAGGAGTTTTTCTATTACTACACGGCCAATACCGTTCCTGTGTATTGTTATCACTAGGTCCAGCTTTGATGGCTTCTAGCCGTGTCTAAATTTATTTTTCAGTTGAACGTGCTGCGTCAAGTAATGAATATAGAACAATAACAACAACTCATCATCCGTAGTGTTTCTTGGTGCCATCTTTTCAACCCAATCGCTCTTAAAAGGTTCAGTTCTCCAAATGCAATGCATCTTGGTGACTTGCTCATCAGACTCATTATCAAGGTAGTCAAGGAAGGGACGAACGTAGCACTAGATGACCTGTACATATAGGTTACTTGGAGCAACTTGGGCACCTCATTGCATATAGTTGGAGCTCACAAACAGCGAAATCGTTTCCCATTGCCGGGCATCGTCGAGATCCTGCTTATAGTGGGTAATCCCTCCTGGAATATGGCAACTTGCTCCTTTTTAATCTCCCCTCGGTGAGCTCTACAACCACCGAACTACGGGTTCGTCCCATTGATTCACCTGGCGTACTTCCCAGAATGCAGGGTTTAGTACACCGGTTCACTTTTTACAGGGCAGAGGAGACCCCACAACCAGGCGAGCTTCCGGAGTTCTTTCGATATTATGCACAATAACTGGCATCCATTGCTGCTAAAATTGTCTTTTTTCTTTATCCTTGGCGTTTTAGCGACCCAGTTTCAGCTGTAAAAGCATGATGCAGGAAGAAAAATTGTTTTGGGCTATATAGAGAGAATGGTTGCGCCTTGGGCGTTCCAAACGGGAATGCTGTTTTCCGAGGTATCGCACGTATATCTAGAGAACAGCATACCAACTTGATTCCCCTGACTTGTGATTTAAGTCTAACACAAAATTTTTCATGTCTCAATAATGCCTTAGGACAGCGTATTCCATACACCTTATAATGTATTACTCAGGAAGTGCGCTTTAAATGCCATCCGAGCGACGCTCTAGCAAATTCTTTTCATTTTATTTGGTTCTAAGATTGACTTCTGCCTATTGATGGGTCTCAGAACGAGTTCTACTCATAGATTCAACTACGGTGAACATCTAAATCACATATCCCAGGAAACATTCGAAGTTCCATTAGAAATAAACAAAGGCCAGTCAGCCTATGTTCATGTCTTCTGGCTTTGGCCTTCATTCACGTGTGGGGCTAGTCGTTGCACATTCTCTTAACAGTTTTCCTTCCGGAGTAATGGTGAACAATGCTAAAAGCAGCACTCCAAATAGGTCCCGAAGGATGCCATATACAGTGAAGTTAAAACCACATTTCGATAGCGCTAATCTCAGTCTATAAATTTCTCCCTTGGCTGTCTTTGCACCCGGAGCACACTGGTCAGCCGACTTAAAATTTGAAATAACATATATTGTAAAGCAGTCTACTTCGCCCGATGCATTTGTTGTCGGTGGACTATTCTCGTGTGCAATCGTGAAGACCACCGAGGTCTTTGAAACAGTACGGTCTTGTCCTGTGTTAGGCGGTTACTGCCGTGTGTTTTTCTAGCTTACCACAGGATATACCAATTGGGATGATCCCACGAAGGGGGTCTAAATGCTTTCAAGTCTCTCTTACAGAAAAAGCAGGAAGATTGTGGTTTTGCGACTAAACCATATAATAATAATGGAGAAATACTGCCTCGCCCTTATTGCAGACCTAGCCTGTCTGACGTGGTCGTAAAATTTCACCCGACAACCAATGCTAAAGCCTCAAAACTTCATTGGCAAGAGGTGATGATTTATGGATTCAAAAGCCTTGCTGAAGTCGAGAAGGCATACTTCTATCGGCGTGACTATATCAGGCATGCAATTGGCTTTGTCTGTGAAGCACAAGAAGTTTGTGGGATAGAGTATCTCCCAGGAATCCACTTTGAAAGGGGCACGGGATAAACTGCTACGCCCAGTGTAGATGCACACAGTCCCTGAGGATGCGTATTTCCACCTTGCGAGGGATGCTGGCAAAGCAAAATGGAAGGCAATCTCTAATTCTGATGGCAAGCCGCCCATAAGGATAGCACCTATAACCGCCATTTTCCAGTTCTGAGGCAAATACTTCTGGTCCTCTGCGAAAAACTCATCCAATCTACGTGCACTGCTAAAGTAGTCGCTTAATACTCACCACTGCCATCAACTACCGTCCGTCGTTAGTGATCCAAACTCCTTCTTGAGTGACCATTTTGATTACATATGAGCGCATAATTAATTAGGCTTCTTATCAGCCTGCTTGGCTAACCTTACCTCATAGTTCCATTTGGCGTTTCGCATTGCCCCTTACCCTTGATTATATGTTTAATATGCCGAGCCCATGCCTAGCTGTCCTCCTAAGCCCCATACATGAACCAACGTCGGTCACGAAGTTTTATAGCCCAGCGTATCCCTGCCTTCCACCATATTGCACCGCCATCTTTTCGTCGCACCTTCATTGATGCAAACTCGTCTTACGGGATGAACAAAGACTCCTACATTACCCGCCACAAATTTTCCGCATTGTTTTCATCACTGCCCCATGGCAGCTCTAATAGCAGTCGCGAAAAATGCTCACATCGTTTATCCTACTATCTTAGGGGTGGCTCTGGAAACCACACAGTAAGACTGCATTTAACGATCACGTAGTCACCCTTGCCCAAATAAGGATACAGTTTCAGTCATTTTATGTCTTCTTTGTTTTTGTAACCACGGGTTCGAAGAAAGATGTTGTACAATCATCCTTGCAACTAGTGCTCTCCTTCATATTGATGCATGACATTTTAATGCAGACACCCCAGAAACTCTTTTCACTTTTCCATTTGTTTTGATGTCCATTCTGGTTCTGGTCAGTCGGCATAGGAAGTGCTTTTTG
Organism: Fasciolopsis buskii; assembly: GCA_008360955.1. NCBI lineage: Eukaryota > Metazoa > Platyhelminthes > Trematoda > Plagiorchiida > Fasciolidae > Fasciolopsis > Fasciolopsis buskii. The sequence goes on from LUCM01005979.1 coordinate 21,510, forward strand.
GTCTATCCGCTCAATTGTCCAGAATTATTCATCCGGAAAGATCAACTGCTCAAAAAGGAAGCATCATTTAATAAATGTGCAAGTGTACCACAAAAACAGTAAAAGGTAAATTCAATGAGCGCAGCATTATCCTTATCTATTTTTTCAGTTCTGTTAAGGTTTTTTTAGTGGAAGGTTTGGTTCGGTCTATTCAGGTGCCCAAAATTCATTTGTCGGTTTTCATTCAAGATGGTGATAAACCCCTTCAAACCAAGCCCAGATAACCTATCTACATTGTTTGTTTTACTAAAATCCTTTATTGCGCTACGATCAAAATGCAACGAAGCACACATTGAATGCATTACCTAAAAGTGGCGGGAATACGGACATGCAAAAACGAATGAGGAAAAAACACATTATCCCACTGCACGTAACTATGAGCAAAGGCCATAGGTTATTCAGGTATACTGGGGGAAAACTTTGTTAGGTCTCAACGACAGTCAATGGAAGTTCGCAGTTCATTTAAGTGTAATAACGCGCAATTGTGTGGAGCAAAAATTACGAGACTGGATGGATGAGGCAAAGGGTAAGGTGCGGGCGGGGAGGAAACAACGGACGGATATATATGCCGCACTGACAGAACAGGAGACTGCCTGGAAAGAACACAAGAAATTCCACCGTGGAACTGAACGACGTGGTTGCTCTTGCATTGTTTGGGACGCTTGGAATGCCATATAGGATGTTTTGAACGGAAAAGAACATCGTGATAGGACAAGCTGGTGCGAAAGAAAGAAATTACATTCCAATGCAATATGGTTTCGGCCATCACTGATGGAAGGCAAATTATGATGAGAATATCGCGACGAAAATTGCAGGTTATACAGAAATTTAAAACAACTGAAGATAACTCAGGACCCTGACGACATAAAGAAAAATCAGTTGGATATTATAAACATTAATAGCAAAGATAAATCTGATGGATACGTGAATGAAGAGAAATTTTTATAGTCGGAAAGATGCAGATAGGCGTCCATGGCGGATATTAATTTACCGACAGGCCTTGAATAAATGAAAAACTACTGTATATTTCTCGATATCCGAGTGGCATATACAAGACAAGATCAAATTTGTGCAAGAATTGCACAGTGGAAACTTGGAAAGCAAAGACCAGGCATGAAAATTCAATGTCTGTGTTTCCATGATCGGAACCTTCAGTGTGATAGGCTGGGTAGGAGTTTTCCGGTTTCAAATCAATGGTAGATTAACCTTCTCCAAGGCTTCCTGGGGCCCAATCTCATCCATGCAACGCGAGTCATTCTATGTTTAAATGCATCAAAAGCGCTTAACATAAACGCAAAGTTTAGCTGGAAATCGATGTTGGGCGAAGCCGTTTGACCGTGTTTTCCAAAAAACTGGGAAATTTTTATGTTGTGGATCAAGGTAAATATGGGTATCGTAACGAGATGAAAATGGGTGAAAACCAGACTGGTCGTCATATGAGATGAATAAGAGATTGGTAATTATCAACATTAAAGAGTCAACATAATGCTAGAGAAGAAGCTGCGGGAAACATTCGAGACTGCGTCAAACAATTTAGGGGATAAAACCATATGTAGAGTTGTTTACGGAGAAAAAATAACCTTTAAACTCATGCGGCTGGGTGCGGACTGAAATGAGAGATGTTACTGGGCGAAAAACATTCGTGTAAAAAGTACAATCAGTCCCTAAGTACACTCGCAATGAATAACCTTTGTGTTGATTTTATTAAGGATACATGTTTTTGTGTTCAGATAGACGGGTGGATAGCCGAAACCGTAAAAGATGCAGAGTGATCGGAACAGAGTCTGTGAATTAAATAGTCAGCGACTCCGTGAGTCCCGCTTGATATTTGTATTTCCCAGAGCTGGGCTGTAGGATCCGTCGATATTTGTGAAAAGGTTCCATTTGGGTCGGACAATGTAGCTTACCAGCTGAGGTTTGTGTCGTCTACATGATGTGTAGCTGCAAGTTTACCAGTCATTTGATGGGAGCCTGCGTGTACGTTTGGGTTCTTAGAGGATAACTAGAAAGCATAGTATTGGCATTTATATTGTACGACACCCGCTGTGGGTTGCATGCTGGCGGAGGCTTGTCATTAGTCGACGATTTGATTTGAACAACACTGAGTCAGCATAACGGGGCCACAACCGTATTTTTCTGATGCTGCGTTACATATTCCAGAACCAGCCGATGGGAACGAACCAAAATTTGGGGCGGCAAACGGACAGAAAACCACAAAACGGGAGCAAACAATGGACAAAGAGTTCAGAATGTTCCATCTGGCAGTGAGTAAAAACGAGAAAACAGTGACTGAATACGTTAGAATGACTGGACAATTTTGCGAAGCTTTACAGTGACTTCTACGTGGCTTTGACTACGAGGAATAGACCGGTGAGATCATACTAAGTTGGAGACATCCAATGACCTAGGTTTCCTACTTATTTGTGGTACTAATGCGATGGAGCCAACCAGAATGACGGAGTCACAGTATAGAATGTGGTATTTCTTAGAGCGTGATTACGTTCGGATCGAGCCCGCAGGCTAACATAGAAGGCCATGCTAAAATGGTTTTATCACATAGACATCCAGCAGGAGTTTGAGCTAAAGCAGTCCTTTTTACTCGCCCTTCCTAACGAAGGCCTTTAGAACCAATGATCCATGGAAGGAAGAATTCGGACCTATTTTGCAATTGTGACTGGGATGCTGTTGTCCTAGTAAACGAGAGTGTGAAGCCGAGGTAAAGAGAAAGGGATAATGAACAGGAGTGAATGTGTAAACATCATAGGCGAAAAGTACACTAGAGGGATTATCCTTATTGCTTCAATTCATAAAAAACCCACTCTGTAAAATCTATTTTCAGTTGTTTTCCTCAGCAGTGTTGGCGAGTGATTTTCATCGGAAGCATATGCAGGTAAGGATCGGGATGTTATATCCGTGCTTTCAAGGGCCGGAGTCGGATAGAGGTAAAACTAGGCAGAGCCAAAGTGCCTTTGGTGAGCTCAGTTTGGCAATCTCTGGGATCGCACTGGCTGCCGGGACGAAGTGCGGTTGAATACGATACTTGGGCGTGGGCCAAAGATAATCCCTAAAGTGGGCGGGTCACAGGCAGATAAGAGAGCTTGAACTGTTCTCACCTTCAAGACCTGAATTAAAGTGTTTTCATGGAGCAACGGTTGTTTCCTTTTTCTAAGGAGCGAGGTGGTCCACTTCGAACTTTGCCAACTTTCCTCCGCCAGTCTTGGGTTCACATATGGCACGTGATGCCCATGAATTCATGGCGGTTAACTATTTTCTCTGCTTTCAACTGTATCGGCCAACAAAGGTCCATTGCATTGAGGATGAGAGTAATGTGATCTAACAGTGCGGAATTTGATCACAAAAGGCCACAATAAGCCGCTGGGTGTCCTGGAACGATCGTTAAAGAAAATGCAGCATGAGTAGTCAATTAAACGTCGTCATTAAGACTCTATGAAAAAACGCCAATGATAAAGCAGAAAAGCTGAACAAGAAAAAGGACTTATGCAATGCGATAAATTATCTTGGCCAGAATCTGAAAGAAAAAAGGAAAGGAAAAGACGAACCCCAACGTCATGCATAGTAGATCAGCTCAACGTGGTAATTAGGACGATATGAGAGATTCCTCTAATAGAATCCAATCGGAATTGGAGGCACCGAGGTGGTGGGCAAGACGATGGCAAATATAGGAGTAGATAGCGCGGGCAATTCCTGGAAGCGGAGTAAACTGCTGAGTCTTTAATCCCCATATCGGGAGACTTGCCCCACTTTGCTTACTAACTCCACTTTCGTCCGACCTAGAGAAAGGTTTTAGGCTTTACCAGCGCTCCTCCCAAGCCATTTCCGATCAGTGTCCGAAGAAATGTACCTAGACTTTAAATGAGACAGTTAGCTTTGAATTGTCTCTAGAATTTCTTACCTGATATAGTAAACAACATCGGTGAACACCGTGTCCAATTCACCGTTGGTACGCTTACTGGTACATAAATATAAGTTGTGCGTTTTCCATAAGCAACCAGAGATAAAATCGCGCTGGGTCAGAATCCTTGGAACATATTATAAATCCTCGTTACCTAGCGGAGCATAATTAGATTAGACCATCCCAAATTTCAGCCTAGCACCCAGTGAGGAAAATCAACTTGTCTACTCGGAAATTAGATCTCAGTTGGGATTTAATTCTCTCCTCTGTCATCGGTACCTCCCGAAGCCCAATCTGGATATCAGAGTTGTCCATAAATATGTTGCAAGTCGTCCATTTGTTCGTGCAAGACAATCGACCGGCAGGCGCTCTAAAACAGTGGATAATAATTCGTCACAACCTGATGGAAGCACCACGTGTTCCGTAACCCTCGTAGATCTAACCGGAAGGCGCACAAAATTGCCGACTTTCAGCAGATGGTAACATGCTTGCAGAAGAAAACTTACTCACTGAAAGATGCAATTTTCCGCTCATCCACACTGACGAATGTCACGAAACTCCCAAGCTACTCCATTTCCCAAAGCTTAATATCCACATGTCGCTGTTTGGACTCGATCGCCACTGAAGTCCAAAAGCGTACGGCAGTAGATAAGAATGCCATCATGTTTAATGTTTCCGATTTCCTGCTCCTGGAAGTGAAATCATGTATTACTAAGGCTTCCGGCACGGCGCATCACAAGGGCACTTGCATTAGATTAAGGAAAACTTCACAATGCAATGTTGGCCCTCTAAGTTTCCAATTTTCAGACGAACCTATGGCTAAATAGTTTGCCGAAAATACCCCATTTACAAAGTTAAAATGCTGACCGACGAAACTCTCCCTAACGGGAGGGATTCCGAGGATCAAAAATATATCCTGTGGCACCCCTGGGTCTAAAGCCCCACAGCCCTCCCACTCCCCTAATCTTGAGTCCCATAAGATGTTCAAAGTCGCCCCTGCTTGGGACCCCATAGCATAATCATCTGCATTTGCCCTGGACCTGATCATTTTACCTTCTCCTACACGATCACCGAGTGAAGGGGCGCACCGGTATCACTTTATTGTAACTCCAGCCATGGGTCTGGAGATATAATCCGCCCCCCCACGATTCCACCAGCTGTACCAGCCGGCTCCTCATAAAGGCCAATTAGGTAACCTTCTCGTTCAATTTCACCTCCTGCAGACTCAGCATCCAGAGGCAAAATTCCCGCTACCCTGAAGAAGAACAGTTTCACCTGTTTGCAGTCCGCTCCAAACCCGCCAAGCCCATCCAAACCAGACTTAGTGCTTTACTAATCCAGATCCTATCCCTTTACGCAACTAACCTCAGTATTTCTCACTAAGGCCAATCCTGATCCACTACCCAAATGCTCGCATGGGAAAACCCACGGGACCTCCAAGACTCCATCACCCGCCTTGGGACCACTTGCCGGGAATCTGACCACTACCCACTCTCTTAAACCCAATCCTAACCTGTTGAAGGTTACGGCCAGTCAACCAAGTGCCATATTACCCCTTGAATTTGTGTCTACCCTCACCCCGGTGGTCCTTAGTCCTCATTACAACACAAACTACCAATCTACAATGAACGACTGTCGACCTCTGGCTCGATCTTCAGAAGCCTGCCGTTATACATTTCCCTCGCTAGGGTAAGTTGCTAGCCCCTTACCCACCGGCTACTTGTGATGCAGTTCGAGCCATCTTACCGGCTGCTGTCCATAATTGTCGACCATTGCTATACACATGTTGTCACTACCTACGGGGGCCAGTAATCTCCATTCGCTATCCCCTGGAGAGGAGTGGAACGGGACCAATTATGGCGTCCAGCAAGTTCCTTCACTCAGCTACTGCTACCGTCATACTTCCACCTCTCTTGGGCTTGCAGCCACCCACGGCTTACCAACCTTTATTCAACTCTAATTGTCCATACAAATCATCCTCAAACATTACTGCTCGCTCCCACGCTCAACAACCCTCCCACAGGCAGCTCAATCCCGGCAGCAGTGATTTCCCCCATACCAACCGTTTTTCTTGGGAACTACCGTCCCCCACCAAAGTATTCTTCCCCTCAAAACTTCCTATCACAACCACTGCAACGATCACACTGTATGAATTTCTGCACCGCTGCACCTTACTGTTCTACCCACGACACCCAGCCGGGATCTTATTACTTTCACTGTTGCCCATGGCCGCAACCTCCTTTGCGACTGAATGTAATGGCGATGGATCACATAATAATAATAATAATAATAATGTATATTTCTCGATTGCGAGATGCATGCGCAAGGCAAGATCAATTTTTTACATAGGTGATGCACAGGAAATACGGACTATGTGAATCGAAGAGACAGGGGGTGAAAGCGACCTCTAGTGATTTGGGAGGCTTGTTTGTTTTTGTATATCTCTCGACATACGAGAGTCATGCGCAAGATAACATTAAAATTAGGCCAGGAAGGCACAATGCAGACATGGAAAACGGAAACCAAACATACAATGCAATATGGTTTTCCGAGCAGGGGGCTTTAATTCAAAGCTAGGTAATGATTCGCAAAGATTTTTCTGTGGTTGCATTCCAGTCCTACACTGCGAGTTATATTGTTTGAATGCAACAGAGGTGCGTATCGCGGGCGCAAAATATGGCTGGAGGGCAATGGCTGTCGCCGCCTGTTGGCCGGGGTATTCGATAATCAAGAGAGTCATAGGGTGGAGATGAGTATCAGTATGGATGCGATAACGGAATGGAGATGAGCGAAAACTAGACGATTAAGCAAGCAGAGCAGCGACAAAGGATGGGTATTGTGCCATCGTAGTACTTATACATGAGGTTTGTTTCGGGCAATTTCGCGTTCATAAATTGAGCTTGGTCTAGAGATGAACGTGGCGTTGGAAAAGAAGGAGAACCGGAGTCAAATGGGTCAGTGTCTGGTGGACTCGAGTGAAGAACTGTTACCAGGAGCATCGGTATATTGCCAAATTCCGCAGATGAGAATAGAGATTAATGAAAAACGACGGTCTTCAGCTGTTTTCGGGTGTCAATATGCATTGTGAACGTCAGTTCATATCAGATGCCAATAAAAATGCTGACCATTCGTGAGTTCTTTTTGTATGGATTTGTTAGAAGAATTTCGGGAAGGAGAAAGGGGAAGCCAGTACAAAGTGGTGCACACGAACTTATGAGCTACAGTACTGTTTACCACAACAGTGCTGGTCCATCGTTCACAGGTGCGCCATCATTCTGCCTCTGATCGACGCCCGCTCGCTAAAACGATGCAAGGCCCCAAAATAAGGGAAGGTCAAAAATAAGGAGCAAAAACAGTGAAAAACTGACTGAGCCTGAAAATTGACCCCACAGTTGTGGCTGTCTCTACCAAATGGTCGCTCCATATTGACGATGCAACTTTCTCATCTGTTAACAATCTTCTCAAATTACGACTTGCTTATAACCGCCGAGACCTGGTCCAGTGATGGCACAATGTAACTTCCATCCCTAGATAACAATAATTTCGAAAAAGCCGCTCGTTGTAGCGTGAGGGTGATCGCATCCTATATAACCGCATTTAAACATCAGCCCTAGTTTTCCAAGATCATCAATTGAATTTCACTCAGCCTTGTTTTACGGCTGAAAATGGTGACGAACGCTTCCTGTTGGAATGCGTATACATTTCACCAGGCCCCTGCCGGAAAGAGTTCCTGTCCTGAAACGACGCGATTATCTACGATTCTGCCTTAGCACGTCCCAAAGTCGTGGCAGGAGCTTCACTGCGTCCGGTATTTGCTAGTCCACTTTAATTAAAAAACGGATTTTAACTTTTTGATCTCTATTGTTGCTAATATTTAGTAAGAAGGATAAATGCAGTAAGCACCCGACCCAAAAAGAAACGGAAATATTCTGGGAATAATTTTTGTAATCAGATTAACCCACTTCCATATATCCATTGAAAGTTGTTTCCCTGGATGCAATCGCCTGCCCGTCAGCTGCATATTCATGGTTCCTTCCTGGAGTAACATCCCATCTCCAATCTCTAGACCTTAAGATGGAGCAGACTGGGATCGCCTGCAAATTTTGCTCCATATTTTCAATAGGGGCTGTTTTTTCTTATCATTTCAGGTGGAGGTGGAAATTGGCAAGCTTTATTTATTGTTGTATGAAGGCCTTGATAGCATAACGCCGGAACAGATTCACTCGATGCCCACAGAAGAGAAATTATGACAGACTAAGCCAAAATGTCGCCAAATTTCAGAAAACCTTTTATAGAACCAGGGACCTTTCTTTGTTGCTAAGGCTCAATAAACTTTCAAAGCAACTGGAGACGATAATACACTCCCGTAATAAAAAACAAGACATACTAGCTCTCAACCAGCCCAACCAATAAGCAGCTCTGCACAACTAGTTCAGCCAAGAGCCAATCACACCAGGTTTTTGGCTACTCTTATCAACCACCTGACCTACAATAACACATCTCGACAACCCTCAAGAAATCACTGAGGCCTTTGGCAAGTTCTTTGCCTCATCTGGAACAACTGACAGTAACCTTTCAACCTCGTATCCACCACGCCTGGCCTGGAAAACATTCCAGACGTTTTTTCTTACCGGAAAAGATAGCTCCGCTGCTGGAAGGAGCATAGATCAATAACCACTGTGGACCAGATTTGTAATCTCCAGCTATCTTTACACCAGGTGGCGCGGATTTTTCAATACCGTTGGTAAACATTCAACCTCTCCGCCCAATGCGGTGCTATTCTCGCCCAATGGAAGCCGTCGATCGTGAGCCCCAGATATAAAAAGGCACATGACTTGATCCAGCCTGTTCTAGACCAATAAGCTATACTCCGTTGTCTTTAGCATCGTGGCGAGCTTGATTAAAACACACCTCAGAATATATCCTACAGACTAAAAAATTGTAAACACCAGCCAACATGATGTTCTTCAAAACAGCTCTTGTTCTACATGCATGACTGATTGCCCAAACACGATCACAGCGGCTGTTAACGCCGGGAAGTCGATAGTGATAGTCTGGTTGGATGTGACAAAAGCCTTTGATGGCGTTTCCAATCGTAGGCTGAGGAGCAATATCGAATCGTATGGAATCATTGATTCTATAATATTAAGGTTCACGTCATGTTTTTCATCCCGGATCCAAGTGGTGCGAGTAAAATATTTCGACTCCTACCCCAGGCTAGTAACTGGTGGCATAATCCAAGGCAGTGTACTGTGCTCCCCGCTATTACTTTTGTACTTGATTGATGTTTTTGACATTGTCGGAAGCGGTGTTCTTTTCCTACTCGCTGATGATATCGAGATTGTTTACACCTTTCATCCTGAGGCTCTGGGTTCTATTATCGGCAAAATAGTCTAGGAGCTAATTCCTCTTAACACCTGTGCCAACGAATGGACGACGAATATTTTAGCCAAAATAAGTCTGCGTCCCTTGTCATAAGTAAAAGTTATGCACAGAGATTCGTAAAATTGGAATTCAAACCATCTTCATTAACAACAAGGCCTGAAGCATTCCTGCAGCTTCAGCTTTTTGGAAGAAGCAATTACTCAAATTGCGGAGGCCAGTAAAATAGTTTGATTGATACATGGTGCCTTTAAGCTGCGCCAGACTGAACGGAACTTCTAAAACAAGCGGCAGAGCTAATTTAGTGTATCGTTCCTTAATCTGCTTCAGTATGAAACAATGCCACTTGATAACACTCAGCCTGAACTCACGAAGCGGCTAGTAGGCATTTTGTCAAACGCAAGTTGCGAGAAAGGATGTACGGTGTTTAACACTAAATCTCTATGGTTTCGGTGTGCGAATGCAAAATTAACATTCTTCAATAGTCTCATTAACGGTGTCAGTTGCGTCCGAGCCCTTAAATTAAGAAATCGAACTAACCTACTCCTTTTGAAACGAAATCGTTAACACAACTGCCATAGCAACAGCGGGCATTAAAGCAGGCCAATTTACTGTTGAATATTCTTCCCTATGGAATTCATCGTCCCAACATATACGTTTCCCATCATCGTCTGACATCATCCTCAACAGCGAGGTCCGCAGAATATTGACTGCATCAGCTTTTATTCGTATATATGACCAGCATCTCTCAGAAACTCGGGCGCACGAAGTCGGTTTAGGATTTTAGCAGCTACCACAGTAAGGTCTGCAAAACGTGCATCTCAACCAACAACACTACGTAATGTTATGATCTCCTGGATTCCATGGTAGGTTTAACCTTAATAAACCCTCATTATACCGGTCTTTTCATCCCTGTATCGTTTGTCCATAGATTTCCCTGCCGGTTACTTACTGTGACAGCATAAATGATCCCGCCTCTATGCCAGGCATACCATCAGAATACACATTCGTGGTTTTTCTGCTGCCCTTATTTACTCACATTGATCCCTCGTCACCTTCTCGCTCGAACGTGGTAAATTCTTGTCCTTGAGTGCCCAGCGTAGTTTCATTAAAACAATTGCGTACGTCACATAGACAATCTCAGTTGCCTACATAACATACCAGTCTACATTAGAAGGCTTCAAGTAGCACCCTTTAATGAAAACAAGATAAGGCGTTGAGAATGACGGAACCATAAGCACAGGTTCGTGCTTTCGTCGTTAGCCACCAACCTTTCTGATTGCCTACTCCCAGTTTGGTTTGCCTTAGTCCGCACACGCAAAAACGCAAATGACTGCGGCTTGCTTACTTTGACATCTTAACTGGGGAAAACAGACCACCCTCAACAGTTGTCAAACAATGTATATATGTAACGCCGATAATTAAGTTCAGGCTGAAGAACTATGGAAATTACCTATATAGGATCAACCATTCCTCTATTGAGAAGAACTAAAGATACAGCTGGGCTAAGGATGAACCAAGAAACAAGCATATTTGGAATGGGTCACCTTTCACAATGGATATGTACGCCATCAGCCCAGACCTGACCCCACAAAAGGGGAAACCCCACATCGCCCTTGTTCGGTAGATGAGCATCTAGCTGCGTTGCTCGGCGATCCGGGGAAGTAGCGCATCGCACTGTCCACTTACGCTTCACCGCCCATTCCTGTAGCTTTCAACTTGTTCCTGTCCTCCAAGCCGCACGCCTGGTACGTATGCTGACATCCAGAACTACTGTCATCGTTATCCTTTCCTAATTAATCACTCATTCTTATTGAAAATACTATGTGGTACAAGTTGCTATCGTCCCATTCAAACACAAATTACTAATCCTAGCATCCTCATTCTTCGCCCTTCCCAACTTTTTTATGACATTCCATGGAACACCTGTCCCAGTATCCGGCCCACGCTGCCGTCCGCGACTCATTTAAGTGGTGCTCTTTCCTGACGATCCGAATAATTGGCGTCGGTGGTTGCTCAAGCATTGGCAGTCACAGCTGATCTTCCTTAGCACGTACGGTAGTTCCGTAGGCCAGACGAATCCAAAAAAGAGGGCAAACAGTGAACTTTATTCTTCAACTCCTGCGCTAGACATCCGACCAGACCATTACAATCGGCACCTGCGGAGATGTCAAAGGTTGGTACGTAACTAATCCAACGGAGCACCTCAATGTTCTTGACTTGATATTTACGATGGGCTTAATGGACGTTCAAACGTCTACTAAGGATAGTTTACCTGGAGACGATCATTTGCCTGTTAGCTGTTTGCTTACGTTGCCCCTCCTGAATAGGTACCTCTCACCTAACATAAAGCCGTATTTCGGAGCTGACCGTAATCGTCCACCTACTCCATTTTGTAATTCCAACTGGGGCGCATTTTTTATCAACAGAAGTACAACCGGCCGCTGATCACTTCTAATACAACCTGCACAAGTGCCTTGATGCCTTTACTCCGTCCGACACTGCAAACATGCTACCCAAAAGAACTTATTGTGACCGAAAAAATTTAAGCTCGCTAAACTCCAGCGGGCCTTTTTAATATCAGAGATTTTTTGTTGTTTCTGCAAATCAATCGATCAACTAAAACTCTAGAAACAGTACTGGACCACAGAAGCAAAGAGCAGGAGCTGTGAGCTCTAAACCAGCCAGACCCAACCGCAGCACTGGCAAAACTCCTTAGACGCAGAATTAATTCTGGGTCCTCAGCTACTCAAGTCCCGTATATCATTCAAACAACATTTATGTAAACAAACCACAGGAGATTGCAGAATCTTTCGGTGAATTCTTTGCATCTGTTCTGGTCAACGGTAACAAACTCTCTATCCCATGCCAATCTCGCTTGACTACAGAGGCGTACTCAACAGCTGGATTCCTTCCGGTGGACCTAGCCCAGCTGTTGGTAAAAACGAAAATTGGCTACTACTCTGAGCCTGATTCATTGCCCCAGGCTGTCTTTGCATTAGGTGAGAGCGATATTTCAATTTTGTTAGCAATAATTTTCAACTTGTCCATCAAGCGCTGCACCTTCTCTTCACAGTGGAAAACCTCTGTGATTATACCCGTTCACAAAAACGGTACATGCTATGACCCTGGTAACTAGTGCCCAATAAACCGCACCCCTATAATTTCCAGAATCATGAAACGTCTGATTAAGAATAGTCGTATAGCCTAACTTCTGGAACATAAACTCACTAACCTTGAGCAGCATGTCTTCCTCAGTAAGAAATCCTATGCTGCTTGCATGACTGACTGCTTGAACGCTATCGCTGAGGCCCTGAGCACTTGGAGGTCAGTTACGGTAATCGCTTTGGACATGACGAAAGCTTTTGACAGAATGTCCCACCCTAGGTTGCTGAATAAAATGGCATCCAAGTGTATTGTTGTTCTAATGCTAACGTCAGTTGGAAAGCAGAAAGTGCATGTAAATGGCCTAATATCTGGACCTAGATTAGTGTCCGGCAGTGTGATCCAAGGAGGCCTTCTGGGCCCCTGCTCTTCCTGTTACACGCTAATGATGTCTCCGATGTTATTCAAAACGGCACCCCGTCTCTCTTCGCAGACGATATCAAAATTGTGTACACCTTTGGCCCTGAAGCTTTAGAATCCACCATGTGTCACATATCACAAGACTTAGCGTCACTCAACTCCTGGGCAGAGGACTGGATGACGAAATTCTCCGCCGGAAAAAGCAGCATCATGGGGTACAAATGCGTTATACCCCCAAGAGAATTCAAGCTTGAAACCCAAACCATTCCCGTTAAGTGCCGAGTTCGCGATCTGTGCCTCAATTATTCGTGTACTGTAAACTTCTCAAAGCATGCTCTCGCACAAGTGGCGAAAGCAAACAAATTAGTGGAGCCGTTACACCAAACTCTGAAGGTGAATGAAAGCAAACTACATCATTTCAGGACCCACGTCAGACCCATTCTAGAGCATTGCTCTCTAGTCTGCTCCAACATGAGGCAGTGCGACAAATTGCGATTGAAAACGTCCAGCGTGCATTTACCAAGCAGTTAATTGGCTACTCTACAAGCCTAAATTACAGGGAACGCTGTGATTCGCTGAAATTAGATCCTTTGTGGCTCCGACGCATAAGAGTAAACCTGGTACTCTTTAACAATATTGTCACAGGGGACAAATGCGTCTCTGCACCTTGTCTTAGGTACTCACCCCCATACTATCCCCGAAGTGCAGCTTCCACTATAAATCTCCCGGTTCCAAAGACTTCCGCTAGAACCAAATTCTTTATTTTTGGATATTTGTCATTATGGAACTAACTCCCCACAGTTGCGCCCTTTGTCACCATTATCTATCGCATTTAAAAACGAAGTAAGCAGAGTAGTTACTGTACCCTTTACCAATAATCTATACCACCCATACTCACTTGAGCATCGGGTGCATGAAACTGGAGTGGGCTTCTGAAAAACGCATTGATGTCACCTTTTCGTTCGTTGCAGAAAGGAAAGTAAATCTTCCTACGCACCATATAGGGATTAACCTAGTCTCTTCCAATTCGAACGGAGCTCCAGCACCAGCGCATGCTACTTAATTACATGCGGTTTCACATCAGATGCATCTCACTGTTCTTCTGCCCGCAAAATCGGTAACCTTCATTCAATAATTTGAGTTCATATCCATAAACCTTATCGTTCTAACTGCGTATAGGGTTGGTCACCCACAACTCTCTCCCACTCACTCACCTAACTAATTCCAACACCATCGCCAAAGTGGTGTAGCAATCATACCCGGCCATGGCTTCTAAAATAAACATTCACTGTCATCCTCGCCCTTGCTTTCCATCAACTCCTTTCCAGGCAAATGACTTCGGCCCGTATAAACCACCTTGTTCATGACGAACCCAAACGGTACCCTTCAGACGAAATAAATTCAACATCTTGGATTCTTTCTCACTCCTCATCTTTATCTCTGTTCATTTTAGACAATTCAGATCTTATACTATCTCCACGAACATAAGTTCCTACGTGGTATCTTCTCTTCCCGTAATGACCGTTTCCATCTACCACACCCGCTGGCCCCGAACATTTCTTTTTTCGAAAGGCACGGCCTTCTTGAGTGGAATATTATCCATCAATTCTACGCTGAATTTAGTCAACCCCTAGTGCATCTATCTTTGTAGCTCAATCATTGTTTGTATCTGCATCAGTTATTTCCTGTCCGTCCTAACAAACATCGGTTCATTCTCTTTACTCATAACGTAGACGATCCACCCACTGGATTAGCCAGCCCATCTACTTAAAATTATATGAAAAGGAAAATCCGGATTTCTCAGTCACCATCCATATATTTTGAATTACACTATGCGTTCTAGTAACTTTCTTCTCTGAGCTGCTCCTAAGATTGATCGCTTCTTAATCCGCAGCTGGCAGCTAGGCCAGACCGCCCTCCGTCTTTTTCTCTCCCTTCCATGCCGTATAGTTCTGCTTGGATGGAAACACACCCCATGCGCTGGCGCTTATCCGATCCTGGAACGACGATGTCCCCTACCCTATCAATATCATATTCGAATTCCTTCCTCCACACCACGAATACACCGGCGTTACCGCAGTGATGCGGGGTGCGCTCATATCTGCCGCTCTGGCCGGTGCACATCGAGCAGCCACCTCGGCTGCAGTACTGTGCAGGTGCAGCTTGGTTGGTGGATTACACCTCCTGCGTTCAGTCACAGACGGCGTTTTTCAGGTTGGGTGGCCAGCACTCGGTGAACACCACCCAGTGGCACTGTTGTGGTAAACAAGTTCACGCGCCCCACGTCCTCTTGCTCCCTCCCAAAGTTCTTCTGCCATGACACTACAAAATGGACTCACGAAGGACAGTATTTTTGTTGGCATCTGATATAAACTGACGTTCAAAACGCAACTTGACATTCAAAAACAGCTGAGAACCGTCATTTTTCATCAATCTCTATTCCGGTCTGCGAACTTCGACAGTAGATCGATGCTCCTGGCAACTGGTCTTCACATGAGTCCACCAAACTGCCTAATTTGATTCCGGTTCTCCTTTTTTCCAACCCAACCTTCATCTCTGGACCAAGCTGAAATTCATGGAGTCAAAGTTTCTCAAAACAACCCTCCTGGGTTAGTCTTACGATTGCACAAATTCCATCCCTTGTCGCCGTTTTCCTTGCCCAATGGACTATGCTTTCAGACTTTTGCGTTTTATACTGCCTCATGTGATATCCAGTCTGGTTTTGACTTATCTCTATCCCGTTATCACATCCATATTTGTCCTCATCTTCACCACAAAACCCTCTTTATTTTCGAGGATCCCGACCAACTGGCAGCGACAGTCATTGCTTTTCAGCCACATTTTCCGCTTCCGACACGCAACTTCCATGCTTTCAAACATAGTATTACTGGCAGTGTAGGACTGGTAATCAGTCACAGAAAAATCTTTCCGAATCATTTTCTAGCCTTGATTTGAAACACGAAACCTCGTGCCCAGCAAATAGCATCGCCTGTTATGATCTTGCGAGCGAAAGCACACTCCATTGTCCGTTTGGTTTCTGTTTTCCACGTCTGCACTCTGATTTCTTTGAACAATTTTTGATTTTGCTTTGCGCATGACTCGTACGTCGAGAAATATACACGAGCTAACAGAATTTTCAAATTAGTCAATTTTACTCTTACTCCTTTCCCTTCTATTTATATAACTCGCATTTCCTGTGCATCATCCTTGTGAGCATTTGATCTTCCCTTGCGCATGCCTCTCTCAAATGGGGAACTATAAATTATTATTATTAGTGACTGAGAAACAGGTTACGAGTGAGGACCAAGCAGCCTAAGATTGACTGAGCCATGTACCCTATCAGCAGTAAGCGGACGAAAAGTTTGTAGTATAAGTCCCCGTCACCGAAAGACTCCAACCTTCTGCATTTCCCGTATAGTCGTCTGGACACTGAAATGCGCGTAAGAAACTGTCTGTTATCACCATTTACATTTTTTACTCGCCATAACACCAATTGGAACAAATTCCAGATGACCCCTCTCGCTTCCCCTCTGTGGCTATTATTCAGGCTCGACCATGTCCACCGTGGGTATGCACTAGCTAACAGAATGTGAAGATGCAACGCAGACCCTGTCGCCCAAAGCTCTACCTGTCACCTGCTCTGGTTATCTATCCCCTCCTGAGGCTCCAATACAGGTGCGCTCACCCGTAAGACAGAAAAAAGGCGCCAATTCCCGCCTTCGTTTCCCCGTCTCGGATGAACCATTACGGCTGACCAAGATGCCATTATTAGTCCAACTGGAACGACGTACCATTCCTTCCCACCAAACTCCACATGCCTACTGCCACAAAACACCAAAACTCCGGCATCGAAAAAGGACAGCATGCGGGACATTCACGGCAGTTACACCTAAGGCCTGATCGTGCTTCTTTAGTCGCACGGGTTCAGTGAACCCTATTTTAATTTCCATAGTCGTTGGCAAATAAATATTTATACAATTTCACCTCCTGAATATTCTGGCGCAATATCAATGTTTCCTTCCGATTTATCCTCAGCATCATGGTGGCTCTTCGATGCTGTTAATTTTAACTCACGTATTCACATCAATTCTAGTTTAGACTTATCCACATTCCGTCATCACATCCATATTGGTCTTCCTATTGTTAGTTTGACTACTTTGTTCACCATACGACCCTCACGATTTTTGCGGATCCCGGCCATATTGCGAATTTCGCCACCGCTTTTCGGCTAAATTCCATGCCCACAATACGACCCTCTGACGCATTTAAACGTGAAACAACCCGCAATCTGAGACTGACAACAAGTCCCAGAAATTCTTCCTGTGATCCTGCAGAAGACTGTCTAGATTTGGTTAAAAACTGGAAAACAAGGGTCTGGCATATTAAACTGTCGACTCAGATCACGGACGCACAAACGTTCAAGTGTGACGTCCGGTTTTTGTTTACCGTGTTTTCACTGCGTCAACCTTGTACAAATTTCACATTACTCCGAGCATGCATCTTGTGAATCAAGAAATATGCACATTTATATTACGGCCGTGTTTTCGAGTTGATTCGAATAGTCAACCAAATCTAAAATAATGAAATAACATTGTACGTCATATTCAGGAAGGAGAAAGCGACCAACAACGGGCTGCCAAGCGGGAAGTTGACTTGTGGTAAGGGGATTCAAACCCACGACCTCCACACCCAAAAGCCACGGCGATATTCATTTGGCTATCGCTGGCCTAGCAAGTAAGTCCACTTTGGACTCTTCTATCTAACACGAGAACCGCAATTGACCACTGACAAGCTATATTATAATCCAAACATGTGCCTTAATGCTGTTTCCGCCCCAGAACCTATAAATCTTCCCCAAAAGAAAATATTCAAACTGACTAAACTGCAAGATTGCCGTGCGGCTGCGAAACTTTCGCGAGACCTGAGATTTTTCGTTGTCTCTCGGAAAAGTTGTTTGACTAGTAATAAAGAAATATTAGTTGAACGCAAAATAATGCGGGATGCTAAATTTGGACAAGCTCAAGGTAAACACAACAATAGGAAAATTGTTGAAAACACAAAAACGCTTTTCACGCGTTTAGGCATAAAAATATATATATGCAATAGACAGCGAACAATAAACAAATAAAGCACAAGCGAACGACCAGGCCCTGGGAGAGTAGTTTGCTTCTATTGTAGTGAAAGATAAAGAAAGCAATTTTCTTTTGTCCTTGCAATCAACTGCTGAGAAAAAGGTTATAAATTCCTGTATACCTACACGCAAGTTCAAAGTAAGACAGTTTGTTCCGTTACGGTATCCTTTTATTCCATAGCCCATGTAGACTGACCGTAGAAATTCAATTGGTTTAGGTTGACTTTTGGATGCCACGCCAAGGAACATGTTTGTTGGGCCTGATCAAGCGTATGAAAGTCATCATACTTGCTTGAAACAGGATGGGTACTATCTACTTATTCGTCTTCACTAAGCGCTCATTTTACGTAAATGTTTTCTGTTTTTGGCTGCGCTTTAGCTGGAAAGTTACTGAGCTAACTGTCAGAGATCTATTCGCTGTGTAAATAATTTCCAACTCACAAATAATACCTCAGGATCTGGGGGAAAACCTGTTCTTCTTTGAATTTTGGATCGCATTGGGCTGCGTGTTGCTCTTGGGTTTTGAGGCGTCATCCAGGACGTGGGGAGTCTACTTTGGAAGAATCAGGCTCTGAATCGATTATTCACTGCTTACAAAACAAGAGCCATAAGTTTGATGTTCACACTATTTGTATCCCGTGGTATCTCTTTTGCTTTCTGAAATGGCAGCTAATCAGATGTAACTGGCACAGCTGTCAAGTTAGCATTCCGGTCTACAATTATCATCGCTGACTTTGCCTATTTGGACATCTATTTATTAAACCACAATCGTCCTTAGGATATTGATGCAATGATGTCCCTCGCATACATGAGCCTTCCGCATCATTGTCGAACGAAGTTGGGCACCTGTCAACGTTTAAGTTTGCCCACATTGCCACTTGCGCTGCTTGTTCATAGCTAGGTAGGTATTTTTGTGTAAAGCTCACTGAGCGTGGTTGGGAAGGCCGTGCTACAGAAGTTCACTAGGTCCTCATGCGGTTCCACTAGCAAGTTTCCTTGTGGCCACCATACTAATTGGTGCGTTCCCCATTGATCTCAGACAATGCCCCCTGCAGAAACATTTCTTCTGCACCTGTCGGAACGGCAATTTGTTCTTTTACCAGTCGCAGCGAAATCGGTGCTAGGTTTGCCGTTTTGTCCGTGGCCTGTTTAAACGTCCTCTAACAACCTTCTGCGGTGCTTGGCGCAATTCAGGACTACGAAGTTTTCCCGTTTTTTTGGGGATAGTCACTGAGTAAGGCCTCAGATACTACAGCTGCTGGTACCCCGGCCTCAAATTTTGCAATGTTGATGCTGCAGCATTTCCTTTCTGACCGTCTTTTCCGCGGGTTGCGTGTTCCTCACGCGCAAGTTCTGATTTCTTGCCATCCTATTTTGCAAGTGGTATAGACCCGTAAGTATAAGCGCCTACTTGCTAGGCATCAATTTGTCTCATCCCTCGACAGTAGGGCAACCGCAACGTGATAGTCTACAAACTAAGCATCGAACTTGCACACAGTAAAGGCCTTCGCATCCTCCACTGCGTACCCCTAATCTAGCGACTGCATTTCTGCAAAATCTATTCCTGAGTCTTCGCCAACTTTTCTTTTAACCTAGCATCCACGACGGATTTGCAGCTGGCCGACCTAGCTGCATATGTCCAGTAGCTTAGCAGACCAAATGCCGCCCATCCCAGATAGGTGCGCGTCTTATGAGTTCCATTTCCGCCCAGCCCTACCTCAGAACCCAATGGGCTTCCGGGCCGTTGCACACAATCAAAACTATAACTACATCCTTGCCTTTTTTAATTCGAGTGCGCTTACTTCTTTTTGTAGACCATTCTGGCTGGCTTCAGTACCGGCAGCTGTCCAACAACAGATGCACTTTTCATATTTGCCTGCTCCGTTTCGTCCATTGGCAACACTTGAAATGCGCTTCCCACCTGGTTGATCTTTGCAATTCCGATGACCGTATTCGCTGACAACAGCTCTCTTTGTTGCCCCGGGCACATACGAGCTAGCGCGTCTGGTATAATGTGAGAAGTGTGCATACTGTATTATCTTTGGGTTCGCAGGTCTCAGGAAGTAAACCCAATAATACGTACTCGTTGCAAATTAATAATCTCGCCTTTTAGCGTTTATTCCAATTCGCGGATGGGTTCTAGGGGTTTTCGTTTTTTGGCGCCACAGACTGTTACATTGAGCCTAGTTCTGTAATTGTTTTCTCCCTTTCGGCTACTAACCTTAAGGTATACAAAGCACAGACTGAGTCTTTGGGCTTGTTCCCGCAAGCTGGTGTTTCTAGTCCCAGTATTGTGGGGCATGCCACCTCCTGATGCTTTTCCTTACACCATGCACATTGTAGTGTTTGCCTTCCTGTGGCCCGCATCCCCAAGGGCACAAAGTGGCTCGGGCTCGAGTGACGGACGTTAGCCCAAACGAGGTCTCACCAGATCCAAATCCTGCGCGCTTCTTTCTCCTAGCTGCATAAAGCAACTCCGATCAACTGTTGCCACTGGTGACACCAACTGGATAAGTTCTCCTAACCCTGGTACCCCATTCTAGATTAGTATAGCTGCCATCTCAGTCCACTTAGTTTGAAAATAGCATAATGGTTGTTTCAGCAGAATAATAATATGTATTTCTCAGGATGTGCGAAGGCATGCAATGTGCATGATTGAAGCGTGCTTTGATAGTCACAGAAAAATTTAGAAGGCATATACAATAGCGAATGATGTGTTTGTAGATTGAGCGCACAGTTGGTAGCGAATTTACACGCTGGAAATTTGAAATTGATGTTGTCTTCTCGACCCTACCACTTTGAGTTTGTTGTGCACGTTGTAGGCCACCACATGCACGCAGCAGGCTGAGGTGGGTTGACAATGCCATTGGTAGGTTTCTTATTGTGGCAAGGTTCCAGAGTGATGGAAATAAACACGAAACGGGGCATGTTAGTGTGGACAGCGTGCGAGTGAAAGGAAAAGTCCTATAATACGGAAGAGAATGAGGCAATTTCTGGCAGAATGCGCGGTCTCGAATATTGGAATGACAGTTCATTTAGACAGTTGGAGACAGTGGCAAGGGGTAACAATTTTGTGATCGCACGTCTAGTTTGCGAGGTTTGTTTTTGACTGGTTCTGATTTCGCTATTTTTAGCTGGATCCAATGTGGAAATGGAGGTGGGAAAGTAATGGACACGTGGCTGGAATACGGCGATATCTGGTGGACTCTTGTCAAACGTGTTATCCAGAAGTAGCAGCCAGTTTCCAAATTTGGCAGACCGGGATTAAGGTTCATGGAGAGCGATGGCCGCCATCTGTTTAGATGAAGAGTATTCAGATGTATACAGCATGATTATACGCATCAAATGACAGTAGATTTTTCCCCCCGTAAGTTCTATTTGTCACTAAGGTTAGGGCCAGGAGAGCTCTGAGAGGGACCAAAAGGAAGGCAGAAATAAACAGTGCATTGTAGCATTGGGATTTGAGGAGTGTTAGCACAACATTGCAAGCTTGACGGCGAATAAAGGACGGAGGTGTATTCCATCCGCTCTTGGGCAAACGTACAGCTTTCTGCGCAAACTGCCAAATCAGAGTGTGCATTATCATATAATTGACTCGTTTGGGTGTCCCAAAAACCCATGTAGCAGCGACCGAGCAATTTCTTGCGAGGCCCAAAAATATCCTTCGATATTCCGCACTCAATTTTGGTGAGATCCAAACCCAATGGGATTCCGTGGATACTGGATATCGGCAATGCGTTGTTACCGTTGGCAGACTCAATCCCCGTTGTCACTGGCACGTCGGCGGATTCAGTTCTTCTAGCATGTCACTAGGATTGCTTGTTAACAAATTGCAAAAATATCTGCTATTACATCCGGCAATCTACACTGACAAACGGATAATCCATCCTCAGAATCCTCTTTCAAGTTAGCAGTCTCAAACACTTCAGGCACGGTCGATAAATCGCTCATTTGTTTATTCTGTAATGCCTTCATTTCTTCAGCTGGCCTCAAATAAGATGCCCCTGCTCTAGTTAGCCTGCAGACGTACTGCATCTAGATTGACTATATGCCGACTAAAACAATTTTCTCTGCGCCATGAAGGGAAGAAAATCCCGTGGAGTTTCGTAGATCGCACGAAAGGTGCCTCCAATATCACTATTTATTTACGAAGGCACGGCCGTTTAGCGTGGTCAGAGTCAAAATAATTGGTTTTAGAATATGATGTTGCATCCGAGTAAAATGTTCTTGGTCAGGATCTAGATAATAATGGGTTCAAAAACCGATTCCTCCAAAGTAGACCCCCCACGTCCTGGATGACGCCTCAAAACCCAAGAGCAACACGCAGCCCAATGCGATCTAAAATTCAAAGAAGAACAGGTTTTCCCCCAGATCCTGAGGTATTATTTGTGAGTTGGAAATTATGTACACAGCGATTAGATCTCTGACAGTTAGCTCAGTAACTTTCCAGCTAAAGCGCTTAGTGAAGACGAATAAGTAGATAGTACCCATCCTTTTTCAAGCAAGTATGATGACTTTCATACGCTTGATCAGGCCCAACAAACATGTTCCTTGGCGTGGCATCCAAAAGTCAACCTAAACCAATTGAATTTCTACGGTCAGTCTACATGGGCTATGGAATAAAAGGATACCGTAACGGAACAAACTGTCTTACTTTGAACTTGCCTATAACCGCACCGGACGTCCTGAAAATATTTTTTGGGAGCATGCATTTTTTATTTATGTTTTCTGCTCTGGCCTGTTTGACCCTACTATGACCCTCCGTCCTGTTGGCTACTTGCACGTTGCCCACGCTTGTTCCTGCCGAATATACTCAACCTTTTACTGCTGCGAACGGCCTTTTCGTTGTGCTGTTCAGTGTCTTCGTTTCAGTATCGTGATCTTTCAGAGCCTGGCAATTTTGACACATGCTTGGTCACAACGGCTAACGTGAAGCGAACGTAACACGAGACTGGAGTTAAGATCATCCGCCTTACACACGAGGACAAATGAATGAATGTAAAATATCTGACATAGAAATCGAACAACGACCTGAGTCAGTGTTATTGTGAGAAATTCCGGTCGAACCAAAGAACGGTTTTGAAAAAGTTTTAGTTGTTCCCGTTTCCGCACATTTTTTTGCTTAGTTCGATGCCCATAGTGACGTCGGCCTATCTTCGGCTTGGCCTGCCTTGGCAGTATCTTCTAAGGCACCGTGGTCGAACTCGCTCTTATGCATCACAATAATCCCAGTGCATGCTAAACAACCGTTCTCCTGCTTTCATCTTTCACTAATTCCGCCTCTGGCAGCTCAAACGAAAGAGGCATGATGATAGAAGTCGCTAACCGTAACCACCCTTCGGCCAAACGATGGATGTATCTTGCTCCAAAGCATTTCACGTCATGCGCAAACCTGAAATTCCTCACTGAATTCGCCCTCGCTTCATGGAACATACTTGGAGATTCCAAAGGGCAACTGATTTCTACGGTAACCTTCTTAAATCATCGCACCCAAATCGTCCCGTCTTGGGTTCCTAATATATTCCTGCCATTTTTCCACCCCTGAGGCATAGCTACGTAGTCATTCCTCTATGCTTTCCAGAGGCTGTTGTTCAACAGTTTACGCCCTCCCAAAAACAAAGGCACAAACTAGCCCAGTTTGATTCAAATTCGTTTAAGTACTTCTCAGTAGTGAACATTTGTTTAGGATCAGAGAACACGATTGGTTGGAGTCCTCCGGCACTGGCAAAATCGGACGATCCTTCCGTATCTTTTTATTTTACGTCAAAAAAGTCAATTTTCTGCCATCCGTTAGTCCCTGAACACTTCAAACCTCACGTGTAATATTTCGAGCAGATGCAACCGCACATCCTTAGACTTCACTTCATTGGCTTATCTCTCTAATTAATGTATTCTAATTTGTCCCAAGTCCTGAAAAATCCTTTCTCACCCTCGGTCCAGGCAATTCACACATTTAAATGCGAAGCGTTTGAAGTCGCTGTCGCTTTTGTCCCCGTATCAACACAAACCAAATAAGGGTTTGCATAATAGCGAGGGTTGACGTGGAATAGACAACTTAAATTTGAACCACTGAGGTACTCAGACCGTTCAGCAAATATCCGTAATTTTTCTTCTCCGATCTACCGTCGCTAGTGTAAAGAGGTCCAAAAATTTTGCAACCAAAATGCAAGAGTATTCTCACCAGACTTGGAAAGCCTAGCAGACAGCGATGCCATCTACTTTGTGCATGGTCGCGCTAACACTTTTCGACATATAAGACATCGACAAACAAATCCGTGGGTGGCAGCTGGGCCAGACAATACTCAGATCTGCTTCTTGAAAATAGCTAGTAACCGAACCACTATAGGGCTAATGTGCTTATATCCGCCTGCTGGCTCCGTGACCGCGTTTTTGGGTAATAGTATCTGAAGCTTGGTTTTGGTTGCAGAATCAAAATATTGCAAACGACCAGCAGCGCAAAACAGCCCTCGGTCACGAAGGGACTGAGGATCTCAGGTCACCGTCACTAAGCCTGTGTCCTTCATTCTCGCTCTTATCAGCAAGCTTTCTTAACTCAACTGGAAAACATTCAAACCGAAACCCAGATGGGGATGGCCAAACGTCTCCGGCAACATCTTCCTAGCCCGCTGACACCCCTTGTGGGACAGATATATCAAACATCCCTGAACTGCATTCTTTTCTCTTCCGGGTGTATTGGTGGAGAGGGTGGTAGTTCTTTCGCATACATGCGATGTCATATGCCCTTCAAACTACTCAAATAATAAAATGAAAGTCACTCGGGACCCATCGGACAGCCAACCATTTACGCAACATGGTATCGACCAAATAACTCCCGTAACTCGCCAGCATCAACAACCAAACCTCTCTCCTCCCACACAGTATTAGGTTTACAAATTCAGTGGCTTCCATCGACAAAGCCGGTGATCACATAACCACAGCCCACCGAGTCTTAGCATCAGTGTCTGCAATGAACGCCATCACCTTTCCAGCATGGCCGGTGGTTTCCACTTCTCTGGCAGAAAAATATTTGTGGTTTTCTTCCGCAACTCGCTTTGTAGAACTAGCCGACTTAACTTTCAGCCGTATATATTGCAACTGCAGCGCGGCGTATCCAGAACTCCCCCCCCAAAATTTAAACCTAAGCGCAAAGCCGGAACTGAATTTCCAGATTGGGAATGAAATGGTGAAGTCATCTGCTACGCCTAAAGTCTATTCATCCACAAGCACAAATAAGCTCGGGCGATGAAAGAAAGTCAGGCGTCAAACAGTCAAAGAATAGCAAAAATGCTAATAACCCGTTCACAGTCCACAGAATAAGGACACAAAACAACGCTTGACACCTTTGATCGTTCTGCATTTCTCCAGCCAGCGAGAGGATGGAGGGGCGATGAGGTCACCCTTGGGACCACCGTCTATTATTGTCTTCGGGTCAAAATCGGGGAATCATCAAACTCGGAAGTCGATCAGACTTGGCACCGTAGGCTACCGTTATATTTATATACATCGTGTGATTTAAAGAGGTGGATATAAACCACATGCTACACATTTAGCAGCGTTAATCCAGATGCATACGTTGAACTACAAAGACCACAGTCTAGCTTGCTTAAATATATACATAAAGAAGTCAGCTGGACAGTTTTGCAAGATTGCTAGTCTGTTGAAGAACGGCGAGAGACAGACAATGCATTCACTTCCACAGTGTTTTTCAATCAAAAATTAAAAGAATTTAATTTATTTTCTAGTTGGTAGAACAAAAAATGAGAACAGACGATAAAAGTGAAATGAATGTAATTTACCGCGGCTGATGATCGTGCAAAATGAATGCGCCAAATATTTCGTAAGATTGCTGAAGAGAAATTGATGTATAAGGAAATCGAAACACGTTTGGTTATCTTTTAACGGCACATTACAGCGAACATTATCCAAAGAATTCTGTCGGGCTCCATCAGCGGAACGGTTTGCCGCACAGTTACAAATTAGACTCGCATACAAACCGACGATGTGTTTCCACACAAGAGATAGATTGCCAGATTATATGAGTATTCGTCCACTCCTTTGAGGCCAGATACACTTGTGGCTTCACCAAGCGCTTGAAAACACCTCAGTGCTTGGTTAAGCACAGGAACCGTGAAACGAACTGCTGGCACCGTACGTTCACACACCGGCGAGCCAAAACACTCAGTGGACATGATAGCTGATATCCGCACGGTCCAGAAAATTGAAAGCAGACCATCAGGAACTTTCAAGGGTGGCATAATAAACGGAGCTGAAGCCGTACATATTCATTTTTACGACCACTGTGGTTTCACAAACAACGTATTCATACGCCTAGACTTCCCTGGATTATTTTCCACCCGCCCAACAAGTGGCGTACAGTCTAAACGTTTAAATAACTGATCAGTTACACACAAGCACAGGAAGGCAAATAATTTCCACTGAGTTTTACACTACGTTGAATGCAAATTGACGACTATCTTGATCCAATTTCAACCATACTTTATGTTGTTTCATTACAAGTGCTATTATTTAAAGATGACTCTGACGTCCAGGTTTTGTCGTATTCAACTTTTTTCTGGGGGATTCTTCAAACAAGAACATACTGGGCGCTAAAGCCGTCGTTATAATCTTTGCAGAATTTTCGGTATGACTCATCCAACAAGTAGACGGAGTTGGTCATTCATTTGTTGCCCGTAGCCATATTTTCAGGACCCTGTCGAAGATGAAAACTCCAACACGCGGATTTTACGCGAAAACCAACTTAAACAACTTTGCTCCCTCACAAAAACAAAGTTTAAGGGTTTTAATTGGGCCAAAAGCACTTTCTTTTGCTTCCCTTTTGGGAACTTCAGTGATTTCGGAAATACCAGAATTTTAGCTTAGATGTAAGCTTCTTTCCACATAAAATGTGCAACATTATCGCCGGTTTTTCTGCATTTAGGCCTTTCTAAACAGGATACCAGATGTAAATTTTTTGGAAGTATCGGTCTCATCTTCTGGCTTTCCAGTTAGTATTCAGTGCTCCTAGATCAGTTAAATAAAACACTGAGTTCTATGCGGGAAGCACAACATAGGCGTGCATCCACTGTTACCGGGATACTAAGTGTTCCAGTTTGGAATTAAGTTGCTCCCACACCCTGCGGTTTTTACATCAAATTCAACGTCCAATACCATTTGCACAATAGGTATATGCATAAATGGGATGGGAATATGAGGAGTTAGCAGCGACGTCTCACGTATATAACTGACAGCAAAGATCTGTGGCTCACCAGCCCACTTGTGGTGCTGTAGAATTCCGGTAACTATCGGATATTCCCGCTCAAAACCACCTCGGTCACAAAGGATCTTGGATGAGCACTTAAAAGCAGATTGCAAGTGGACATAACGTTACGTGCCGTAAATATAGCTATAGAAGTCCTCTCCAGGCTTAAGTCTTCCATTCCTTGCATAGAGTCATGGATGTTTGCACCGACGTAAAGAACTGTCGTTAGATACCGCCCGTCAGTAGCCCCCGCACCTTCACCAGTGGCAGACTTCAGTGCACCTAACTCATTAGTGGTCATCCTCTCCGCCGTCAATTTTTTACAAACGCTGATGGAGCACAGAAATGACCACTTTAGTGTCAAATCTCCGACTATCCAGCTGCCAGCTTTTAATATTGGAGCAATTTCCACATCTATAAAGGGCGCTAACCTTTGCGCTATTGAGCCAATCGTACTTTTGGAGAGTAGATTATTTCTGGAAAATGCCATCCGGCAGCGAAATTCGAACTCTTTGATGGATATTCGCATACCCCGAATACTACACCCTCACTAGATCGAGACACTCTCACCCTACCGCCGTGACCGACAGGGCTTTCTACACATTCCAGAGGAATACTCACTACCAGTAGCTCAGAGCCCGGAAGAACCTGACTTACGATCACGTCTGATAATGGGTGGTGCATAGCGTCTCTGACTCGCACGCTTTTACATCACTTTCCTGCCGATTCCCCGAATAACACCAACCCCCCTTCACTCGTCACAATTTGTTGCCAGTTTTTCTATCTAGAGCCACCCACCCACCGTCCGCAAGACCTCCCTAAATCTCAGCGTACAGCCGAAACCCAGGCGTCCCCGGACTTTCAGTAAACCTAACAATTTGCCAACTTTCTTCCTATGGCTGGCGCTGCATCACCGGCATCTTGATGCCGAGCTCTCTTACCTCCACTATGTTAACCATAGACCCCGCCCAACACGGGCCTTCCACCATACGTCACGCACTGGTCCACAAATTTATCTCAACGCCCACATTTGCTGCCCAGATAGTTACCTTAATCCAAGTGGACGTCGCTCCCATGCATGCACCTGCAAGACGATAGGTCCCTTGCAAAGACCAGCCCCTGCCCAGAGGCCGTGTTTGCCATGATGGCTCGACCTCCTTCGTCGCTTTATTGAGCTGAGCGCTCTCTCAGTTTTGAAATCTGCCCGTGTGAATTAATCAAACATGACTGTTAAATTGTGGCATTTTCCCACGTCATTAGGAAAACTCTGTTTCTGTCCTACTGCACAAAATGGCCCTCTCTATGATCCGCCTGATGGTTATCCAATTCATCACACCTGAATATCTCCCTCAATTTTTAGGGGGCTGGTTGGGAAGCGTTTGGCAGAGTATTTATTGTCGCATAATCTTATTCATAAATGCCGGTACGGTCTTCCCGAAATACATCTACTCAGTTTCTTCAAGGTTGATAACGACAGACAACACCTCATTAGTTTCCTCCTGGTCACGGATAAAGATGATCTGCTTCTTACCTAATAACACCCATGTCTCGGGGGGCGTGCTTTTGAGTAAGCCGTCAATTTCTAAATACGCATCCCAACCCCTGCTTTCCATAACACTAAATCTGAGGGTGCAAGAGAACCTAGTAAACTAGCCTAATAGGACCAACACTGAAGATTAACCCTTGCTTATCGCTGGGTAAATGGAATAGTCGTAACCATTTTACGGGGGCACCTAACCCTGGCCCACCATTAGGCCCAACGCTGCCTAACTGGCACACGTGCAAATACCATGGATGTCTTCCCCGCTTTCCCATTCACTCCCATACTTCTCGGTACTTCCCCGGTCACCCTACCACATAAGTTCTTTATTATTAGCCAACCCTAGGTCGGAACATTTTTATTGCGAAATATTGTTCCTTGTGGAATTCATTGCCCCAACAGTCTAACGTCGCCTTCAAAAACGAGGTCCGAAAACTACTGACTTTTCAGACCATTATTCACATATACAACTCTTATCTGTCAGAGACTCGGGCGTACGAGGTTTGGTTAGGATTGTAACGGTTACTACAGTAAAATCTTCAAAACCTGGATCTCAGCCAACAACACCAAATAACATTAGGTTTGTGATGGCAGAAGGATGCTGGATTCTATGACGCCTATAACCGCGATTAACTCTCCTTATATCGGTCTTCTCACCTCGGATTTCTTTAACCATAGATTTCTCTGCTCCTGATATGCTCTGCCAACATAAAGGATCCTGTCTTTATGCTGGGGATTGCCGGAACTAGTTTCTCTCTTCATAGGCATTTCATCAGAGAACACTTTCGAGATTCCTTTTACTCCTCCTACCTACTCATCTTGCTTCCAAGTAACCTGCCAACGCTAACCAGGTAGACTCCTTTCCCTTAAGTACCCAGCCTAGTTTCATTTATAGAAAGGAAAATCTATCCACTTCACACAGACGATGTGATTTGCTTATGCGGCACACAAGTTCGCATTAGTAGGTTTCAAGCAGCACTCGTTAATGAAAGCGAGACACGACGTTGACGATGACGGAGCCCTACATACAGGTCTGTTTTACGGCATAAACCACCATCCTTCGTGTTCCTGATCATCCCCACTTTTGTCTCTTTAGTCCGTGCAAAAACCCAAATGACTGCAATAGGTTTGTTTCAGCACCTCCGGACGTAGGGAAAACAGACCACCCCCAGCAGTTGCGAAAAAACGTAACGCGCAAAATTAAGGTCAGGCGGAGCATCCATGGAAAGTACCTTTATGGACTCAACCATTCATCAGTCAGAAAAAAGAAAAAGTCTCTGCCGGATCAGGTTGACCCCAGAAACCAAAGCACACTCGGGCTGCGAAGGAATGGGCCACCTTCTACAATGGATATGTATGCCATCAGCCCAGAACTGGCCCTGTGAAAGGGGCAACCCCACACTGCCCTTGTTCGGTAAATAAGCGTTTGGCTACTTTGTTGGACGTCTGGGGAAGTAGCGCATCGGACTGTCCACTTATGCTTCACCACCTCCCCCTCTCTATTTTTCAACATGCCCCTCCCAACTGCACACCTGGTACGTGAGCTGACGTCAAGAACAACCGTCGTCTTTCTTCTTTCTTAATTATTCATACAAGCTTACTGAAACAACTATGTGGTACAAATTGCTATCGTCCTGTTCAAACACAAACTACTGACCCCCAATATTCTCATGCTTCTCCCTTCTTCCCTCTCTATGACTTCTCGTGGCAAATCCTGTCCTAGCATCTAGCCCACACTGCCATCCGCGACCAATTCATTTATACCCTTACCTGGCAACTGGAAGTAGTAAGTATGAGCGGTTGACCACACGATCAGTTATAACTGGTTCCCTGTAGCATGTAAACCAGGCGAGTTACACAAACAGAATAAATAGGGACTTTATTCTCTAGCCATTGCGCTAGCCTTCCTATCAGACCACTGTAATCTGCATCTGCGAAGATGTCAGAAGATGAAATAGGGACGCGTTACAAATAAGGACCATGCAGCCTAGGACTGACTGTGCTATATGCCCTATAGGGAGGAAGCAGACGGCGTTCGTTGCACACGTCCCATCAACGGTAAAACTACCTCCTGCGCATTTCAATACAGTCGTCTGGTCCCTGTAATCCCCGTAGGAAACTGACTGTTATCGCTGTTTCCATTTTTTGCTTACTCCAGCTGGAAGAAATTCCTGACTGTCTTCTCTCTCCGGCTCTTCTCCAGGCTCGCCAATGACCACAGATGCAACGCAAACTATCGCCGAAAGCCCCATTCCATCCTTTGCGCCTGTTGCCTATCCCCTGCTATCTAGACCAAACTTTCCAGTACCTGCCGCGTAATCCTAAGACAAACAAATCAACGCCAATGACTGCCCCGGGTGCCTCATCTCAGATGAATCATTACGATTGGCCAAACAGTTTCCAACAGTACTGAAATGCCGCGCAATCCCCGAACCTCCAGACCCTTGCCGTCACAGAACACCATAATCTTCGATAATAAACAGAGATAACACACATGTCATTCATGGCAAATGTATTTAAGGATTGATTGTAACTCTTACACGTACTGGTTTTCCTCCCGCCACACATCACAATCCGCTCCAAGCCACATAAGTCCAGTTACCATTTTTGTAAGTTCCATTGTCTCCCTGTGCTCAATTCTCCATATATTTTCGTCCCGTAATTTGTTTGATGCAACCTTGAAGGTTTCCCGCTGTTTCATTTTAAGCATTATTTTGACTATTGAATGTTCTTAATTACCATTGTCCATCCACCTCATATGATATCCAGTGTGATTTCGACTCTTCTCCATCCCTGTGTTACATCCATATTAGTCTTCATGTTTATCATAGTACCTTCCTGATTTCTGATGAACCCGGCCACTTGACAGCCTCCACCATTTCTTCCCAGCCAAATTATGTGCCGGCGATGCGCACCTTTGATGAGTTTAAACATGGATTGACTCTCATTGCGCGATTCATAGTCAGCCCCAGAAAGTTTCGGCGATGGATTATCTAGCTCTGATTTAAAGTTCAAAAACTCGTGTTTAGCCTATCTTACTGCAAACCATGTTCATGAGAGCACAGACCCTGCATCTTTACGACTAAATTTTTGTTTTCCGATTTCCACTGCGCCTTCTTTGTGTAAATCTGGTCTTGCCTCGCGCATGACTCTCGAATTTTGAGAAATATACCCATTATTAATATTAATTCCTCTGTCCAAGGTATCCCTCACGAATTAGATGCCCCTATTTTGAAACTCTTCCTTTCATTTCTGTCCACCAGATAGTAGCTGATCTCCATCGAATAAGTGGTTTCACAGCCTGTCCCAGTTGCGGGTGGAATGACTCAATGGAGTGTACTCGGTCCGCCCTTATTCCTGATGTACATAAGCAACATTCCACATGACATGCCATGGTACTATATTGGAGTTCGCCGTAGGAAAGAACTGACAATCCAATCCTTTGGTCGATCCAAATACCGCTATTTTAAATATATTGCGGGGTCCAACGAATATTCAGAACTGGTGGATCGTTTGGGAGATGACTTTCTCTGCTGTGAAAACTGCTTTATGCAATTTCAACGTGAAATTCTTCTAATTTTTCCGATCGGTGATTCCCGTATTTCACCGATTCCTTCAGTGGGGGATTCTGGTTTGCTCTATTCCTGCACCTTCATTTTTTCTGAAATTATATCATACAAACTTGCCGAAATTAGAGTATCTACCGAAATTTTGGACTAGCAAGGGGAATCCAAAATCCTTTCCCGCACTTTCTGCTTTAGAACCTGTCTAGAGTTATGTCCCATTATGTTTACTAATGCTCGCAAATTTGATGTAATAGACTTATAGGATATTCAACGTCCACTGACGAAGTATACTCTTGGCTTCTCCAGTGAAATGTCTTGTAAGGAAGGGTGTATGACTGTTAAGCTTGAACCTCTATGGCTTCGCTGTATGATGATCAATTTTTGGTCTCCCTATAATATGATGCATTGTCAAACACTAATTTTTTAGTCCACCTCCAGCTACTTTCTTCCTCTCCGTGCACTCTCCGCCAGCAAGACTTTATTGTTCAAATCCCAACTTCTAAGACGTCTTCGATATCTGTAACCTTAATCAAATGTTCCAAGCCATGGAAAAAATTTCCAGTTTCCTTCCATATTTGTTCAATTCAACAACTTCAGACATGCCCTGAAAATTTTAATAACGGTCAACAAAGCGCTAATGTTGACTGCTAGAATTATTTTTAAGATCGAGGCATTTTGTCCCTGACCCAATTATCAGCACAGGTTATTAATTCCTTGAAGGTGGATAAATAAAATGGAAAAACCATATGTAGATACCGACCAGACATCATCTGTCATTAGAAATTGCATAATCTGTTCAGTACCTAAGCAATCGCCGTATTCTCCAAAAATGTACCTTGAGAAGTCGCGACTTTATTGGACTTCTAATTATTTCTCCCGGTCTACATGTGTATAATTTTGACCTCGATATTCTCCTTTGAATTCCAGTTCGATTAATGCACCGCCCTGTCTCCATATCCAGAGAAGGTTTTGTCGGCTGGAGCTGAAGCTTTAGCCCCCTGGGTTCCATATCTAGGTCGGCAAATTCCAGGTTGACGTGCTTATTTGGCGTGACCGCTTACAGCTTGGGTGTAGTTCGCTGTTCCTCGCGGAGGTTTGTTGTGGCCTTTCGTATCCACTCTGTCGCCGTTTCCGTCCTAACAAAGATGAAGTCTGTGGCTCAACAGATATACTTGCCTCCATCTGTAGGCGTCACTCCTTCGAAGTTAGCTACGACCCAAAAAGGCCCTCAGGGGTTTGCCTTAGGAATAATAACTATTTCAGTGAGCTTGTGGATGCAGGTATACAGCTCCGTACCCATTTGTTTCTTGGAACGCAGCAGATGCCATTTCACCGGAGTGGCCGCAAGCGCAGCCAGCTCAAATTTTCTAGAATTATAGCAGCGAAATTCCGCCGTATTTCGCAGGGAGCTCGAATTTGCTTTTTTGCAGCCCTTGCACATTTATTGCAATCTGCGCCCAGTCGAGAGTGCAATACTCCAGAAAAGAGTGCGTAAACCTGAAACTCCGTTGAAAAAGGACTGCAAAATTAGACTGCAAAACAGGTTCCAAGGCACACTGCTCGGACGGAGAAACGTGCGTTGGCAAAAAATTGATGGGTACCGTTATTAATGTAAGGTAGTTCCGGAAACCGTGCCCCTTGAAACTCCTTCCACGAAATCGATATGTTAAAATGAACCAGGTGACTTCAATTTTCCAACAAAATACGCTTTATGAAGCACATAAGTGGGAAACACGATCCATAAGGTCAGAAACCTTGTCGACAGCAATCGATTTTCTTTTTATGCCTTGTGTAAGTTCTATAGATCTTCTTGACATTTTCAATAGTACAATCGGCAATTTGTGGCCTTACCACTTTCTACTAACCTTAGCGTCTCTTTTTCTGATTTACCTTCCGTTTCTTGTTGATCGCTTTATCCCTTTAGCCTTGATGCTCAACGTCAAATGCAATAAGAAATAAATTTGCCCTTGACTTTCACTTTTCTTCCACATTCTTGAATGGGGCTGTGAACGACTTCTGTCGGTAATATCCCTCACTGTCGGGTCGACGTGAGGTAGTCTTCACTCCGTTACACTTAGCGAGACCCATCGAATTGTACCCGGAAAGGGTTGGCATCAAACCACTATTTGTACAATAAAAAGATTTCTGGGCACTTGATTGACGAAAACCAAAAAGGTCCCTTAAAAATGGAACACAATTGAGCGGCATCCCATTCGTGTGATGTCACCTGCAATGAACTAGTCTGAACTGAAGTAGGAAACAATAAGGACCTAGTAGTTCCCGTGTCACCGCTTATGAAATTCAACTGGCGATAAGTTTGAATGCCACTGCATTGGGTTATTTTCTGTCGCAAACCCTTCAAATCCCCAAAGCCACCGGTAGTCGTGGGTTCATTTTTGCTAGTTTCATCTGTGTTGCGCAGGATTTATCTCCCAAAGCACCCCTTAAATTTGAATCCCCAGAGTTGGGGCTACTCTTCTAGGTCAATTGTCTCTACCGATGAGTCAGTTTGCCTTACCTGATTTATCTGAGTCTGAATCTCTAGAACTTCTAGAATGCTTCAAATCAGCAACTTTCAAAATGAGCTTGTCAAAGCCACTGTTAACAGCTTAAAAGACATTGATTTCTTAATTGGACTCTGTAAGGATCACCTGCCGCATATCCCTGAAGCAGCAGTCGTCATCAAAGTATCGGATTGCATCCTGTTAGACATTACAGGAACCATCGAAAACCCAAGATTTCCGCCAAAGTGGCGACTATTTGGGCTATTTTACTCAACAAAGCAAACCATACTGAAATGCTTGTATTTGCAGATATATTTCTATTAATGCATATCAAAACACATGTACCTATGGTTTCCCGATTCTGAGTTCCACTATCCCTCCCTGGCTTTCCTTATTCTTTCGTCCCTACGAGCAGTTTAACGAGTGGCTTTGAATTCTATTTGATCATTCACCTAAAACTTTTCACTGCAAGGTTGCTCTCATTTCATCTCCATCCTTAAATTACCAGTCTGTCCAAACTACCTAATTTCCCGCGCATTCCAAAAGGTCGGATACCAGCAGTCCCATCTATTATAAAATTTTTCCTCTGCCTTAACTTACCTATCCCATTAGTTTTGCAGTTACGCTTCAGTAAAGATATGTAAATTTAAGTGATTCTTGTACATGTTCGCATAAATATGTACTCATAGACTTACTTAACCTTCTTTTTGACGTTGTATGGATCACCTGGGAATTTCCTCGCTTGCCATCCTCTTCGCCAAGATGGCCTCTGATGGATTATTTTTCATCCTGCTCGTGTATGCTATACCCTGCCTTATTTTGCATTTGCAGCTGAAATTTATCGCTCGATCCTCTAATGGCTCTGCTTCTTTGTATGTTCTGCTGCCATCTTCCGTTGATCAGTGATCTTATGCAAGCTTTTTCGACATCTTGGACGCTATATCCGGCAGTTTAAAAGTTATTCAGTCATTGGTATGAGTTTAATTACTTTCTTTCTGCTTCACAAACATCAACGCAGGATGAATTACCAGGATGCTAATCCTCTTCTCTCTGGTGCAAATCCAAGCGGATCAGCGGGATGAAAATTGGTCGCACGGCCGGCGACCTTGACCCAAACAATTCGGGTTGGTCAGGTGAAAAATAAGTGAACTTCCTCTGACATGTTTTCAGGTCGGATTCCAAGCCGGACCCGATGTGAACGTAGACAACCTGAACACTTCTTAGCCGGTGACATCCGGGTGCCCATTCGTGTACTCGTCTGGGGCACTCCACCTTTCATTGTCGGAGTTAAAATACTTCAATGGCTAAGTTGACCACATAGCAGTCGTCCTCGAAAGTACCAAATATCGCTCCTGAATCGTCATTTCATTTGACTAAACTCACTTTCCTCCGTAGTTTTTCATTGGTCCCTTAGATGCGGAGTTTAGTCAGATCCACTCTTTGGGCCGGCGCTAATCAGGCGGGCAGCTCGGCCTTAGCGATGTGGGAGCGCCTCTAAGCAGATGCATCCCATTTCCTGCTTTCGCCTCTCAAATACATTTTTCAGGCTGCGTCTCAAGAACACGATCATCTGCATTATTTTTTTCTCTTGGTTAATAAATTACAGGAATATCCTTTCATGCGCATCTTTATATGCTGTTATCCAACTGCTCTCGCTTTTAACCAAACTTATTGGAAGTATTACCTCGTCCCTGAGTTATGCCGAGACACGTTCGAGCATAGTTTCATTTTACTGTTGTCAACAACGGAATAGGACTTCCAAATATCTCTGCCTGAACTCTTTGCCTTCAATTTGATATCCATCAGTCCTCTGAACCCTGGCTACCTAGAGGCCAGCTTGTTGTCCAAGCGAATCACCCGAATGAGGACTCTGGAACGACATCCAATTACGAAAATGATGCAAAGCTGACCAACCGTAAATAAGGGGACGTTCCTATCCGACCCATCTGAGCAAACCTCCACGAAGTCCGCTTCACATTTTCACTCTCTATTTACCTGTAAGCCACCAATCATTCTTCATTAACTTTACTTATATATCTGACCTGGCCTCTTTTGCGCAGGACCTCGTTACTCCGGTTATGGTGACTTTCGACTTTCTTTTCTTCCATCTATATCCTCTCTGTTTGCGCTCGTTAGACAATCAATTTCGCTGCCTTCTGGATTCAGTGGCCCACACTGTACGCAACAACTCGGTCAACCGACCTTGAACCAAATTTTGCGAGCACACCGGTTTACCCTAAACCCCCTAGTGAGATTCAGGCAATTTGGTTTTATTTTGAAAATACCTATCCTCAGATTCTCAGTCCCTGCTTATGAACCTTGTATTTGCGTAACTGAGCTACATGGATATCCCATGTGCCCTGAAAATCCCCAGAAATAAAGCGCTACATCACAAACATGTCAAGAAATTCGGCACCGTTATTCGGTCAGTTGGTGTTTCTTTTCCAAACAATCTTGGTCATCATGTCCGTAGGCTACTTCCAACTGGAGCTTTCTAGGCATTCTCCCCAAATTCACCGCATTGCCTTGACTGTTTTGCCTGGCGGCATAGGTGGAAAAAACGGGAAAGCCTGCATTTTTTTAGAGTCCATTGGTGGGGCATGTTGCCCATTGTCCGAAGAAAAAAGCCAAGAAGAGCACTCCGAAGGCTTATCAGGGAACCCCATTAAGCTCAAAACTTCGATGAAATTCTAAGCTCCTCTTCTAAACATGAATGTAAATCCACCCAGATATCACGATATACGTTTTCAGATCAAAATCTCCGCAGCTCACCTTGATTCTTAAGCCCATCACCCGTCCTGTACAATCGCTTCCAGCCCAACCGAAGTCACTCTTGAGTTAACTAAAGATAAGGGCCACATCACTGTCATCGACTCGCAAGCCGTCGGACCGGTAAAGCAGCCAAGTAAAAAAAGGTGAACGAGGAACAAGGCTAGGGAACTTCATTGAGATTAAGCAGTCCTTTGCCCCCTGTCTACTGACAGCTTGTGGGCCCTCAAGCACCCACAGAAAAATGAAAGCATTATTTTGCGAGCAAAGGGCCCGAGACGATACCGATTTAACGCTGACAAACGTGAACACTTTAGCGGCGCTTTTTTGATCGGAAATGAGATATGATGCATTAGGTTATTCGCGCACCAATCCCACTCTTTTTCGCAGGGAATCCGCTGTTCACTTGGCCTCAAAAAGCTGATTCAAGCAAAGGCTCGTGCTGTCCCTCTTTTACTCCGTGGCAGCCCGGACGCGTCCACCAGTCTTTCAGTATGAGGAAGCTCAGGACAGGTACAAGGATGGACAAACAATTTTAAAATGATAGGCGCCAACAAAGCTGGGAACCGGAGCATCACAATAATTGTGGGCAAAAACGGCCTCCGCCGGAGTTGAGCTTCAGCCTCTCGGAAACTTCGGTGAATAGCCTTAAAAAGATTCCCTCTCAGATCATCTGAGCCTCTTTGATAATGTTTTAACTCAGGTAGTGTTTAGCAACCGGAAGACCAAACGAAGTAGCGCTAAAGACCACCTGGCTTACTCCTGAAGTCCGGTAAGCAGAGATCACCGTAAGTGAGCACCACCTGGAGAAAGAAGATTCTCAAACGCACTGAGCTAGATGTGTGTTATTTCATTTAAAAATGTTTCTCTACTTCATTTTAGAGTCTTTTGAAACCACTCTCTATGGCTCAGTTAGGTGAAGTTGACTCTTTTTCCAAATAGGATTCTCTTGGTGGGTTGCGCGTATAGATCTCCTCACAAAGAAGAGAACAACGTACGATTACCATTGATAAAATGCGAGTTCTGAAAAAGAGCTGCTGACCTACCCATCTGCATCTTTTAGTGATTTTTAGAGCCCTTGAGGTAAATTAGAGAGCTTCCTTTAGTCAAAGGCCGAGCTCTCTCATAGTTGCAGCACATTTCAAACCCAACTAGATGCCCCTCTGACCAAGGCCCGTTGCTTATAAGAAGTATCACTATTATTTTTGTATTTTTCGAGTACAGGATGGCATGCCCATTGGGGCGATCAAATGTTTACATTTATGCACCAAGTGAACAATGACGGGTATAAAAATTATTTAGTACTTCTAAGATTGAAATCACTATTTGTTGCATTGCACTGTTGGTAGATGGGTCAAGGTACTGTTTCCAAGATAAGTGTTCGGCATTTTCTTTTAAAACTCAGCAGGCAAGGCCCGTTTATGCGGAGCAATGTTGGTCGGTCGCATACCAAGGAAATACGAGGCTCAATAGTAAGACAACTATGATGCGAAACAATGGAACGCCACGCGGGGAAAAAGTAAGTAAGTGACAAAATGAATGTGCTAAATCCTAGTGGGTGTCAATAGTAGAATGTGAAATATATACATCCATTACCGGTTTGAAGGGTCAGGAAATGGCTGTAGAGCATTGCGAAATTGAACGTGGAAGAGAAAAGGGGAGTGTTATCGTGCAGACGACAAGTTTCGCCGGGAAACATTTTTTCGGGCAAAAATATTTAGGTTTATCGTTGTTAGTTGGAAGGTGTGACCAGGATGGAATGGTGAGAATATAACCGTGATGTTGAAGATGAAAGACCTATTTTATAGGATCATTCGTGAGCGTCCAGCACTAAATATAACGGTAAACTTCTCGAACAGTATGCGAGCCTTGTCCCACTGCATAATCAAGAGTTTCAATGGTATAACACAATTCATCGAAGAGCGCAGCTTAAAGAAAAAGGCACAAAGGCGGGTCATTTAGCATACTACTTGTTCAGCACAGAACAGCGTTCAGTACAACCAAAATTGCTCAAAGCAGGACCAAAATTTGGTTGGAGGACAGCGGCAAACATCAGGATAAGGCTGAAGTGTTCAGGGTTCAGCAAGTTTACTTGATATCTGCGGAAGTTAATGAGCGACAAAGACAGTCCATAAAGCTGTAAGGTAGGTATGAAATATTGGCAAACCTGGTCAGAACGACTGGTGGAAAAAATGAGGCGGACAACAGACAAATAAATTCAAAATGGGGACGGGTCCAAAAATCGTCAACTGTGCGTGGATTTTTGCAGCCAGGGAGAAGAATAGAACAATGGCGTGGAGCCTGGTAAATCATTGCTTGAAGGCGCGGGCAGAAACGCTTAACCGAAGAGGATGGAAGTAACGAAGAGTGGCACTGAGCACGTCAAATAAAATGCCAACGTCACTGTGAAATGAGGATGGATCTTTTTGGCCTTTCCCAGTGGGACACCAAATTGTTGGCATTTGTAGGAAGAATAAAAGTCCTGATGGGGAAATGGGGAGGTATCTGGAGTCATGAAGCTAACTAAACCGGAGGGTTTATGTTTGGGTGCTTTCTTAAATATTCAATATTGATGTGATGGGCGTGTTAGTCACCGTCAGGCGGCCAAGTCAGGTTGTGTTATCAGGAAGATTTGTCTCCTCAAGGTACGTTGCCGTTAAGCGGCCTCTGGTACTGAGCCGATTTGTAATGGGGACCGTAAGCATTTGTTAGCGAACCATACGGGTTAATATCATTATTCTGTTGCAGCACTCGCTTTTTCTTCGACCTAGGGTAGGATGCGCGGTTAGCGGGCTCATTTGGATAACTGATGGACAGAAACATGTGAGATAGCGGGGAGAATTTGGGCTGCAGAGTCCTGATGCGGAAGCACTGCTAGCGCCTCAATTGAGGAGTTGATGGTTGGATCCGGAGGATGGGCTGGTTCGCATATAGAAACGGTCGGCCACATTGCTTTCCCTTGAAACACATTGAGTCGCACAGCAGGCCTACAGACTTGAACTTTGCCACTAGTTGGTCGGCCTAGCAGTGCCACCGGTAGGGATGTAACTTTGATGGCATGAATCCAGAGCGGTGGGGAAACAACAGCGTGAAGGAAGACTCGATGCAGACAACTCATTGCACTTCGATGCGGTCTGAGATAATGAAGATGAAACAGCCGCCTCGTAAGTGTTCCAGCTAATGGTTAATGGCGAGTAACAAGTGAAAAATAAGATGTAAGTGGATAAAAAACAGGGGGATATATCCACGGAATTTGCAGCTATAGGAGTTGGGCAGTAATGGGCATAAGTTTGTGTCCAGATTCAGCTCATTTTGAAAGTGGTCAGAAACATTTCATTTACTCAACGGTCAGACAGGATCAACCTTAGGTATTTATCAGGTTACGTTACTGTTGGGTTCTTTTGCGGTTTCAGATGGAGTGGTTTGGAACACAAAAGCTGATTACAGAAGGAGGGTGGGTTGGTCATTAGGCCTTTAATAACCCGTTGAATGCAAACGGATCAGTAAGTGAGGTTCTCATTTGAGCCCTGGAAGATGCAACGCAAAACTCGAAGGTTAATAATATGAGAGAAATCCAACAGGCTACGACAACGGGGCAAATTAAATAGAAGAGTAAAAATGATCCCACTGGTCGGAGAGCATCAAGAGGAATGGAAGCGGTGAGATTGTTTCGTCATCCGTGGCTCAAAGCGCTTAGAAGAATGCTGGATGGAATAGCCACTGATATATCATATAGGTAACAAAATGGATTAGTGGCCAAATAAGACGATTTGTCGCTGGCTGAAGCAGAATAAAGAATATACATGGGACACCGGCATCTTTCAATTCTATGTGCACCCACGGAAGAAAAAACACGAAGGGGGTTCTGTTCTTATCAGCAAAGAATTACAAGGATCTCTTTTAACGGTGCTGTGACTCAAAACTACCCTCGGCCTCCTGGGAACGACCCAATGTATACACTATTTTCAATAAGAGAAGCAATTGACGCGGTAGCGGCAGACTGTTCGGTCTAAGTAGTACCGCGATTAGGGCTTTTGGATGCATCTTGAAGCGAGTCTTTCTGACCTACCTGCGCGACGACAACCTTATTTCTAATATCCAGCAAAGCTCCCAATCAAGCAGAGTGCTTCACAATCATGCTCTACATCATGGGCAAGTTGATCCAAACGTACGACGGTGGATTGGTTTCACAATTTATTTTCAGGGATTTCGTAAATGACGTCGGTAGGTTCCCTGCATTTCGCTTATCCACAATCCGCGCTTCTACACAGGTTTCTTATGGTTTGAACCAGTGCCTTCAGAACGGACCTCCGCTGATCCGCACCTTCTTCTATGGACACAGGATTCCTCCAAAGTTCTATCCCAGGACATACCTTACCGTTACTCCGCATTAATGAACGTCCTAGAAACATCCTAGTGAAAAAAGCGACGTGCGCTGACAATATCAGGGTTCTTCGCCTTTAGGAAACACAAATACGGTCTGCAATGTGCTGCGCCAAATGCTACAACTTTCGCACCAAAGAGAGAAAATGCTCAAGCACAATTTCTCAAAGAATCCCGGGCCACTCCTCCGGACCATAAATGGTCAGGGGAAGGCAAGGCATCGATCAGCTCAGGATTTCTCTATTTTGACTTTCTAAGTCTCGAAAACACTGTTCGAGGCGTACTTAATGAAGCAAGACGCATTTCCCCCACCGTTGCGAAAAGAGTTTTCACTGTTTTATGGACTTAGTTAGTAATCCGCTTTGCGGCAGCCAAATTTCACAGACCCTTCATTTTAAGAGCCAGGACTTGCCGTAAACTGAACAAAAAGAGCAACGAAGCTAATCCATTGTACGTCAGAAGTTCCGTGTTTATTGCAAAGAACGATTCCGAATCTCCGCCGGTCAGAAATAGGGAGAATTTGGGGCGGCTTGATTTATTGTGCGGCCTATTCTCACTCAGGCTCGCGACCATTTATCTGTAGTCCCTTTCTTTGAAAATCTTAAAAGGAATTCAAGAGGCGTTATCAGTCTTCGACCTAGAACTATTACTCGACGAGATTACCTCGCCCACAGAATAGTGTCCAATAGACTTTTTGCCCTGAGAATAAACGTCCTCGGTTTATAGTTCGAAGTTTCTGGAGCTAAAACAAGGCCCATCTTCTTCAACTGCAAGGAGCTGCCAATTCGGCTTTTGAGGTGTTTTTGTGCACCATCAAGCCACCACGAAAAGCACAAGCGAAAAGAAAAAGAGCACGTGATGCTTTTTCGTTGTATGACCATTTTGCTACGTTCCGACATCTGAGAAATGTTGCCTCCCTTCAACTACATGCTTGTTAGTGTGCTGCTAGTTTCCCATGGCATTACTGATAAGGGGTGCCATTTGATGCGGCGGCTGCGGTCAAAACCTAGTCAACACCGATGCTGCAGAATGCTTCATGTCGCTGGTCGTAACCAGTTCTGCAGTTCGCACAATTTTGGCGCGACGACCTCGGGGGAAACGAGGACAGTTCGAACCTTTGGGACAACAAGCTTCTGTTATGTCAACGCATCAAGACCTCAAAAAAGTCAAATATACAGAGACATGAGTTATGAGTGACCTTGAGATTGTTTTAGCTGATCAAAGCAGGTGTGATTTATAGTGATCGTTAGGACACTAACTTGACATGAGCGAGGATCAGCTGGGGAAGGTCGAGTCCGCTGTTAGAAGACCTACTTCCGAATTATGTGAAAAAAACGATCAAAACGATTCCGTTGGAAGTGATTCCGATAACATAGAGGATAGTCACGCCGGGAACGTCAACAAGTATTACGTTTTACCTAATGGATATATTGGGAAACCTCGAAAGGGAATGCTTATCTTTAACGCCTGCTTCGAAAGCGGTATGAAATCATTTATATTTTAATTTCTGTAGGAAATTTGGGTAAAGTGGATTACATCTCGGATTTCGAATACGATTTGTATATTCGTGCTGACACATGTAATCCAAAATTTCGAGTATGGTTTAATTTCACTGTCGAAAACACAAAAAAAGACCAGGTAAACACCTTGCTTGCTAATTTTGCCAGAGGGTAATATTCAACATAGTTAACTTCAGCAAAACCAAATCACT
This sequence comes from Fasciolopsis buskii, assembly GCA_008360955.1. NCBI lineage: Eukaryota > Metazoa > Platyhelminthes > Trematoda > Plagiorchiida > Fasciolidae > Fasciolopsis > Fasciolopsis buskii. Next base: position 65,232 of record LUCM01005979.1, read on the forward strand.
TTATCGCGAAGGAATGTCACCCTTGGTAAAATCAACCTCAAGACCATCATGGTAGGCTTATAATTTAAAACCAAGCAAACTCCATCCAAGGTACCGAATTCCGCACAAGAATGTTTATTACTACCGATGTCCTGAACATCATAGAAACTACGTCATGTCATTCGCATTTTGCTTCGACAAGGAATCCGATGTCTACGAATTCTGCTACTGTTATCCCTATACTTATTCCACATTGCAAAACTATCTGGACCTAATGGACAAGAACGAATATTCTCACTATAAGCGTGAACTTCTTGGCACAACCCTGGTAAGAGAACAATTTTTTGAATTAGTCAAAAGCAGTTGTTCCTGTGGATGCAAGCTGCACACCGTCAGAAGAACTCGTGTGTACTTTTCGGTCTCATCTGCATTATGCCAACTGAACTAAACTGTACTGCATCATTGTTCTGCTAAGGTCCTCAGTCTTCTTGAGTGGGAGCAGAGGGAGACAATTCCGTGTAAGCTCAGAGATAGGGCTTTGTCACAAAGACCTCAACATCCCCTAACATATAGCCGCCTGAATAAGCTGTCATTCCTCTCTTCCACCAATTCATCAGGAAGCTCGTTCCAAATTCCGGTTACCATCCGCGGTAGATATTAGACTAACGTTAAGCCCACTAAATTCTGCTTCATCAACCGAAGTCAGTGTCCTCTCGTGCGGCTGTGGCCCCAAACGGGGAGTTTGGCCTGCAGCTTGTGATTCAGATCCTCACGGATAGTATGTCTAATGTGAACCAGATGTCTATGGTACAGCACGAGAAACATTCCGGTTACTTGAAGGTGATGCTTCTTCATGTACATGTGTCTGACTTGTTGCTTAGTGGGTGGTTTGCAGGATTATGGAAATGCAAACTTGTCCCTGTGAACGTGTACAACTAATTATTGCTGTCCGATGGTCCGTGGAGCACCCAGCGCACAAAGCTTTTATCATTATGTAACCTAGAGAACAACAATGGTGCCTTTACAACCAGTAGTTATTGGCTGTTTACTTGGGGTATCATTTTTGAAACATGCTTACGACCTTTTATGGGTATGAACAAAATAACACAAATATTTGTTAGGATTAATCCGTTATAGCCCCTTCGAGTAAGGAAATATTACTTTCAGCCACTTATTTCACGTTTTGGGTTCTCGTGTGTTTAGCAATAGCATTACTTGCTAGTCGTAATGTGATAATATCAAAGACACCACTTATATGTGCTGCCTAATGACAAAGGATGTTTGCTTAGTAAAAATTGAATAGTCTTAAGGGCTTGGTTTCCAAATGCATGGTAACAAATCACAAAATAAAGAGCGATAGTCACAGTAACCACTTGCGAGTTACGTCCCAAACAGAGCTTCCTGACGCTCAAATTGACAGAAATAAGGATTCATCTTGGTAAGGATACAAAAAATGATTTTAATTATCAGTGCTTATGCAGTCATTTCGAAAAACTTTGCTGGAGTCAGTGTCTGCCTATAATCTTCTTCTTTGTATTCTTCGCAGCGCACTTAATGGCTGGTTTTTCGTCATAACTACCTCAAAAGTTAAAATGATAGGAAAGATATCAGTTGCCTATTTAAATGGCTAAACGGGAAAATTGCGAGTAGCCTATATGAAAGAAATAGGCTCTTACCGGCAGATGTTTCCAGTGTACATAATATTGCTAGTAGATAACGTACTTCTTAAAGAAGATCTCTTAAAGAGCTACCATCGCCTTTTGGTTGCGATAGTCCGTTTTTTCATACTTGATAGATTTCGGTGGATCACAAAATCCTTGCTTTTTTCAAACAGCGGTTGCAAAAGTTAATAAGTTACTGGTGACGAATTACCGCATTTGTTTGCCATCAGAGATTGTTTTCCATTCAGCTTAAATCAGATTATGTTCAGCAGCATGAAATCAGGTGGAACCGCTCTGAATATTTCTCAGCCTTTTGAGATATTGAGGCTAAAATGAGACGGTAAGTGGTTACAGGGCGTCCAATTGTAGCAGTGTTTAATACCCAGTCCTTAAGAACTGTTTGATGTTATTCGAGTGAAGTTGAGCGGGTTTATTGGATGTACTTGGAAAGTTCTATCCCTTTTCATGTTACTCAATCCTTCTGTCACTGATGAGAATATGTCGTAAGAGAAGTAGAGAGATAGTTAGTCATAGAATGTTTCAGAAGTCCAGGCACAACTTCGGAGTTTCATTACCGTGTCTTAGATGTCAGTTTGGTAAAAGCATTCACGTGATGTGGCTGTTTGGATTTCTCCTTGACACAACGAGCCATATGGGATGGTTTATCTTTAGTCAAGGATTGAATCATCCTTGGACGGTCAATGTGTGAATATCCAACGAAGCAATCTCTTGGTCTTTCAGGTTAGTAGCTAATTTGGGCCAGCCACTCATTTAAAAAACGGGTGGACGACTAATTAACTCAACCATCTGGGCCTAGAAGTTCATAATCAGCATTCTGATAAACTGAGGGAACAACGAATTTCACGTCACATCGGCTATCGCGCAGTACAACTGGGACTGCGCAGCGCATTGTATCGTGCAGGATGGATCGTAATAAGTGTGCTTCCAGTCACACATTCCATAGTGGGTTAGTGCCGCAATGCTTCTTAGTTTGAGCTTTCCAATCAAAGGTTCCTGCTGGGGTTTTTAAAGAAGAAACACTTCCCCGTTGTTTGTCCGAATGTTTTCAGTATTTTCATACAGGTACAGCGTATAACACTGTCAAAAGTTTTGCTCAATAGATTTACCTGGTGGTTTCATTTCTCACGCCATGCTTGAAACATTGTCGTAAGAGAAAGTTCATGCGCTATGGCAGCTAAGGCGCACCACAAGACGAGAGGGAGGACGGCAACCGTGGCCCTAAAACTTGGGGCGGCATAGGACCACGTGGAATTTCTCTAGGCCGGGTGTAGTACCAAGTCACGCAGCAGCAAATTGCCGTCTGCCTCCCAAGAGACCAGCAAATGTTGATATCAAGTTCCTAATCCTTATTTGTTGACAAGATCTTAATTGCCCTGTCCATCGACAGTCGTTCTTATTATAAGGACAAGATACTTAGACGTAAATGTTCCCTTTACTTAGATGCTTTTGAGTCCCCAGCCTGAACTAGATAGGACGAAACGTTACCCTATATAGAGCTGCTTGGAAGCTCAAAATAGACAAAATCTGAGTGTCCAAAGTGTTTATTCAATAGCCAACTTCCGTACCAACTTTTTTCTCGCCCACACCAACTCCTCTCGTGGAATTCCCAGTGTGTCATGTGTTCAGGATTTAAATGCCCGTTTTCATTCTCTTTCTGGGATTTCTGTGAGCATGCGAGTCTAGCTCGGGCTATTTTAGTAAATCCGAACCAGCAGTCGTTCGTGCATCCCACACAGTTGCTTTTGGAGGGTAGTCAGCGATGTCGAATCCGGTATGACCTCAACTTAAAACAAAATAAAGAAGTATTACACTCAACGTCAACTGCCCCGCAAGACTCCATGCCATAGGGACCTCAGGATTGGTAGATACTGTCAACTTCAGCTGTTGTTTTGGATGCTCGAAGGCCATCCCTTTATGCAATGTAACTAGGAATGCTGACCCAGAGAAAACCAGGACAAGCGAGGAGATCAAGGAATCCAGCGGCTCATTGATTCAGTATCAGCAGCGCCCACTAAGACGTTGGGAGAACAATTTGGGGAGCAGCTTAGCTGTCTTGGTGCCACAATGCACATTCTACCTGTGCCTGAAAGCAAATAAATACGGATTGATTCCAGCGATCCGCTCGAGAGAGAGAGAAGAGATAAGGAGGATTCAATGTTGAATAGATCCAAGGTGGTAAAATCAGATGGGCTGTCTCGTTCATTTGTCGAAGACGGTGATGAAATGTTAACATTGCAGTTAACAAAAATCGTGGGAGCGACCTGAGTGAGGGAAGAGACGGTGGATTCGACTTCCTCTCAGGCAACGTAGAATTTAACTTAGTGTGTCGGTGATGTCAGCCCTCTGGGTGACAAAGCACGGGTTATTCAAAGTGTCTTGAACCGCTTGGCGACTGAGGTGTGTAGACACGGCATGTAATTTTTGTATCCAGATTGTAAGTTACTCATTCGAGACCGACAGGAGTCTGTTTCTCCACTCATCCTGTGTGGTGATCGGTTAGAAGTAGTCAATGGCTTCAAATAACTCGGGATTCCGATCACATCTGGTGGTGTTTGAGGGCAGGTCACATCATGAATTGTCAAAGCCAGAGCAGCCTTCGCAATCATGCGACACTTTTGGCATCGCCACAAAATGAGGCTTTCCCTCAATGGAAGGGGGTGCAACGTCACAATTCGTAGTTTTCTTCTTTACGTTTGCCCGGTGAATTTCTGTCTTCCCCCACCAATGTCTTTGAAGCAATGCTCTAGTCGGGTGAGCAATAGCGAGGCGCACCGTTGCGTGTTGTATTCAGACATTCCTCCTCTGACTGAGATAATCACTCTGTGTCATCTTCGGTGGCTTGGACACCTATTGCGTTGCTTTCTGATCGTCGAATCTTTTTGAGCTCTTTTAGCACGTGGTGCCTAAGGCTGGAAGACGCGACATGGCGATCAGAATGCTACTCGGCATTGACGCATGAAGAAGTTAGTTTCGCTTTTGGCCTCGCTGGGTGCTTAGCCCTTTCCTGGCTTGCCCCCAACAGATGAGGATTGTTGTTGATTGGACACGCTGAAAAATAGGGCTCAGAACCGGAGTCAGTGGCGCAAATATCATTTGGCCTGTCTGTGGAACAAGACCCTCCCAAAAAAGCACCGAAAACTGCAAAACATTCACAAAATTTAAACGGTAGGAATAAAAACTGGTTTGTCGTTGCTCGCCTATCCCAAATTTATTTATCCACTTTCCATAACTTTCTGTCAACATGCTGCGTTGGTAGAACGCTTGTTTTCAAGCCAATTTATAATTCATACATATACACACTTATCCTGATGCTTGTTTAGTTTGGTAATTTCTGGTTTCAATGGGTTAACTGTACGGACTTCGCCACGGCGTAATATACAAGGATTTGGCGTGAGCCTACTTTAATAATTTCAATTGCCGTATATGATGCAGTTGGTCGACTGGAGTTCCCTTTGCCCATTATACTGCTTATTTTTTCGTTTCTCTGAACTAAATGCTGAACGGTTACCACTGAGTGGAGAACCTGGCATCGAAAAGGATCAATCTGCTGTCGTACCTGGTAGATATCTATGCTAATCAGCGACATATATTGACGAACAACGTTCCGAACGTTGCAAGCCACATTTCTCTATTGCATGGAGTTTGATGGTAATTAAGAACGAGATGCACAAATTTGGAATATGTGTAAACAGATAACATTTCACAAGACCTAAACAGCCGTAATAGCAAATTGAAAATCTCAAAAATGGTACTCATGCAATGGTTTTTCGCGGTTTGCTGCAACGCAAAACACTAGGTCAGCAACAGATATTCGGTACTATTAAAATCCTCCCTTCCAGGTAAGAAGTAATCATTTTGTTTTGCTTGAAAGAGACTTCAGGTATAAAATCTACTGGTGCCATATTTCCACGTGTATACATATATTCAGGTCAGTTTGCACGTAATATCAAGATTAAAGTTCTTAATAAAGCTGTGATATAAGTACTTTGAAAATCGTATGATAACAAGCATGGCCCCAAAAAAGCAATATGTAAATGGGATGTCAGAAGGGCGGCAAATGGTAGGGAAAATTAATGAAAAACTAACAGATCAACCGGGTTTCGTAATTCCACCGTGCACACCTCGTGATGTTGGGTTACTTAAGGATTACTTGTGACGAAGCTTAGTTTTACAGGCAGGTCACAAAATATCCGCGCCAATGACCCCGATTATGCGGGAACACAGAAAGTCGCCGGGTATCAAAACAAACAGGCCAAGTCTGGCAAACCTAAAAACGGACACTACAAATTATGGCAATCTGCACCCTTCCTTTGAGAGAAAGCCCGATGTCGCGGCAATGCCAAAAGTGTCGCATGATTGCGAAGGCTGCTCTGGCTTTGACAATTCATGATGTGACCTGCCCTCAAACACCACCAGATGTGATCGGAATCCCGAGTTATTTGAAGCCATTGACTACTCCTAACCGAGCACCACACAGGGTGAGTGCAGGAACAGACTCATATCGGTCTCAAAGAAGTAACTTGCAATTCGAAGGTAAAAATTACACGCCGAAATACACACCTCAATCACCAAGGTGACCAAATAACGTTGAATTCCAAGGTGCAATAATCAGCATACTCTAATTCTAAATCTCTGTTCCCTGGGGTGAGTTCAACTTCACCGTCTAAAATACCAAATATAGCGTTCTGTATGACAAAGCGAAAAGGAGATTGGGATATCGAGCAACCCTCTCGTACATCACAGGAAATGATGAAAGATGACGAAACCTGGTCACAAGTCCTAACCCGACCTGTGTTATGACGACCAACACATATTTCTCAGGTACTCCATTCCTCAACAAATAGTGTCATAGTACAGATCTATGAACAGAGTCAATGCTTGTGCTAATGTCCATGAACATGATGACCGTTGGCTTTTGGAAGGTGAAACGGTTCTGTAACACCAGTTAGGGGGTAAAGATTTGATCGACGCATCCACGACGAGTGCGGAACCCGGCATGTTTTTCACGAGTGTGCTCTTCATGCGCGTTGTACAACCTATGAAGAATGACGGACAAAAGCAGTTTCGATGCTACTGTGATTAGACCAATGCTCCTACGGTTATAGCAGCCAGTGCGGAAGCCCATTTTGAAGATCGGGACAACGATTGGCTCGTCACAAGGAAGGAAACTTCTCGGAGTTTAATATCTATGATCGTTTCCACTCGTCCATCTCCAAATTGAGCTTGGGAAAGTCCATTTGAGTTGGCCGCTTTATGATGTGCTACAGCCTGGGTGTTCATGATGATCTGCACCTCAATAGATGGATCTGTTGTAACAGGCCATCGGACGCTTGTCGGAATAGCAGCGGGAGGCGCCGATGCTGAGGATCAGTTATATTGTTTGAAAATGCTCATCCTAGCTCAGAAGGCGGCTCTGGATGTTTTGGATAGTCTAACCGTCACCTTTACAGATCTTTCCGCTGCACACTCGGTTCTTTATTACCGATAGCTCGGATGGGGTGAAACAGCTTGCGGGAATCTCCCAACGTGGCAGCATGCTCCCTGCCTAAAGCTTGTTAAGACCACCAGATCTTGCGATCTCTACACAAGTCTGCACGCAATTCACATCTCGTTACAAACCGTGCCTCATTATACTAGCCGCCAAGTTGGATGCACTGAAGTGTATCAAGAAGTCACAAAGACTGAGCAGTAATCCAAGGTATCGCAGCGTGACGAAGCGAGGAGAATGCAAAGCATAATCGATAAGCGACCAGTGCTTATTGATTATTTGAAGTGGGGGCACTCCTAGGTTTCCAGCAGATGGGCTTCGGAATATTGATAAGAAGGAGTGCTTCGGTACGACTGGTAGTCTTGTAGACAGCCCCGCCATTCGTAACTAATTGTAATGTGGTCGATGTGAGTTCACCGCTAACCCGAAGAGAGTTGACGCCAGGCGATTTGTCGACGACCGGAACGTCTGAAGCTCGTACAAGCAATAATCAGTTGATGGTTTGAGCCCTAGGCCAACACCCGTTCCGCGTTTTTAGGAGGACAGGAATTGAGATGACAGGAGCTTGCTAGGTGCAACTCATTCGAGGACAGCTGACCTGAGATGACAAACCAGTTGTTTATATTAGAGCGACGGTTATTCACTCTGCATGAATATCTAAGTCTGAGTGCGGATAGTCTGCTGTTGACATGGATTCAGTCAATTGGTTCAGTCCCAGCTCTGTCACTGAGAACCATACGAACGGAGGCAGTTGCAAAACGGATAAGTTCGTAGCGATTGGATGTGGAGTTCGAATCTTCCCACCACTGGTCAAATTCCTCACTTGGCAGCCCTCTTTTGGCCGTGGCCCTCTTCCTGAAAATTGATGTACATTGTTGTTTTATTAATAAAGGAAGTGAAGGATAAAGAATAAAAAAGAATCCTCTGTCTCGGGATCCCAGAAAGACGCAAATGAGACTGCACAGACAGACTAGATGGGGATGTCAGTCTGATAACAGAGTTGGAGTGTTGAATGCAAGTGTCTCCGATATAACACATATCGATGGTTAGGTTGTTCAGATTATGGGCGAAGCACCCCTGTTGGCCTATGCACATTAGTATTCACACATTGAATGTAGTTAACCTGAAGGCGGATGTAGAACGAAGGAGTTTATCATCCGGGGAAGGGGGATTGGTGATTTGGATGCTATCTGAGGGAGAACTTGATCGAATGGGAACAGAGCTGATTCCATTGACACTCACTTGAATGGTTCACTGCAGTTCCCAACGAATGTGAGGAATTACGGTGGGGAGTGAATTGACACGGGTCAGTAGAGGAGAAAACAGTTGTGCACGGCAGAAAGTCGGTTTTGTGACTGGAAGAAGAGCTAGCAACGTTTGTGCGAAAATCACTCACATTCATAGTTGTGCACGCTGTGTGTTGTTTTATGACTCGGTTGACCAGTCCGAGGAGCTTGGCAATTCATTTATTTATAAACACTTGAACATCTCAGTTCATACTCCACCGTACAAGAGGTCCTTTTCACCGAGTACTCGCTAACGGCTTTGACGAAAGTTGATATTATAATTTAGTTGCATTTTCATTACATTACGGTTTTTTTCTTTTGCTTGGAATTATATTTCCTTATTCATCTGCATACATAAAAATCAGAATTGGCGGACTAGGTAACCCACCAGTCTTGGGACTGTTCTAATTGTTTTGCAATCACTAGTAGCTTTGATACCAGTTCTTCTCAAAATACGAGCTATAGGTCGTCGAGAATTCTTTTCTCCCCTTCTATTTAAGTTTGTTCCAGTGATATTCTTGAGAATCTACAGGGTAGATTGAAAGATAAACGCATTTTACTTAAGTTCATGAAACGTTCAAGAAAACAACAATATAGCGTACTTAATGAAGTCATTAGTTGTTTTGTTGAATGCAAACTTAGATTATTGTACTACTCGAGATAGCACAGTGGATGACGTTTCAGCCTAGATTAATCAGTAATTTTTGACTTGTGATTTCTTAGGGTTTACTTCGTGGAATACTTTTTGGCTCTCAGCAAGGCGTGGAATTATTATTTCCTCCGTGGTTACCGTTACAAAATGGCTCTCCTCCAGAAAATAAGGGTTGCCCTGACGGATTAGGTACATATTTTATTTTTCAGTCTGTTAAGCTAGGTAAAGTGGTAAAACAGATTCATTTTTATTAAAAAACCACGTGTATTAAAATAAAAAGCAATTTTTCACAAACCAACACAGAAGAGCTTTAGATAGTTTGAATGAAAAGATATTTTGTCCCTCACGTCAACCGGTAGGAGTTTCTGTGGGACACAGAAGGTAATCCAGCTGTTTGGGAGGATTGATCGTTAGTTGGAGAAGACTGGAATTTTTACATAGTTTAGTGATGTTCATTTGAGAGGGGGGCAATGAACAGTAGCTAACCATACGCGGTGAATGAGTTATACTTCCGCAAAATCAACAAAAGTAAGACAAATGTTTGTATGGGTGTTACCGTTTTTATACTACAGGATTATAAATCAGATTAAGTTCGAAATCTGTTTGAAAAATCGGTCATCCATGTGACTCCTTACGATTATATGAAATGCATACTAGTACAAACGTATTTACCAAATATATTTTCAATGAAAACCGCTGCTGCCAGCTTGTGACATTCATAATAACAGTGTGACGTTTCTCCTCACAACTCTATATCTGAATTTTTATTAGCAAAATCGGAGGTTAGATTTGCTCACCATCACACACCCGAAAAATATGGATCCGAAATCGGGGATCAAACAGCGAGTGATTTTTGTTACCGCTCGTGTGCATCCAGGGGAGACACCATCATCTTATGTTTGCCAAGGTGAGCTTCACGAGTGGACATTATCTTGTTCACAGAAATTGTACAATAGTATGATTGTTTTGATTTCATTTACTATCCTTATAGTTTGGTAAGTTTGTCTGTAGGGTTGTAACTTGTCATCACCGATATGAAGATAAAAGTGGATCCTAATTTGCTTTCCGAAACGCTTCTTTCTGTCGTCAATTACAATCCAATCTGGGTGAGGGGGTTGACAAAAACGTATGTCACTGGTTCTTACTCAATCAAAATTATGATTAAATGTAGTAGTCAGATTCGTTACTTAACGATTGCCTTGAATGCAAGCGTCTTACCGTCAGTTTGAAAAATCAGCTAGGCAAAATTAATAAGCTATCAATTTACGTCACAGAGGAAAATAAAGAATTCATTTGAGCAAAACGATTTTTGGTTTGTTCTCTATATTACTTATTTCAGTATAAATAGGACACCAAGGCTCGGAAAATTTAAGTTGGAGGTTTTTACGAGACGTAAAATAGGAAGTTTAACCGTATAACACCTTGGTGTTTTTTTGGCCGGGGATTTACAAAATTCCGAGTGGTTCGTAGCACAGTTTTGTCATTTTTCTTTCTCCTCTTACCTATTAATGCTGTTGTGAGTTTGTATTGAAAAGAAATGGACGATGGGGTTTCCTATTATTGATGGCTAAGATTGACGATTTTTAGCACAAGTGAAAACGGGGTTTTCGAGGGACAATGAACAAATGCTTCTTTAGTCCGCATGACGCGCAATGCCAAGTTCATACTTATATACATATTTACATCCGTAAAGATATTCGCTGGTGTGTATTACACCAAATAATTTTCCTCAATTCCATTATCTAATATCCTCCCATTCTAACTTTTCAACTGAGATAATTTAAAGAAGAATTATCTTTCATTAACAGACTAATTTCAGTTATCAATCGGCAGTGATAGAATGTAAATCCGGGACGTCTACGTCTAAACTCACCAGTGTGTGAATTCCCCAACCATTTTCGGTCACATTTTTTGGGGACTATCAAGATCAATAGTTATTCGAACAGTACCTTGTGCCTTTGGGCTTATTTGCGTGACGTGCCGTTTCACATTGACACGAGATTGAAGTTCCCCTCAACAGTCTAGAACATAATTTGGATATGTCCAAGATACTTCTATGGTTGGATTGTACAAGTTAGGGCTAAATGCGTACGTAACCGACTATTGTTTTAGCAACCAATGCGTGTGTCAGGTAGGTAGGTTATTTTGTGCAAGTGGAACTAAGGCACTAGGCGGTCGTTTTGGGGAATAAGATTTTCCTAATTGGAAGGGTGTTCTTGCCTTTCTCAGTCTAAGGTGCCCTGTATTCTTTGCACCAAAAAAGTCCAGGGAAGGCCTCTTCATGGCCCCGAGATGAATGATATGTAAACAGATGTTATTTGTCCGATAAACAATGGTATGTTTTCACCGTTGTGGAACTATCATATTGGGAATGGCAAGCTTAAATGTAGTTTGTAACAGCGGCTCAGCTATTGGGGTCCTTGGGCCGGCGGTGACCGAGCGAATAAGGTCGTGACGTTTGAACGTGAAGCTCGAGGATTCGAAGCCTACCACTGCCGGTCAACTTCCCCACTTGGCAGCCCTCTTTTGGCCGCGGCCCCATGCCTGAAAATGATGTACACTGTTATTTCATTAATAAAGGAATTAAAATATAAAAGGTAAGGGATGTATTATACAGATCTCACCAATTAAATTTGAAACGCGTAGCCTCCAGTGTAAAGTAGTTTTTGATTCTTCAATTAATAAATCACAGTCTGCAATGCATATATGATTAACTATGAAGCGTACTCATCGTTCCTTACACAAGTGATTTCATGAATAAGTTCATCACAACTTTGCGTGTATTCACCGGCTACAGGCTTTATCGATTTCATGGTCAGCAGTCATCCAGTCGCGGAAGAATTACGTGATCATCTCATATTCAAAATTGTCCCCATGCTAAATCCCGATGGGGTTTATCTGGGCAACTACAGGTTAGTAAATTTCGGTTAAATCTGGTTTGTACATCACTCTTCTGTTGCAACATATTTGTAGATTACAATTTTCGCTGGCTTTTCATAATGCAAACTGAATTACACAGCACCATCTGGTCTGGACTAGCACCTATTTGGGCCGTGAAGCTGATGTTCAGCGGAACATTGCATGATGCACCTTCGAAATACTATAAAATGCATTATTATTCACGAACTGTTTCGCAATAAAGAATTCAGCGTTGGCGAAACGCAACAGGTTAACGTGTTCTGTCGGTCACACAGTGTTGTTCTCAAAGATACGATATTCCGAGATGGTCCCCTCCTCGTGGAGAGCCAATCGTTGTCCCGATCTTCAAAACGGGCTTCCGCACTGGCTGCTATAACCGTAGGAGCATTGGTCTAATCACAGTAGCATCGAAACTGCTTTTGTCCATCATTCTTCATAGGTTGTACAACGCGCATGAAGAGCACACTCGTGAAAAACATGCCGGGTTCCGCACTCGTCGTGGATGCGTCGATCAAATCTTTACCCCCTAACTGGTGTTACAGAACCGTTTCACCTTCCAAAAGCCAACGGTCATCATGTTCATGGACATTAGCACAAGCATTGACTCTGTTCATAGATCTGTACTATGACACTATTTGTTGAGGAATGGAGTACCTGAGAAATATGTGTTGGTCGTCATAACACAGGTCGGGTTAGGACTTGTGACCAGGTTTCGTCATCTTTCATCATTTCCTGTGATGTACGAGAGGGTTGCTCGATATCCCAATCTCCTTTTCGCTTTGTCATACAGAACGCTATATTTGGTATTTTAGACGGTGAAGTTGAACTCACCCCAGGGAACAGAGATTTAGAATTAGAGTATGCTGATTATTGCACCTTGGAATTCAACGTTATTTGGTCACCTTGGTGATTGAGATGTGTATTTCGGCATGTAATTTTTACCTTCGAATTGCAAGTTACTTCTTTGAGACCGATATGAGTCTGTTCCTGCACTCACCCTGTGTGGTGCTCGGTTAGAAGTAGTCAATGGCTTCAAATAACTCGGGCTTCCGATCACATCTGGTGGTGTTTGAGGGCAGGTCACATCATGAATTGTCAAAGCCAGAGCAGCCTTCGCAATCATGCGACACTTTTGGCATTGCCGCGACATCGGGCTTTCTCTCAAAGGAAGGGTGCAGATTGCCATAATTTGTAGTGTCCGTTTTTAGGTTTGCCAGACTTGGCCTGTTTGTTTTGATACCCGGCGACTTTCTGTGTTCCCGCATAATCGGGGTCATTGGCACGGATATTTTGTGACCTGCCTGTAAAACTAAGCTTCGTCACAAGTAATCCTAAAACAACCAAACCATCACGCGGCGTGTACTAGGTGAACACAATATCTTATCGATTTTTTTATTTTTTATTATTGCTTTCCTTCTGTTTGTCGCCCTTCAGGCGCTCGATTTACACGTTGTGTTTTTGGGACCGTGCTTGTTTCCATGTCGTTTACACAAATATATATATGAACATATATATATATATATTAGGCCTATCTGTTTTTGTCTGTTTCTTATGTCGATTGGTACCGCTACTTATTTGGCTGTCACGTTGCGCGCACAACATTTTCAAAACTCCAGTAGTCAGACAATTCCATCGAACTTTTCTTTATTATTAAGTCTTCGAGAATGCCAGAGCTCGTAAGAATCTTGTCACTGAGCACTTTGTAGATTGACTCAGTTCAAACTTAATTTCCGAGTCACTGTCTAAATGAGTTTTAAGCACAACGTGGACTTTGCGATCCCTTACGTCAGTTAAAACGGCGCAAAATAGTGTACTGTCGGTCGCGCAGATCATTGTCCTTAAAATTTCTCCTGTGATATAACCAGACAGACGATCAAGCCCTAGGGATTAATAAGTCACGGTGACAAAGAATATAACGAGCGGTTAGTAGCAGAATTGCGAACAGTTCAAAATCTTTAGATTGCTCACACGGTCCGACTTGAAAGAAGGAAGCGGCCGACGTGGGCTATCATAGGAAATGAATTGACAGGGTAACGTAATTCATAATCGTAACCAAAAAATTGGGAAAAGACAAATGAAAACGTAGAGCTTCAAACTTCCAAAACACCCTCTCGTCGATAAAATAACTCTTTCAAACCTCTTCAGTCGTGTATCAGAGATGAAACTGACCTTAGATTGAATTTTTCTAGTCGCTACAAACACCAAACACCCAAAATAGCGTCACAGATTAAAGGGATGAAGACCGAAATGTTCCCACTTGCAAGTTCTGAATAGAAATTCATGTAGAATGAAAAAATAATGTGATTTTATGTGATTTATTGGCAAAGAATTTCAACTTATTAATGGATGGTCTCCTGCATCTAACACTGATATCATGGGCCATATGAACAGGCTGGATGGTTTGCTTGAACTAAATTCTTGAAGGATGTAACTGATTACACGGAACTCGAATGAAGCTCATCCGGAGTAAGAACTTTTTTCGCTTAGTTCCGTAGAGGGGATGATCGGTGGTTGACAGGTTTTCTAGTTTACCCTCCAGCCATGTAGAAACTAGAAAAAAAGGCATGGACTAATGGCCGAGAGGAAAGACCAGTTTTCATGGGCGTCACATATTTTCAAAGATGATGTTTTCTTTTTTCGCCGATATGTTGCATGAAATAGTGCATCCTGATCGGTCAATTAGTGATGTAGCCTTGTTTACGAGAATACGTCTGACTTCGATGGGTACGTCTTTGTCATTCACAGATGCTCACTGATGGGTTTTGATTTGAATCGACAGTGGCAAGAACCGTCTCAGTGGGCACATCCAACAATATATGCAACAAAACAACTTCTTATGAAATTGAATCAGAATACGGTAAGACATTCTATTTCTTCTGCAATGAGGCTTAGTTGTACCTGTGATTTTCTAATCCCCATTACAATACTATTGTAGGTACTACTCTGTGATGCTTCATTCTATGAAGGCGGTCACTATAAATTTCACGTAAAAATGACCAAATGGGCTTGAACTGTGTCACGTGAGTAGGGAGGTCTTCTATAGTCTTCTATAGTCTTGAGAAAGCAATGGTGAAATTATGGCCCCAGCCTTGTATCAATTATTGCAAACTCTTGCCACACTAAATTAAAACAAGTAAAAAATGGTTCTATTTATATGAAACAAGAACAATTTTACTTTTTTCTTCAGCCGGCAATGGCTGATATTTCAGACAATTAAAAATCAAGGTAAATTTTGTTCAACTAATTAGTCGTGACCTGTGATTTCATACCTAACCATCATACAGAAAGCGGGACCTTGTGATTAGTGTTGACACTCTTCGAGTCCAAAGAAAGATCTAGCAAAAAAACAAACTGTGGCAAAATCTGGACTTGGAGTCTGCGATCGACGTGAATATGGATATCACCTTTAGGACAATTGTAGTTCATAAATTAACGAATTAGGTGGAAAATAAGAATTTATCTCTATTTGAAGATGAGTAGGTTTTGGAACTTGGAGATTCAGTCAGTCAGACAATGTCACTAGTACCGATGGTGAAAATTTTCCGTTCAAAATCCAAAATCTGCGACCAGAATTCTGAGAAAATCAACATCCTGAGCAACGATCAGCACCTAATTTTAAAACGATTATTTTCACGCAGCAATCTGTCAGCAAATTCGCCTCACATCTCATAGTGTGGTAAATTGATACATATAGATTGATACGTCCAGTACACGTACCTATACCTATTTTTCAAAAATACGCGAGGGTTTCAGAAATTCCGAGACGAGGTCATAATCTCCTTTGCTTATATCAAGAAAAGTATGGGAAAACAATGAAACCACTGGTTAAAGTTGTTTCAATTGATCTAACAAAGAAATATTTGAAATACTGAGTTCTTCTTATACTTAAATTGTTAGGCACAAGATATCGGTAAGTGCGAGTAAGTAAACCAGTCAGTTATAGAAGGAACATAAAAAGGCGTCACAATATCCAAACATTTCAACTCCATGATTGCTTCGACATACAGCTCAAACAGAAAAATTTCAACCCTTCTATCTGCGTTTGATGGTACCGTAGAGAGCATTACCAGTTTTTATGACCTCCCTTGATTCATTCAAGCTGCAAATTTTTTCAGCTACACGGATAAGGGGCACACAATTTTTATCCGCTTTTTTCTGAGGTTCCATGCATAATTGCCAAAGGGTCACTTTGTGAATAATCCTGATCGGATTTAGCAACATGCAGTTTCTACCTCCATTTTTTTCAATTTTCTGTCTGTATACTTTTCTTATATTCCGATTTTCAATGTATCTACTGACCCCGTGATCATAGAAGTATCGAAAAAAAAATGTTGAAACTCGGTTGTGAGAGATACTTTCCAAGTCCAGGCTTTTCAATCAGAATCACCGATAGTCGCGACACCTCGGTAAAAATTCGTCTACGTTCCAGGCAGTCCCTCATTCATCAGCTTTTAATGACTGCCGTCCACTTCGTGAAATAGTACATCTGTTAATTAATAAAAGTATTTTATATTAATTTCCAATATAGTTATTATTTTGATCAATATTCGGGTGCCAAACGAAATTGACGCCGACTTTTTCACAGCCACTCAATAGTTTGTCAGTTAAATAAATTACTTTGCAGGTCCAGTGAGAACTTACGCATCCAACTGTCGGGTTTCAATCTTAACGTTTCTTCTCCAATGGTAATGCGTATTTTTAAATCACACAAATTTCATCTTCAGACGATGGTAAAGTACTATCATATTCCTCAAAGTGGAGCGGCGATCGATTGGACCTCTGTCATGAATGTTCTGTAGCATCCGAAATCTTCTTCGCTATAGTTGTCCAGCTTTGGAGTTGACTTTTCGGTTTTGTTCATTCTCTTTTTATCCTTCAAATGGACGGTTCTATGAGGTAGCAGAGCACGTTGACTCAGGGTTGACGGCTGTAATGACCGATTCGAAGCGATCCCAACGAAACACCATTGACAGCTTCAACCAAACTGGCTACTGACAATCATTTCAGTAGGCAACTTTGTTCGTGTGAAAAGGAGGGTTTCCTAATAAAGCCATTTCGTTTCTATCTCATGGGGAGTTTGAAACCAAAGATAATCCACTGTTTCACTGTTCTCAATGCAATCGAATCACAGTTTTTGATATCCAGCCACGTAACTTTTTTCTTTTGTTCGATTTATAAGAAGGGACAAGGAAATACACAGCACTAATATTCTCGATATCAACCTTTAAATCCATCGACGATTGTTATTTAAAATTCTCCAGGACTTGAAGAAGCCCGTATTTGCACTCGACATTGGTGCTGACCATTCAGTTGTGGTTGGTGAGTTTAACTTTGCTTTGGTATTCGCCTCGGTCCGCACCTTTCGACTTCTTAGTCTAGGCGTAAAAGATGGAAACTGTAATCGTTTGGAGACACTGATAGGGTTCAAAATTGAAGAAAAATGGTGGTTTTATTGCATGTTATATTTGTAGAATTCTTTTCAATAAATAATTGTACTGGTGAATCATAAAATATTAAAAATTTCTGTTACATAAAGAAAGTTTTTCTTCCTCTTTCCTGTTTACCTTTCTCGTGTATTCGTTATGTAACTAGCGCAATGCACAAAATGCTCTGTAGGTGAAACGAAGTGACGCAATAAGCAAGCCTTTAAAATTGCTGTGTATATGAATCAGGATATGCACATCTTCTTTCACGGACTCGCATCTGAGGGTAAAATATGCGCATGTCGAACGCAGCTGGAAGTATCAACATACAATTGCGTTAAACAGGCGAGTGGCCATCGTGAGCTTCGAATTCTGAAGTCCTATGCATTTTATCAGGGATCTAGCACTCTAGGCAGCTCACGGACAGATACCACATGGGTTATGCGATCAGATACACAGGGCCTTGTCACACTGGCCAAGAGCGTTGAGATCTGAACCAAAAGTCAGACTATAGTCTGTGGGTTTTCATGCCCTCTATTGCCTTGAGGCCTAGGCGATGCGGAAATGCAAGAAATGAGAAGCCAGAAATCCACTCGGAAACACCCATTTCCGATCATCTGTTTCCATATAGAATTTACAGTGATTTACCCGAAGCTTACTGGCGGTTTGCCGTCTGTTGTATTGATTTTCGACGAGTAGCAATTGAGGATGATAAGTCTCTTGGTCAGGAGACGGCATCAATATTTGAGCGAGATTGAAAAATGGAGAAAGCTGAAACAAATCTCAATGAAACCCCTCCGTGGAAGTGGATATAAAAAGTCGATAATTCTTTTCATCATAGATGGAAATAATTTATTAACTTTCCAACACAACCATCACATCGAGTTGAAAAAACCCTTTAGGAATGAGGGTGTTTTATTGCAGGCTGACTAAATTATATTTTTGCTCAGTTTACCTTGATAAGGATTATTAAGAATTTGGCAAAAAGGCGAAAATTGGACTTAGCGTTCGCCAATCTTGGGTGCTGAAACACATCTATTAACTATACATCCTTGAATACAAAGAATATAAAATACTTTCTTCCATGGTTCAGTTTGTGAGCTGATTCACAAGTATTAATTCCGAGCAGTTCCTTCGCTGGAAACGTTTGCTCCTAATTTTACGAATGATTGATTCACACTGTTTTAGCAACGGATAATCGTGCACTACTGGGTTCTGGTTTTTGTAGCTAATTCGCAACGCTGGATGATTGGAGGAAAGCTGGACAAGCAATAGTGGATGAAAGAATTTCAGGCAATAAGTGGAACAATTCCGTAGGTGAATAAGTCAAATTTGGTCAGAAACTTGTTTCGTGAATCCTTTTGAGTGAATTGTGGATAATGACTAATGCGGCTCCTTGTGAGTGTATGCGAAGATCGAGCTTTTACAGCAAACGAGTAACCGCAGTACGTAAACACAATTATGATACTAGGTAGGGAAAATTTACATGATGATTTCTGGTTACGGTGCGTTGCTTATAGCGCAAGAAAGAACCAGATAATTAAGCAAGATTGTGAACAATGGGTCCAACATTTAAAGGACTTACATGTGAGATATAGATGCCTTACAATTTTGAAACAACGTCCTAATTTTTAATGATTTTGAAAATTTGTGCTGTTTGCGGATTTCAAATCTTCCTTACTGAGATTAGCTGTTGAACTGAGATTAGCTGTTACCAGAATAGGTCTTCTGGTAAATCGATCAGTAAACATGTTGAACTAAATCATAAGAACAGTTCTACCACTGTTAATCGATCCAAGAGAAAACATTGTGATCTCAATTGATAATGTAGTTGGTAATTAAAATTTTGGCTGAATTCAATAGATGTGTGTTGATCTGGTCTGGGCTCAATTCAACGCTTTCCAACGCCGGTGCCGAGGTGATTTTGCCAGTGAAAACAGTCAACAGACTTGATAGGTCACAAAAACAACTGAAACAAACCAGATGCACCCATAGCCACACAAATTTACGGATGCGCTGAGAGCAGAAAACGGCGGTTTGAGTACTGATTGAGTGCGAACAAGTACCAACAAACCCACACAGTGACTTATTCGATATACATTTGAAGGCCCAAAGCACATACCATACCTAGATACCTCAGTCACCAAGTGGTCCAAAGAACGTTGAGTTGACTGTGCATTATCATTCAGCAAGGCGATAAAATAGGCATACTCTGAGTCAAATACTCTGTAACCTGGGAGTTCAAATCCACCATCGAAAATACCAAATATAGCGTTCCGTGGAACATTTCGTATGACAAAGTGGAAGGCAAATTAGGATGTAGGGCAGCCATTTCATACATCACGGTAAAAGACGAAAGATGGCGAAAGTTGGTCATAAGACCTAACCCGGTCTGTGTTATGACGACCAACACATATTCCTCAGGTACTCCATTCCTCAACAAATAGTGTCATAATGCACATCTGTGAACAGAATCCATGCTTGTGCGAATGTCCATGAACACGATGACCGTTGGCTTTTGGAAGGTAAAACGGTGCTGTAACACCAGTTAGGGGGTAAAGATTCGATCGATGCATCCACGACGAGTGCGGAACCCGGCATGTTTTTCACGAGTGTGCTCTTCATGCGCGTTGTACAACCTATGAAGAATGATGGACAAAAGCAGTTTCGATGCTACTGTGATTAGACCAGTACTCCTACGGTTATAGCAGCCAGTGCGGAAGCCCATTTTGAAGATCGGGACAACGATTGGCTCGTCACAAGGAAGGGAACTTCTCGGAGTTTAATATCTATGATCGTTTCCACTCGTCCATCTCCAAATTGAGCTTGGGAAAGTCCATTTGAGTTGGCCGCTTTATGATGTGCTACAGCCTGGGTGTTCATGATGATCTGCACCTCAATAGATGGATCTGTTGTAACAGGCCATCGGACGCTTGTCGGAATAGCAGCGGGAGGCGCCGATGCTCAGGATCAGTTATATTGTCTGAACATACTCATCCTAGCTTAGAAGGCGGCTCTGGATGTTTTGGATAGTCTAACCGTCACCTTCACACATCTTTCCTCTGCACACTCGGTTCTTTCTTACCGATAGCTCGGATGGGGTGAAACAGCTTGCGGGAATCTCCCAACGCGGCAGCATGCTCCCTGCCTAAAGCTTGTTAAGACCACCAGATCTTGCGATCTCTACACAAGTCTGCACGCAATTCACATCTCGTTACAAACCGTGCCTCATTATACTAGCCGCCAAGCGGGATGCACTGACTGAGCAGTAATCCAAGGTATCGCAGCGTGACGAAGCGAGGAGAATGCAAAGCATAATCGATAAGCGACCAGTGGATCTTTGGTAAGCCGTAAAATATTCCAGGTCTGCATTTTTGGCGTTAACGAGAACTATCCATCGGAATGACGGAGCAGAGATTTCGGAGATATGGACAAACCTAATATCATTGAAAATCAAACATTCCATAGGTCATCACGCTAGTTGACCCCACCACCACGGGGACGCATGACGTGAAGGACAACTATTCTCTCACCCGACCCACAGTTCAAAGTAAACACATTCACAAACACACACAGACAACTGAACATCGGTTGGCATGTGAACGTTCCTCAGCCATTTGATTGTAAGACTTGCCTCGAAAAAGACAATCCACGTAGTTGACACGTTGACACATTACATCTACCAACCACGCTCTTATTAACATTATATCATTCACGATCTAAACCAATACATGGCGCATCGATTTGTCGATGCATCCTTACCTCATTTGGTCCAGACAGCAGAAAGCTGCCAATTCTTTTTTGTCAAGGTTCAATGAAAATGGATGGACATTTAGCTGAACAGGGGGCCATGAGTCGTAGTTCCCTTTGTTATGTTTTGAGGGAGTGAGGCAGGTTGGAGTATTGAAGTGCACCACGGAGACAGTCATTTTGGTCCAGCTTTTTAACTTAGTGGATCATACTTTGCACTGTACTCAGTGATGAAACGATTTGGTGTTTGCATAGACCGAATAGATGACATCGTTTGGGATGAAGTCAAACGATGACGGCATACTGGAGCAAAGGTACAGTACGGTCAAAGGGAGATTGCATGGGCTGGAATTCCGAACGCAAGAAGTGTTGGACTGTTTTTCTTTCAGACACATGTCACAGACAGTTATTTAATGTATTTTACACCGTTTTTTCAGAAACATCTTACAGGCAATACTAACAACAAGTTTTTCAGTTATTGGACTCTAGATTTCAACAAGACACGGTTGCACCACACCAATCCAGAATAAGGCGAAGATACATGGACCAGGTATTTCTCAGGATTGTTCGTGGAGACGAACAAGCGAATAGCCACCAAACTCAGACGATATCAATCCGCAGGATATTTGCTTGTTGGGGCATTCGAAGCACCGACTTGCCCGTAGCGAATGTAACCAACAGAACACTTCAAAATAGTGCCAATATGCCACAAAGTGCTTTGGTCAAAGTACATGAATCCTGTCAGAAACGATTACATTTGTTTGAACAGAATTCTGGACAACATTTGGGCGCCTAGTGGAACATGAAAATCTTTTTGCACAGAAAACCAATGCAATCATCCATGATTATTTTTTTTATAAAATGCGAGGAGGAAGAGAAGATGCCGGCTTTGATATCGTCCCGTAAATTATTAGTTGATTCTAAGCCAGGAAAGGTAGATATAAAATATTATCTATTGGTCGGAACAGAGAATTCACACGTGATGAATCAGACGTTGAATAGCTATAAAGTTCTCTAAACATATAACATTTTTGAATATCAGCTGAATTAAGTAGTCAGTTACCAATAGTAGTAATTTAATACAAAAAGGCATGCACGTTAGCCGGCGGTGGCCAAGCAGATAAGGTCGTGGCGTTTGGACGTGAAGCTCGCGGGTTCGAATCCGTCCACTGCCGGTCAACTTCCCTACTTGGCAGCCCTCTGTCGGCTGCGGCCCCTCTCCTGAAAAATGACGTACCTTGTTATTTCATTTTTGAAGGAAGTAAAAGGCAAAAAAAGAATTTAGCCGTTCTGATCAGTATGAGAAATCCTTCATACTTAGGATAAACTCCCGGAATCTATTGTACATCCATAAGTTCCTCAAAATATTACTAGAATTCCTAACTTTGTTAGAACGCACATAGCAGTTATTTACATTTCGGTTTACTGATCCGGTAAAAGTTAGCGAGAGTCGTAATTTGCCCGTATTATGACAATCCAGTATGCGAACACCATGGAGTGGCTTACAAAATTCCCTTAAATCAAGTCGTATTTCATGTTCTTTCTTCTTATTCTTGTCCCACAGTTAGTGTGATGCTTGATTAATTTAGTCTGGTTCTTGCACAGATTTCACGATGAAATATAATACGGCAATTTAGCATGAAACTAGTGGAGCGATTCCCAATACGCGATATGATGTAACTTTGTTGCCAATCTGCGTTGATCGATCGGAATTCTCTCGATCCTCGTTAATGCCAATTTTCTGTCTTGGCAGAATCACTCTTCGATCGATATTCATTGGATTGGGGAAGTTGTCTAGTCAATGAAGCCAAGCATCAAACAGTTTACATATCTGTCAAATGTCTGAGATGGAAACGCGATTCGGCTAACCTGATATGTTTATGCCACAATCCGATTGCAACAATGCACATCTACATATTTCATGAATGGTGTACCAATTTGAATACCGATCATTTACAACCGGAATCACGGTGAAAGATTAAAACAACGATCGAAGAAAAGGAGAGAGAAAAGGAGTCTATGTGCAGAAGTCACCGTACATGCCTATTCGTCCATCGCCGTCATCGGCCTTCCATCGGAATCCATGATTCTTCTTTGGGCTTGTTTCTACCCGGTTGCCCTCCAACTGTTTATATACCGGCTTGAGAACACGCATGGTGCCAACGCAATTACACGTAAATGGGACTGCATAAGTGTGATAACCAGAGGGAAAAATCAACGATAGTAAACAATAACAAGCCAACTGATTTTTTGTTTCACCGTAAACATTTTGTGATTTTTCGGTTGTATTTGAATTACTTTTAAGGCGGGTGAGTTGTACAGACAGGCCAGACAGCATTTGTGCCATTGATTCCGGTTCTCGCTCAGATCTCTCAGCGTCTCCAACCAACCTTAACCCTCATCTATTAGGAGCAAACCAGGAAAGCGGGAAACACCAAGCAAGGCCGAAGGCGAAACTAACTTCTTCATACCTCAATGCCGAGTCATAGTCTGATTGCCCTGTTGCTTCTTCCAGCCTTAGGTATCACGTGCAAAAAGAACACTACATGATAGACGATGAGCAATCAATGCAATACGTGTCCAAGCGACCGAAGATGACATAGAGCGATTATCTCAGTCAGAGGACGAATGTCTGCATCCAACATGCAAAGACTCACCTCGCTAATGCTCACCCAACTGGAGCAGTGCTTCAAAGACATCAGTGGTGGAAGACAGAAAGTCGCCGGGCAAACATAGAAAAGAACACTACGAATTGTGGCATTCTGCACCCTTCCCTTGAGAGAAAACCCGATGTGGTGGCGATGCCAAAAGTGTCATAGATTTGCGAAAGCTGCTCTGGCTTTGGCAATTCATGATGTGACCTGCCCTGAAACACCGTCAGATGTGATCGGAATCCCTAGTTATTTGAAGATATTGACTATATCTAATCGATCACCACACAGGGTGAGTGCAGGTGCAGACTCCTGTCGGTCTCGAAGAAGTGACTCACATTCTGAAGGTAGAAAGCATATACCGTACCTAGATATCTCAATCGCCAAGCAGCCCAACGCTCGTTAAATTGCTTGTACATCGTCGCTTAGCAAAACAATCTCATCGGCATACTCTAATTCAAAATCTCCTCCCTGGGAGGATTTCAACTCCACCGTCTAAAGACCAAATATGACGTTCTGTAGAATGTGCTATGTGATAAATTTGACAAGATACGGCGATATAGGGCAACCTTGCCGTACTCCGCTGGAGACGACGAAGGTTGGTTGAAGTTGGCCATAAGTCCTAAGGCGACCTATGGTATGAGGGTACAACTGTTTGAAGATCGACACCTCCGTTACTCCATTCCCCAGCAAATAGCGTCACAATGCAAACCTTGTTTGCTCCCCTTTTGTGACGTTCCACTTACAGGTTGTTGTGTTGGCAACATGCGTTTTCTCAACTAGGTGTACAGTATATACATATTTATATACATACATATATTACGAGAGGGACACACTTTCTGACTGATACTGTAACCATTCGACTATAATCCATTAAGGTTCCAAGCCAATCACGATGGCATTCATCCGTTTGATGAATGCAGAAACGGAAACCCGAGTGCAAGGTTATTGACTGTGAAATTTGATAATATCTGAATGTCTCATTTTCTGCTCTCCAGGTGGATGTTAAATTAATAGGGGTGTTTGAATGTGCTCCTCAGTTAATCGTATACCAGGCACCCGCACGGATGCCGGTATTTTCACAATCCCATTTCTTTCATCCACAAATTCTGGAATTTAAGGGATAATCTTCATCGTATTCCTCTATTCTGACCATTTTAATTCACTTAAGAATACTCACCACGCTGTCCTAACCTATTCTACCATCACAAAACTAAACTTGACACTGAGTTAATATCGCGAATTCATATAATTTGTGCATTTGACTTCACCATTCTGAAAACATTGTGTCGATGCTATCGATGCACGTCACACGGAGTGTAAACCATAATCCAAGTGATTTTATCCAAGCACATTGGGATCAAGTTTCGCTGGTGTTTTTTATTAATCATATCAGGCAGTCGATGTGAATTTTTTCATCGACATACACGCTCACTCGACACTAATGAACGGATTCATGTACGGTAATGTGTTTGAAGATGAAGAGCGTGCCGAGAGACAGGCGGTATTCCCGAATTTGATGAGCAGATTTGCCGAGGATTTTAGTTTGCCTCAGACAAATTTCAATCGGGATGCGGTCAAAGCGGGGACTGGAAGACGGTAAGTTTTTGTCCACCCTTAGCTCATGAACAAGTGTTTTCAGTCGCTTTGAATGAATGAATGAATTTATTTATTTATTTATTTTTCTTTTTTCGATGTGATCAAAAGTAATATCTGAATGAACTGTGGAACTGTGGAACGTTTGAGGTACAAAGTGTTCGAATGTTGTAAATATGCTTGATCATCCCGTCCGACTTATTTTACTCGAATCCCATGCAGTGTACAAAATGTCTGAGGAAGACTGTAACCGAAAACTGGTACTGATATCTTTTTGGAAGCATTGTGATTATTTTCTTAGGGCCGTGTGTAAATTACAGATTAGAAAACATGAATTCATTTTACTCCGAAATCGAGATTTTATGAACGTGAAAGAGTTTGATTTGTCCTCCAAAAGATTCACTGTTTTCTGAGACATACCGTAACATTCAGTAACATAGCAGACAGATGATATATGTTTATCATCGATATTATGTCCGCGCAGTGATAAATGCATTTGGCCCACTCCTTAAATGAGGCTAAACGGATCGGACGAATCCTAGCGACGAGCACTTTCATTGGTTGGAACACCTGACTGCATGTCGTTCGATAACTGAGTGGAAGGCCGTGGCTTTTGACGTTTTCAACATTAAATTGTTTCTGTCTATTCAGTATAATATGCTCCGTTTCTTCTTTAACATAAGTACCTGCATTGTTTATGTGGCTTCACATTACATAGTAGGCCCCAGACACATCCACTCGGTTTTGAATCGTGATCCGATAATCGAGACAGTTTCCGATCCAATCGGGGTTATATCTATCACATCTCTAAATGACGGATAACAGAGCATTTACAATTAGCTTCCAAGCCCACGGAAGGGAGTGTTGGAGAAATTCATTTAACGCCTCGATTCTCTGTTTGCGAGTTAGCTTTTGCGACGATCTCCAACCCGAGGTCGTCAGTATGACCTCTTTCAACTTCAGCCTTTGGATTTAGGGACATCATCACATCCTCGTGTGAGAACAATAGCACTGCTACTTGTAGGCGCAATAAATTGGATGGATTAAATAATGCGGATGTTGTTGTGATTCGAGGTGAAGACCCAAATAATTTGCAGGTTCTTGTCCATCATCTGGATGACATTGTGGACGTGAATTGGATGCGTTCTGTCTCTTCAAAAGTACAGTGTACTGACACGGACCGGCTTGCTCTTCCATAGAAGTTGGGCGGAATAAAAGAGTTTTGCTATTTGGAATGTTACGTCTCACCTGATGATCGTGTGTCGAATGAAATGTCTTCGCGTAAGCAGAAGGCA
Organism: Fasciolopsis buskii; assembly: GCA_008360955.1. Classification (NCBI taxonomy): domain Eukaryota; kingdom Metazoa; phylum Platyhelminthes; class Trematoda; order Plagiorchiida; family Fasciolidae; genus Fasciolopsis; species Fasciolopsis buskii. Next base: position 91,953 of record LUCM01005979.1, read on the forward strand.
TTTACCACTGCGAGACATTTATGGTGTCAGTCCGATATCTGTGAGTTGATCAAAGGTCATTTTTTTACTGCGGCTTCAAGATCGGCGTTGCAATGTGGCTCGGTAACATGGTCACGGCGGACGGGTGCGAAAAAGCTGTCTGCACCTAAACTCCATTGTCTTGATAATGCTGCCTGGGCATGGTGGAAGAAATGAATTTACATTGCTGAGGTTTGATCGAAGGTATTTGATTGGCAGAATTTAGCTAAAAGAACAGTATTCAATTTGAATAGGTTAAGTCGCTTGAGAAATATGTCGCGCATGCTCGCACATCGACACTCTATCTCGATAGAAACTGTTCTCCGAGGCTGGTCACGGTCAGATGCGTCTAGGAGATCGCACCAGAACTTGACGAGAAGTTATAAAAATGTTAACCAGTAGACTGTCCCGAACAGGTCCATTTAGATCCCTCAACGGGATTGTCTTAGATTATTGGCTGTGGCTAAATGTGCTTCCAATGTTTATGTATTCCTATTTTTCTTCTGCATTAAGATCATTTGGTTCTACTTTGAAGAGTATTCGGAGCTACGATATAATATGCAGCCGTAGAACACGAATTAAACGGCATATAATATTGATTTTTGATGAAATTGCCCCACTTCCTTAAGATACGATCTCTGTACAAGTATCGTTGTTCATTCGCTTTCAGTTTCAGTTTGCACAACCATTAGCCTTGCATCAACGTGCCCTAGTTTGGCTTGCTACCAAACAGCATCGTATGATCAAACAGAAGAACGGATGAGGAGTAGTGAAAGATCGACTGTGAAAAAGAAGGGTTTCGAGTGCAGTGACGCCATTGAGAGCGACCCTGAACCGTATAATTTATTGTCACCAACTACCCCTTCGGCGAAGAGATATCGTGGACTCCAATCCGATGGTCTAACTACACCTACACGAGACAATCCACTGGTTAAAGTTTTCATACTTTTTCCATGTCATTGACTAACCACTCCAAACCATCTCCCAATTGCTGCCTGCCTCGAATAACTGTGTACAATGAGGCAGTCAATGCACTCTGGGCATGCGCGAAACACATTCCAACCACTTCAACCCATTTGGATTCCGTGCCTATTTTAGACATCCGGTTCCCTGCGCCTAACTTCTGATTTACCGACAAAATTCTCCCACCACATTTTGCCAATACTACTAGGATCGAAAGTCTTCACATGTTTTCTGCTCTCATTGTCAATGTTTCGGAGCCGTAGAGCAATACCGATCTCACTGCTGTTTCGTATATTCAATCTTTGCTCGATAATCCAATGTCACGCCGACGCCACAGATGCCTCGAATTAGCTAATGGGAATCAGTGCTCCCGTATGATTTACAACATTTCATCTGATATACAACCACCGTTTGGGATAAAATAACTAGGTGTATCCGCCCCACCTAGTTGTTTCTCTGCAAGAATAAGGTTCGGCTCCAACCAAATCCAGTCCTACAACGGCATTTTACATTTCACAAGTCCGAAACGCGTTACGACCGTATCTACACTATCGTTCAGGCGACCGGGAAATGCTCACAACATGCTCGGGTTTTCAGTCAGTATCACAGCATCGTTCGCATATTCCAAGTCATTCAGTTCTCAGTCTGTACAAATACCTATGCCAATATTCTCATATAAGGAGAGGGCTATCTCTATAACCACCTCAATGACGAAGTTGAAAAGAAAGGTTGGGAGGAGATAAGCCTGAAGGTCACCATTTCTCGTGGTGAACTCGGGCGAAGGATCCCCGTAAGCACGAACCTGGCTTCGGCTGTTCACGTACAGAGCTTGTAAAAGTGAAATGAATTTCTCTGACACACCATTCAGTGACAGACAGAGCCACAGAATTCCACAATCAACCGAGTCAAACTCCTTTTTCAGATCAAGTAAGACAGAAATCGTGGATCTACGAAATATATACCTGTTTTAGGACCTGTCGCAAAGTAAAAATTTAATCAACATAATCAAGAATGGGACGGAAACCGGCTTTGATTCCACGCACACTCTTTTCGCGAGTACTGAATGATCGAGGGAGGATAATACCGGCGAGCAGTCTGGTTCCCGTTCTTACCAGAATGATTCCTCTGTTGTTTTCACGTGAGTATCGTAATTCTCGTAAATCGGTACAACCACTGATTCGCACCAGCCCTTAGAATTCTCCACCCTTGCTCCACTACTATCTTTGAAGGAGGACAGAGAAAATCCCTTTGGTTCGGCAGCCTTTGGCCCTCTGAGAAGACCTATATCCCCATTTACTCCCATTCCGAGTGAAGGACTGGTATCCACTTATAGACAAAAGTGAAGGTCCACTGTGGCTATGGGCTGACTAAGCTCCTCCCTAAAGTGTTCTGGCTAGCGCGCCAGCTGGTGGTCCTGAGAGTAAATCAATGTGCCATCGGATTCCTTATTCACTTCGCTTAAGCTCATCTTCTGTGGACCAATATTCATAGTCAGTCGCTATGGGTAGCGACTGTTGCCGTCATTCGCAGCTTTTTCCATTTTCCTGCATTTCCCAATCCACCACCACTCCCGGTAATTTCCCAGGCTCCTGGTCAGTTGACGTCTCAGGGAATCGCTCATCTCCCCGTAAGTCGCATCCGGGGGACAGATCTGCCATCATTCAATAAGGAAACTGAAGCCAAGGTTATCCATTGTTCCTGGGGTTTACGTGGCAAGGAGTCTGAGGTGGCAGTTGCAGCTGAGTTCTAGGCTTCTCTGATATGCTCTCACTGTTCGCTGGGATCCTGGGCACTTTTACAGAAGATAACCACTTTGAAAGTTCCAATTGGAGCCGAATTCGGAGAGCATCGTCCAGAATCAGCTTTGCAAGACAAGTAGCTTTCGTGCTAGAAACAAGGAAAAACGAGCACATGCTAAGGCATGGTCCGAGTATGCGAATGTGAACCAGAATGATCGGGAACCCTCGATCTATCCACGCCACCGGTGACCGCTACCAATGTGATCAATCTGAATCCAACGGTGTGAAGGCGAAAGAGAACTCCTGGGGCGTCGATGTGGGCTTTAATGACAATAACTTGTGCCTGACAGAAATAGTCTTTAATCCTAATGGACTTGGTGGAGACGAACTTCGTTGTCCGTGAGATCTGCTGAGACAGAAAATTGGTCTTCGATGTTTCATTTTGTCTCCTTTAATTAGTCGAATTGGGCGTTTAAATCATTGGAAATACTAAAAACAGCGTCCGACTAAAGACCATTGCGAGGTGTATTGCACCAACTCAATGAAAACACCTGTGGATAGGTGAAGGACCTAAGTATTATCAACACTCCATGCAAAATGATAGCGGATCCGAATAGTGGTCTCGCACTTTTTGTCACACTCAGAAAAACCTCGTAAACAAACGAGTACATCTGTTCAATTTGCAGTATTTGGAGTAAGATGTGGAAAAATCCGATCGATTTCGTTCGCGACTTGGCAGGAACTATTGAGATTCCCTGCAGAAGCACAGTTGGGCAACGATTCTTCAGGGCTACCCACATAGCAAGTGCGGGTACTCTTTGGGAACCTTGATTTGGGTTTTTGATTCAAAAGTCTCACCCACAAGGTATTGAAGCTTTAACCCAGCACTAGAACTCTGAACTAAAATATAATTGGCACCATCCACCCTGCTTGAATCAATAGTCCAAAAGGTCTTGGCTATCCTGTAGAGTAGCCGACACAGTATGGAATTTGTTTTATTCGTATGAATTCATTAAGATTTGCGGACAGGTACTGCTATGAAATCTAAATACTAAGCCGGAGAAAGATTAGGAATCTAAATCAAAGCCTTCGATTCTAGCAGGAAACTGTGCACAAGGCAGTGGGATTAGTTGAGTATAAGCTTATCTGCTTGGATTAGTTATTTCTCTACTTTTTCTTTTCCAACTGAGTTGTCAACCCAAATGAACTCCCAACCAGGGGCATCAGGAGACTAATTTGGCAGGCCTGTACTCATTAAACTTATGGGTATTATTGAACCTTTGACTTGAGATAAGGCATCGTGATATAGCTCTTTGGGTCGTGGATGCACGCAGGCCATTCCACTACGTCATGGCACGATTTCACTGCTAGGAGCATCCAAGAGAGCAAAATAGTGAGACCGTATCTGCCAATCGATATCACTGCGCGATCCGACGGACTTCGGTTGATCGCACTGCTAACTTCGCGTAAACGATTTACAATTTTGCATTACTGTACGGTACCCTAGACAGACAGAGCAAAAGCTCATGTCGCCGGACTACGCAACTTAGGTCGTTGTCTGTTTGCGAAAAATGGACGTTTCGTGTCTAATCACCTTTCGCCGAGTGGGACCGTAAATGTCCGCGACCGAACAGACTTTGTAACTTCGTTGTTACTTTTCATACTAGGGAAATTTTATCAGATACACTGGATAGATAAGAAAACTTGTCGAAAATTAAAACTTGGAACCTTTGATTTTGAAGATTCGTTTCCCTCAAAATCCCGCTTCACACTGATTCTCAGTTTGAACCGGTTGGAGTTTGTTTCACCGCTGATCACTGACAGCATCAGTTTCAGTTTCTATAACCAATGACCTTGAACAGCGAGCTCCGATCTTTAGTGCTACCTGACAGAACTCTCTAGTCAGATGAGAAAAAGAGAACGAGAAACATTGAAAAATCGACTGTGAAATAGTCATTTGCAAAAACTAGATTTAAGGGAACGGATTACGAACGCATTTAAACGGCATGGGAACATTGCTCCAAGATTTGTATCCAAACTTCCATTTACACTCTCGGATTGACACAAATATGAACAGGGGTTAGGGAGTGTAACGAATTAGTGTAAACGAGACACGAATCAGAGCAACGAATGCAAAGACACGTGGGCAAATAAAAGCCTGATAAGAAAAGATAAAAAATCTCGTTTGTTGCACAGACATATTTGGTCGTGATGAATGAGTCAACGAGCCGCGGACGGCGTACACGCACAGACACCCACACACATCCAAATTATGATTAAACGGAAGACAAATCAATAGAATCAGTTTACCTTGACACATTATTTTTTCGTATTTCCCACTGCCGTTCGACATTTTATGCAAAGACTGTTCTTACTTTTCAAAAGCACACATCACTGACGCGGTCTTTTGTAAATTGCTGGAACAATCGTATTCGGATCACCATCAATTTGGGTTTGGATGCTCACGTGATCACTACATTTTCTTCTCACCAAGTTGGACTGTATAGTCTTCTATCAACCATAGAATTTCCGTTAATTTATTCTCCCTCTCGGTAAATGCATTCTGAGAGGTACGATTACTTTTTCTATTGATTTATTTTCCACTTATAGAACGTTGGGTGGAATATTGGACGATCGCACATTGTGCTACACACTGGAAGTTTCATTTTTCAGCTATACAAATGCCGTGACCAACGAAATGATGCTATACACCGAGGAGAAATGTATCCTTTACTTAGGTGTTCTCATAACTGAGTTTTTTTCCATTCTTCACCGTGTTTTACAATTTGGTATCCTAGAGCTTGTTTGAACGTTGTTGAATCTGTCATCATTTTTCTAGGTAGTTTCACACAGGTGAGGTATTGCGTAATTTGACTGGTTTTAACAGGTCCATAGTGGGAAATCTGTAGGCATTACATGTTCGATCCATGGAGCGGAATGCTATCACTTGATGAACAATCCCATATTCATTGGAGAATTTCACGCTTGTCCATATGATTCGATGAATCCGCGTTAGAAATACCGATTGTACGGCGGCTGACGATGGACATTTTGTGCTTTAAAAACAAGATAACTGAACAAGCAAAGTGGTTTTCCGGTAAGAGTCAGCACGTAAGAATTAGACCAAATCAAAATCAACCATAACACATGCATGCGATATCAGACAAACAAGCTGGACTGTATCGTTCGCACATGCATACACACATACACACACTCACATGGATGCACGCGTGTCTGACACGTGCATCCTCTGCAAAGTGCTCACCGGTCTGAATTCCGTTAGAACACGTATTTCGATGTCACTGTTGCATGATTTGGCCTAATGCCTTAAAACCACCGTACACAACTGTCCAACAGGTCATGTGACATACCAAGTCATCGGGATCAGTGGCTGTGGATGACTAGAAATAACGGCCGACGTATCTTTTAGTTATATTCGGCGGAAAGCGCCTCCGCGAAAGAACAAATAAAACGAAATGTTGGTGCAATCAAATGGTAGAAAAGTAGTGAACCAGACCAAGCTGACAGTTTAGTGACAATCGTATTCAGCTCCATCCCTAGTTGCAGTCCCAATTGGGACACGATGGACAGTCAAGTCAAGTGTACGCATCACACACTACTAATGATCCTACATAAGTCAGAGGAATGCGATTCATAATGGTTAAAGGTATTGTAAAAATTGACCGCAGGTGGTCGAATGGAATAATCACCTGTGATCGTACAGGTCAGAGATTCAGATTCCGGATTTGCCGGTCACTTTGGCAGTAGACGACAAGTCGCAGTTTTCCGACTCGTTATCACATCTAAACCAGCATGATCTTATGTGGTTCTATGCCATTCCGAGTTTTAAGGTAAAGCGTTGTCGGTCCTCTCTCGTTTAGTGGGCCATACTGCCTATGAGACATGTGCTTTCCACTGTCCTCGAGTTCGAAGCATCTCACACAAAAAGAATGGTCTGAATGTTCTAGCTGGTGAATGTCTCGCCATATATAATCTGAAAATACCCCGGTGTTCCTTGCTCGGTTTATCCCGATTGCACGTCAAGAATAGAACTGCTCAAAATATCACCTAATTTACCACATTTCTCCTTTTTGTCTTCCTAACAATAAAAAAATTAGACTACTTGACCGTTCTTGTAATTTTCAAGGACATTCCCAATACTCGACGTGGGTAGGATGACCTACAACAGTCCGAAGTATCGGCTGTATTTCCGGCATTGCTGTGTTCCTGACCATAAAAAACCACGTTTTTAGATAAGTAGAAATCATATGAAAACGTTTTTAATTTACCATTTCCTGTTTCGATTATAAATGCAATCCTTTACGGCGGTTACAATTCTGTGCTTCCCGATTTTCAAAAGCGTAGACTTCTTTGATGACCAGCAAAACTACTAGAATTTCTAGCGACAATCAAATGAAACTTTGTTGAAATCGATTAGGACAAGTTGTTAATTTTTTCCCGTCTGATGATTTCATGCTTTCTCAAAGATACCATCCCCCAGACCACTTTATATGTAATAGTGGCATGGCATTAGGGTCATAGAGGAAAATTTACTGAGTCGTTTTGTAATGATGATGGTGACTGGGATGACGATAAGAGAATGAACGATACAAATGTGAACTATTCTCCATTCTACCTCTCGTCTAATGGGGAAAAATTTGATCTGTTGTCAGATAAGATTGAAATGTAACATTTCTGAAACGGAATTTATTTCGAGCTAGAAAACGGTACAGAGAATTTTTTTTATGAATAATCTATTATTCAATCCGGCCATGCTGTTCAAAGTATTTTCAGTCAATTAGCCAGAATAATCCTCCTCATTCCGTAACAGTTAAGTGTTTTCTTTGCACAAATATTCTGTTTTTGAGCAAAACATATCAGATGGGAAAAATACAAGGATGATAGCAACTTGAAAAGGATAAAGTCAGCTATTCAACCCCGCGGTCCAATCCACAAACCCACTGGTTAGTTTTATGTTACACTAGTCATGATCGGTAATTCTCGCTTTTGAACTGAGTCAGATGTAATCTTTATTGTTCTTATTAGAGAGTTCTGATATCGCGCGCTAATAAGCGACCTCGGATTTGTAATAAGTCCAAACAGGAAACAGGAACCAGAACAAATGACTTGATCGGAAGGAGGCGTGCAATGGACCATTGGTTACTCCCGATAGTCAATGACCGGATGTGTATGCAACCGTTCATGACGATTTCGAACCAGTTACATAACCATCTCTGTTTGTCGCTTGTCATCAGGATAGCCAAGGAAATCGTTATTCTTGTAAATGCATACCTAACGAACCAACCGCCAAATTCCTGAAGCTGTGAACTCATTTAGACCATCGGCAAGCTTCAATAAGAAAAACAAGGTTGCGAATGCGTGCGGGATCGGCTACTGGTTTTCAAATTCGGTCTGGCAATTTTGGTAAAAGTCGGATTGATTCCTGTATGAAACAGTCTCCACCCAATGGCTCCTAACTGAATTATCCGAACGTCATCTCCTATGGCCTTTTAGCTTAGGAGGTGGAGCGAACACGATACAGTATTCTGGGTGACATCCATTGAACTGATCTGGATTCTTCCACGGTCAGTGGCTTTCCACAATTGAATCCGCTTAACGAATTCAGTCGACATGACATAGGATCATTCAAAAAGTACTGGAGATCAGGGTTGGCGAGTAAAAACTTATTGATACAGTGGATGAAATCAGGTTGGGATATGCGGGCTGTTGTTAGGTCAGGATCTAGATGCCCACTCCTGCTGAAGAAAGTTGGTGTGTGTGTGTATGTGTGGTCCTAGTTCGTTTACTATCCAAATGCATAGTAGTTGACTTCAATCGGCCGTTACGGCTACTGATGCTGGTGTATTGCTTTACGGATCTACAATGTTTTCTGTCAAATTCAGATTATATATATATATATATATAATTGTATTGTAGAGTTGAGAAGGCGTACACTGAGTTAATGCGTTTATCGTAACGTTTCGACCTAAACTAGGACTCGTTGTCAAACCTGAATGAGTGATTGAATGGGATCGCTAGTTCCGTTCGTTTTGGTGCATTGTCCGTCTGTTTGTCTCTCTATTCTGCATCGGGGTCTTGGTAAGATCACGTGATTATCAGGACCAAACGATGTAAGGAGTGCGTCGAAAAATCGATGCGCCGTGTGTTGGTTTTAATTGTGAATGAAGTTTACGGATTGTAAAACTTGCCTTGAGAAAGACTGTCCACGGTAGTCAAAACGTTGGAGCATTACGTCTACCAACAACGATGTGTTATTAAAATTATATCATTCACAATTAAGATGACGTAATGTTTGCCGATTGGACGAGTTATTCGAGTGAAGGGCTTCAAGAATCCGTCACTCCCCCTTTCTGTTTGCCTGGCTGACTACCTTTGCGTTGTCGATGTTGACCTCATGACCTGTTTGTGCACAGTGGTTCAATATCTGCGACTGTGGGTCAGCGCGTCGTAGAGCTAAGCTATGTTCGTGCAAGCTTGTGCGTAATTGTTTGCTTGTCTCACCAACATACTGTTTGTCACATCCGAGGCACGGAATGACATAAAGTACCCCTGACTGGTCGTGCTGGTCGGCGCGATCTTTTCCGTTGAATAGAGTAGATCTCAGGGTGCCGGCGGTTTGTGGGCGATTGTGATATCTAGTGGACGGAGGATGCGTTCGACCGCTTCGGATACTCCCCGTATGTATGGAAGTACCACGATCGATTTGCTCCTCTTAGTGTTTACCCTCTGTTTTCTGCGAATACAGGCGTTGATGAAAGATTTTGGATATCCATTGGCCGCAAATAACTTGAACAACCTAGATTGCTCTTGGTCCCGTAGGTGCTGTGTACTGCAGTGTGTGTTGGCTCGATGGAACAGGGTACGCACACAGCTCTTTAAGTGGCAGGCTGAATAGTTGCTTTTGAAATTGAGTATGCGGTCCGTCGTCGTCGGTTTTCTGTAGACGGTTGTCTCTATGCTCCCGTTTGGTTGTCTCACAATTAGTACGTCGAGAAACGGTAGAGCCGAGTCTTTTTCCTCCTTGATGAATGTTATGCTGGGCACTATCGTGTTTAGGTGTTGATGAAATTGGTCCATTTCTGTTGTATGGATATGCGGACAGATCTAGCGCAGTCGAAACCATGATGAAACAATAGAGGAAGAAAGCGAAGACAAAGAGATACGCTTGTAGAGAGTTCACTACGCAAGTCAAATCTCCTAGACTTATCCTCTGCGTCATCGATCGTTGTTCTCCTAACACGCCGCTGAACTGGGTTGCTAGATGTAAAAACGGAAATGTCTATGAGGAAGTTCTTTGACAAAGGCTATTAACTGGCTTATGGCCGAGCAAAATTAGTAGCCAAAATGATCGACTGCTTATAGCTGCTTTCAATAACACCGTGAGCACCGTGAGCGCTATGGAATTAAGTTTTCTTCGAAGCATGATAAACTTGTTTACACCTGCCTGAATTCTAAACCGTGTGTCCAATTGGAAAGAAAAAGTGGTAGACGGAAACAGAACGGAAAAGGAAAAAAGGAGAAACAGTGAAGGTTTTTCTGTTTTGTTCATTTTTTTATTTTCGGTGATCTTCCCGCTATTTACTCAGGTTCCGAGCGATATTCATAAGCGAGTCGCCGCAGTATTTCTCGTGACCCCTATTATTCCAACGTGTTCCAACCACGACAAAGTCTCCACATGACAGTCATTCATTAGGTTTCTTCATCCTTCTGCTTCAAGTTATTCTTTGACCTCCCTACCTTATTTTCTTTCACGGAGGTCCAGGGAGCGCAAACAATGTTCAAGGCTCCAATCACTGGGAGGATTCCTGATACGTGATCAAGTCAGTGGTAACTGTTTTACCTAGGATAACCTACAGCTGCTATTCACTAATTGCACGGGGATTCAACGGGATCCTCATCTATTTGCAAGCTTATGAGGACCTACCTAGTTACTTTTTACATCTTATTACGTGATCGTGGCTTTGATAAAAGTAGAACAATAAACAATATATATTTATCTTTTATTGACCTTCATTAATCAGAAAGCTAACCTAAGGAAAGGGCCGACGATTACTGAGGGACCGTTCCGAAATCAACTTATATGATCGGAAATCCTGATATCAGAGTTGTGTTGTATTCGGACTGATTCATATCAATTCACGATACCGAAAAAATGCTTTTTTTTAAATTTATTTCCTCTGAAATTTGCATTGTCGAACTAATGATAGCGGTGATAAAAACGCACTGTGAAATTTTGCTAACCTACACAACAGCTGATGAGTTTCCGGATACAATGTAATTAACCAACATCTAAGCTGAGCTATTTGCCATTCGCCATCAACGAATCAATGCGACGCGATTTGATTGTCCCGTCGAGAGAGAGCGAGAGAGAGAGAGAGTTTAGCCGCAACGTTCAGAGATCGTCGAAAGGCAGTGGTTGTTTTCATTCGCTAAGAGGGTTCATAAGTGCATACGGATTCCCATGGAATTGCTTAAGTCGGTGGTTTTCTATCGGTCTACAAACAAAACGATAAGTTCTCAAAGGGAATTCGTGTTGGACAAGTTTGCTGTCTGTCACGCTTCCTAGTAAACTTGCCTAATGGGTCGATTCACCAAACAGTACTATTTCTTGTGTAAGTAAATTATCGACATTTATTCAGGCAGTAACCTGTCTGACTCGTAATCTATTGTACACGCAGCGCCAAAAATGTTCCCACCCGAAAATGTGTGATTTTTGTGCACACGAAGATCCCAACCAGCCCTAGGGTGGTTATTAGTGTCTTGGCTAAATGAAACAACTAATGAATTACTGTTGACAAGTCACCAGTGCCTCATCTTGCTGACACAGACGGCGATAAAATCCACGAATGTTCTCGGTATGCTTCGTAATCCTGGATCGATCAAAACTACTGGACTTTTTCCCCATACGTTTTCAGGCCATTCCATTAACCATGAAGATTCGTTAAAATTTCATGGAGCTTAGGCATTTTTACAAATAATTCCACATATTTCCGATTGTGTTCAAATCCGGCGACTTTAACCAGTAACGCAATGTAATTTATCCCACTGTCTTTATTCTGACGATTTGCCTTGGAAATGGACTTCCGCCTGAAACCTTAGTAGCTCGACTTAGTGATTCCTAAAATTAGTTTGTCCTTCCACCGGGAAATTGCTCTTTATCATGCATTCCTCGAAGAAAGTACGTTATCTGTGTCGTATTGCAATAGGGGACCAAATTTTTCAAATTTTATCTTTCAACGTCCCGTAGTTCAGCAAAACAACGCATAAAAGTGGCAGTTTTACACATTCCAATGGTTGGTGAATATTTTTCCTTCATACTGGTCGTTTCTGAGCGTGGGCAGTGTTGTCATTGTTACGGGCTCAGCGCAGTCTTTATTTGAAGTTACACAAGTGACCCTGTCGTAGACTGATCAACAGCAGTTCCAGCTACGCAACACACGGCGTCCGATAGCCAATGCGAACTTGTGTGAGATACCAGTTGTCCAGTAATTAGGCAATATTGAACAACTCACGTGGCTCTGACAGCCACAATGTCAGATAAAATGAGAAGAAGCACGATATCTATAGTTAAGCATATGTACAAAAACTCACAGGGACCAATCGATTCCAGTTGGGGAGCGCGCAACCTCTGGCGATATGTACTTTTGACTGAATATCCAAGTAAGCTATAACTATTCCTGGACAAATTAAAAACATTGTGATTGTACTTGGTACACATTTGCCGCCAACTCAGTTTTGTGAAATGTGTTGTTGGGATAGATTTGGCCCAAACAATAATCTATTTCCAGCAGGAAGGCATTAGTCCAAGTAGTTTCATGTTCCCAAGTGCCCGAACCTCGAGGTGACGCCGCAAATACCATCTGTTTGTGTCAATTTTAGGCAACTCGATCGTCGGCTAAATGTTGGATAGATTGGAAATTACAAGCGTACTTCATCTGAGTTGGATAAATCTTAACTTGCTTATCAAAGTGCGATCATTTCATGTCGAATTAGACACGAAACCTATCGGCATGCGAGGAGCTGTTTTCTGCGCACGGGCTCGCAAGAACGGTGCATGAATATTGAGGTCAAAAGTTTATTTATTTTCCTTTAATATATACACCATGCGGAAGTTTGGTGGAACAAGCGTCCCACATAGCCACCAAGTCCAGTCACGCGCCGGAGGACCAAGAACTGTGATCCTGAAACGTGATGTACGTTCCACATCGACTGACATGGGAAACATTACATATTTTGGTATGTTGCAGAAGTGAAATGTCGATGAAGTGGTTGCTTGCTGTAGGAAAAGAAATCGTCTCCGTGTTTCACTTTGGAAGATTTTTGTCTCGAAACATGTTCCCGTTGAAGTTTTCTCATAGCAGCCCAGAAGTGGTTTTACTGGATTAATCACAGTTTCTGGCTTCTTATCGCTTTTTGACTGAAACAGTATTGTTGGTATGGTGAAATGTGCCCAGATGACTTTGACTGAAATGTTTACGTTAATAACGATCGCAGTTTCCTCACACTGAAGCTTTGGTATGTATCGTTAATGATTGCGGTTAAATCTTAGTTAATATAGAATCTCAGATAGAATTATCAAACAAACAGTCACCTTCTTCATTAGGACATAGTTTTGATTTAGATAATGGATATTCATTGGGTGACGTAATTATTCCTTGTGGATATAACTTCTGGTGAACCACGAGGACTTTCGTTCCAAACACGTTACTTTCGCATTCCAACGGTTTTCCGGTTTCCATTTCCAAAGGATTATATGCCGTGGTGCGCATAGGTCGATAAGTTGGTCTAGCTAAGACTTTGGATAGCAGTGGTACTGCCATTTTCTGCCCACCCAAGATCCGTATTCAAGACCTAAATCCACCGACGAAAGTATCGACGATCAGAACGGGTGGTATTTATTACTTGGGCTTTTCTATAGACAGTGGACCTGAAGCTGGTCTCTTGGACTGGATCTCAGTTGATAGTCGGCTGCGTACAAGATAAAAAGGATACGAACTGCTAGACAGTGTTTGCCCGTGACTTCTGCGTGTAGTCCAGCAAACTGCAACCCGGATGCCGAAAATGACAGACTGCGTCAACATCTTCTTGATCCGATAAGAACAATGTAAAAAGATTCATGGCCGTTTCAGCTGGGGAATTAAACGCTGGGATCGATAGTTCTGTGCCCGATGAACATCACCCAGGAGGTTGTTTTAATTTTAATTGCTGTCCATCGGACAACGATGAAAACTTTTCAAGTCCGTGCTCTTGTCATTGACCGTTTCTATCCAGCACTGGCTTTGAAATTACAAAGGATTTTTCAGCAACTCGGTAACCTCTGTCAACCCAAGACTGGGCACATGTAGATCACATCCTGGTGGGCGGGATCCCCTCTAATAACCGCTAGTGTAGGTAAATTTGTCCCGGTTTGACCAATGTAGCATTCACTGCAGTCCATGCACAATTTTGCACCCAACATTTTTTCTCACCTCGGTTTTTATTTGACCGTTTGATTTCGACACAAGTCTTCTCGTAGTTTTGGACGACCTTAGATCTACTATGATCCTTTAGGGGTGAAGCTATTTTGTATTTATTTCAGATGTGTTCCTGAACGATTGAGTGATCTTGTTGTTTGATTATTCTTTGGCTTGTTTCCTCGTTCCTTCTACACACGGTTTTTCTTACGTAATTCCTTGAATTCTCGTTCGGATGGAATACCTTGAAACGACCGCCTTAGTCTTGCGTTCTCGGCTTTTGTGTGCTGCAATGAGTTTTGTCATTCATGAATAAGGTCCGGATCGACGAATGTTTGTCGTTATTTTCATATTTGTTCCGTCTCCAATCGCATTTCGAATACCCTTCCGAAATTATGTGTATGAATGGATCCGTTCAAAATGAAAGGGTTTGATAATGACGGATGTATCATCCTCATATCTGACTCAAACTTTTGGCGGGATCCTTGGCATTGCATTCTTTTCCAGGGCTTGCATTATAGCTTCAAGGAAAAATCTGGAAATGGGTGAACCATCGATGTTCCTTTGATTTGTTCGTACAGCTCATCGTTGAATTTGAAGCATACCCATAGGCACAAATCTAGTAGTTCGTAAACCGTTTGTGTTTCCAGTGGTTTGTCCGGGTGGTACAGAAATTGCAGAAATTCTCAGGATGTCTTTTGCTAGACCTAAATCGATGGAAATAAGGCACGCGGGGACATCAAACGAAATCATCACCTCACGTTTTTCCACAGATATATTTTTTTATCTCTTCTAAGAGCTTCTGGGAGTCGCCTGGGCAGTGATTTGATCCAGACGCTAGTGGCCTTAAACGTCTCTTTTGCTAATTTTTATGCTGGAATTCCAGTCAGGAAGAAGAAGAGTCTTAGTGGAATGCCTTTTTCGAAGTCTCTTTGGTAATTCGCCCAACTGTACAGCGTGTGAGGTCTCAGCTTCCATTTTCCAGCATTCCTTTCGGGAAATTTCAACACTTCTTTCACCTTCTCTTATGTTTTATCGATTTTCTTTGAGTTTTATAATTGTGTCGGCACCAAGTAAACGGTAGGTACCACCGTTGTTTGCTAGTTGTTTTGCTTGCTTAATGTGATCAGTCTAGTCAAGAGTGACCGTCATTTTTCCTTTGTCAACTGAAAAGATGAATGTTTTCATCCTGTTCTGCATCAGACGGCAATTCCGATCTCCTCATGCTGATATGTAATTGCCAATAATGGACGAAGTGACCGGGTGAGTAAATTGGAGGTTCGGATTCTAGTATCACGTTCCGGCTCTAGAACTAGGCGGGCTTCGTTGGTTGGGTCACGCGTTACGTATGGCGAACACTCGTCTACCATACCATGCCCATTTTTCGTTCTTTCCACGGTGTGGAATAGGTCATGTAGAGGTCAGCAGATAACGTGGTAGTGTGGAATGAGAAAATGCACAGCGAACTTAGGTAAATTAGGTGTCTCAAACACAAGTTTGAGGTCCGAAAGACCCGTCAACTAGCCGGCTAGAGACACTTAGGGATATGACAGTGAACCGCGAATAGTGGCGATCGTGTTGTCATTTTCTGTCTAATCAGGATGATTGGAAAAGTGCTTATAGATAGTTAGAATGTATTGAATGTGTTGGTTACTACGGTATTTTTTCTTTTGGTGCCCTTTGCAAGTTTATTCCCTGTTCTCCTTATATATTCACTTTTCTTGTAGGAACGTTTAACTCTGGGCAAAATGCAGCCGTCAGTGGAGCTTGTTTTATTGTTTAACGCTGAATGGTGATGATGATGATGATGGACGTTGAACAGCCTTGTGTGAAGCATGTTGGTGACTATGACTTGTCTTAACTTGCTAGAAGTTTCGTCCGGGAGACCGGATGATTTGACTTCGTGTTCTCGTTCAGCACGGCATTTCTTTATCGTGACCCTTCCCCGGTTGAAGCTGAGTCGAAATAAAAAGACAAACATTTACTATGTTTATCAAACTGATATCTTTGTCTGCATGAACAGGCTTCAGATCACTCATCATTCTATTGAAAAAGTGCGTTTAACGTAAACTGCACGTTGCTAGCTGTTTCCTTACATGTAAAATCCACATATTTTGGTTTAACAAACGGATTAACAGATGCTCGTTTAGGTCGCAATTTGGCCCGAACATTTCACGAATATTATTCAGCTCAGGGTCTATTTAAGGTCAATGTGGTTCCGAACGCGACTAAACTAGTTCCGGCTAAAACACGTCCGTTATCCATGGGTGATGGAATCGATTGTGATGCGGTCACAGAAAGAGTATCTACCAATTTGCCTAATCCATTAGCCACAACATTCCAAGGCACTGCGGATCGATATCCCATGGCCAAAGGAGATTCGAACATTGTGCATCGACGAGTGGCTAGTTTCGACCCGATTCATCAACTTACTGATAAGGCTATGGTGGCCCGTGCACTCTCTGACCGATTGAACAGTACTAACGACCCACCGAACGAATGGAAACAGTCTCTAAATGGTATCAGTTGGCGAATGATCACTGCGCCTACTTTTGCGCGAAAATATTCCGATCCACCATGTGCTGTGACTGACCTGTTCGTGGAACAAGAAAATCGCGAAACTAATGAAGACAACATACGTGAAGCAGGCAAGTTGTCGTATTTAACATGGAATGATCACCAGCCTACGTTTCGTTTTTTATCGGTCCGCTTGGGCTTCGTTCTTGTCGATGCTCGATTGGACTGCCATTTACGATACTGTACAGCCTGAGTTCTTCATGTGCTTTGCTCACACTGGTTGATGCCACAAACGTGTATTGCATTTACCCGTTAAGTGAACCACTTTTATGCGTGTGTTTCTTTCCAGTCTTACTTAGCGTGCACGCATTGTCCTAGTCTTCGTTTTCCCAATATAGACTGGGAAATTAATTGCATGCACCTTCCACGTTCCGATTCGAAGTATCATGTGCCACAACATATCCAATGAAGAACACACGAATTTTGATAGGTGGCTTAAGGATTTTCCTAATCAAAATTGTCTCATGACTGACAAGATCGTCTTACACTAAAATTAAGTGACATTCGGATTAGATGAATGACATGATTTCCAACCATCTCGTCGAAAGAGCATTGCATTGTGTCATCTGGGATACCAATCTGTCTTACTCGTGATAACGCTTGTCGCCCAGTGCGATTATTGCTGTATTTTTGTATATCATGCTCCTACAAAATAATTTGCTAAACAAAAGACGACAGCTGTTTAGCTTTTTTCACTTTTACAGATGTTAAATTTTCCTTTTTAATTCGTATTTATTTGTAAATTCGCTCTTTTTAACAGAGTCCAGTCTCTTCTAATTCAGCGAAAACGCGAGGGGGAGAGAGTACCTAGTCCAAATGCCATGCTCGGAACCGATTCACGCACAATCAGGAAGAAGAAGGATAAGCGTGGAACCCTTGCCTTTGTGTGTACAGTCATGTACAATTGCAACAAATGTCATGTACCTGTATGAGAAAAATAACAATAGCAATAAAAATCCTATCCAGCGAGGTGTTTGGTTGTGTTCTCTACTTTCAAGAGATGTCGAACATATCTTCTGACGGTTAAAAGGTGCTCTTCCTACGTCCAGTTGGTCAAGCAAATGAGATCGGAGCAAATGGGTGGGAGTTTCACAAGTGTGAATCCTTTTACCAACGGTTAATTTGCAATTGGGCATTCTTTTCATGGTCGTCACCATCTTCCAGAAGAGCTGTGCATCGATCGCGCGATAAAACAAAGACAGGTTCGAACGTGAATTTCACGTTTCCGGACCCTCGCACTACTGGAGCAATTTGCAGTGACCCTGTTGTGGGAACCACATTCATGTTCACGTAAGAAAACAAAGAAATAAGAGGTTGAAAAATCTGGCTTAAGATTGACAATGCTGAACCTGAGGACCGTTGAATTTCCTTATTGTCAATTCAATGCACCACTGGATCTTTCACTAACCAACTTATAAGATTATCAGTAGTGCGTCTCTCACGAAGTAACTGCCATCTGCGTTTTAAATTGCCATATACTTTGATAATCGACTCGTTGCGAATTGAAACGCCCTGTTCCGATCTGCCGCCTCGCAAGTTAGATCCTTATGACCAAATTCTTCGATTGAGGAACCATAGGACAATTGTCTATCTGGGTTTGCATAGCTGCGCAGTGGAGTGACTACCGAAGGACCATGAATTCGATGAACAATAGGTGTTGGTGTCTGGAAGTGCTGAGACTTGCGGTGAATCCACGGAAGTGTTTGCCCCCCCCCGCCCTTTCCTTCCTCTCACCTTGTCTTCCTGTTTTGTTTTGTTGCGACTCTGATGGCGCCAAAGCCGCCATCACATAGTGATCATGGGATCTCCTTCTGGTTCTGGTACAATATGCTGGGGACCATTTCATTATATGTGCGCGTGTACATAGTGTAATCAGTGTGTTTGTTTTACTGGGTTGGCAGAATAGCCATTGACAACTGAGACAAGAAGAAACTGTATGATAGAGTATACGATGGGCACGAAAAAAACACGACGGTACACGCTTCCATTACCATAGTCAAACTGATAGTCGTTGTCTGCGCACTTCGGACTGATTAAAAATGGTCAGCATCCCGGTCTACCTGAGAAATCTCAAATTTGGTTCGCTGTAAACGGGGTGTTCAGAGTTTCACAGCGGTTCCTGGTCAGGTGTTGTGTGGTCTATATCCTGCGTCCTGTTTACTTCAGACCAAGTGGATGGGGATATCATTTCGAACCGGCTCTCCATCGGTTTTCGAATCTATGCAGAAAGATGTGTAGTTTTATCTGTGATACGATTGTTTCTCTTTTCTGTACTCAGACGGCCACGGACTCATACGCGAATAGGCGGATGAACTGATCTGTCGTAAGAGTACAGATGTTTCAATGTCGCTGTCGATAACATCGTAGTTTGAAAGAAGAGGTCTGTGTTGGTCGTGCAGCTGGCGCACTCTGTGAATGAATTCAAGTGCTTACCGGTTATCAAGAGTGTCTAAACTGGATGGGAATGTCAGCGACTCAGAACCGGCATGGTCCAAATATTTCCCGAATGTACTGGAAATATCTTCTCAGTCCATAAGCCAAATTCCACCTAGAAGAAATGTTAGAGTTGTCGATTATTCTCCAGAACATGCCCATAGGTGAATTTACGAAGATTTTAGGCATTAAAAGATGCAAGAAATAAGCACATGGGTGAAATTCCATCGTGACAAAACCGTCTGCTGACCACATCGCCGAGTGTTGTGCCCGGGAAAGTGTTTGGACAAGATCGGAAATTTTTTTATGTAACTTTGCGATTATTCGTCGGTATAGAATGACAACGGCACGTAAACTGGTAATTTGGTATTTACTTGACCTACCCAGTCATGTTTGCCGGTTACTGCCTATCTAGCACACAACCACGTCAATACTCTGGTATAGTAATCTTAGCCCGGCAAAATCCTCTAACTATGGGACTTCATTTCAGGATAAAAAATCGATCGTGAAGTCACATTGAGCGTAGCGTCAAGTTCGTAGGCCACACCTAATAGACTTTCTTTTCACGTGACCTATCGACGACAGAATGATTTTGGTTGGGCGTAAGCATGCAGTTATCACCACCATGCGGCCAGAATTTGATTTGACCACGATCAACACAAATTCGATGAAACAATTCTAAAATTAATTGAGTTATCATAGTCTAGTTCATCTCTAAATTTTAATGTCAAATAGTAAGTCCAATACACTGAGTCAGTCATATGACAAAACCCCCATAGGTGAACAAGCCATACTCAATGTCGATGTGATTTGTGACTATGCATGAAGCAGAGTATGCGCAACATTAGCATCTATAGATTACATTAATTGGGGTTATCATGATATGAACCAAACACGTGCGATTTGGTTAATCGTGTGTGCTAACATGTCGAGATGTGTAGGCTAGTTGGTTTGAGTGTGCTCGAAATTGTCACGTGATGTCTACGTGAAAAACCACGCGTATAACATTCAGTCATTCCGTTGAGGAAATTGCCATACGAGATTCTCGTATGTCGATTAATAAAAAGTATTCAACTGGTTTTCACCCTTTTTCGATCAAAACACAACCTGCATTTCTTTTGTATTTTTGTCATCCTGAACTCCGTTCTGCCTAACCGTTTTGTTTTCGCTAGTTGTCTGAATATGCCTTTGTTCGCTGAAATGGATTTCTGCGCGGACCATCCTAGAGAGAGACACCACCATTCTAGTGATTTGGAAATCGCAATCATATAGTGTGCTGACCAAATTGTCCGCCTATTCTGGACATTTAGAGGATCCACTATTCGTGTGTTCGGTTTAAAATATTATAATTTACAAAAATACGATAACATGTGGTGTCCGAAGTCCGGTCCCTTCTTTCACGACCTTGTCTAGATTGCATTAGTTCTCGTACGACGAAAGCAACAATACTCGAGGTCCCAAAATACACCACTTACGGAACTACGGTTGCATCTGTGTGAAGCTCTATTCGATATTAAGTGACTAAATTGTGAGTTGGCTTCCTCTAATGCATCAGACCCTACAGAATTAAAATAAACACGAAAGATATTCAAAAATGTGAATATCAGCGAAAGAACATACGGCGCCCTTTGTCGATAATCGCCCATCTATCAATGCATCAGCCCAAAAGGCCACATTGGATAAATCGGGGCCAAATTTATGAAATTCGTTTGCCAGCGCATTTATCTACATCCATACATGAAAAGCATTGTTATTGCTCGTTTCAAGTGTCTTGTGTGTTAGATCACACCGTTTGAAAGTTCCCTCTACTTGCTGACAGTGACACTAGGAATTTGTGTCGTGAACGGGGATGTCAAAAACCTCATTTCGTTTGTTACGTCCCTTTCAAGCGTCCGTTCACATTACCAGTGTTCGTCTGATGTTTCCACGATTCTTGACTAATGTGCTCAGCATTGATAGCGTATGATTTTGTACTCTGTGATCACCTTAAATTTTGTTCTGTCAAAACTTTCGGAACTCCTTGGGAATTCGATTCGTCTAAAGCTTTTTTGGAAAACGGACAGAAAAACATTAAAATCTTGTGTAGGATTGCACAAAATCGGTTTACGTGTCTGTTAGCACACTGGAGTTTCTCGCCGTGTGTTGGAAGCACGAATTAGTTACCTAATTACCAACTCAATGTCATCCCTTACCCCGGCTGAACAACAACGAAATTTTAAGGCAGCTTTTCTACAATTCCTCATTAAGTTTCACCTGAAACCACTTTCAGATTTGTAGATTTTGTTTTCAATGAAACTGTAATCGATTTGTTTCACTCACGGTATCGATGTGACTGCTCCAGCTTGAACCGCATGTGAGTCATTTGATCACATGATTTAGTGCACCCGATAGTTTCGGTAGCTATACAGAACATTAACGAGCATTGCGAGAAACGTTTGTCTTGAAATATGTGCTCCTGACGGTAAACTCGACAACAGCGCGTATGCAGCAAATTTTACAATCCATGCCATTAATGACAAGACCAATTTTTATTTGATTTTTTAAACTGCGAGGCACATGAAAGCAAAGTTACGTCACCACTCTTGCATGCCTTCGGCCATAACACGAATCATATCAAGTAAACTTTAGAAAGATATAAAGATCACTTTGACGGTGAATTCTGAGTTGAACAAATGGATGAAAACTTAACAGAAAGAAAACCACTCGTATTTGACGAATTTATTTTTGTCCTGAACCACACTTCCCATCCTTTTCGATACATTGATTATGATGAGTGATGCCTGCGCACCGTGTCTGCATGATGCAGAAATTTGAAAATGCTGTCCTCGGACCCGGCGGCTTTGGTAGTTCAGAGATTTTGCTTGGTCCAAATTCAAGATAATTCCAAAAAACTGATTTGCTACTTCAAATTCAGGCCACACTGCTCTCAGCCATGGATAATCAACATCACGGAAAGGTCCAAACGTTTCGACGACGTTAAAGACAAGAATTGGTGAATTTTCAACTTCTGACATCAGGTATAAGACTTGCAACACAATTAGGAACTCACACGAATTCTGTGGAACAGCATCATTGGGCTAGAGCATCATCACCCACGAATGCGTCATTATCTTGCCATCCGCCCATCAGAAGCGATAGCGAAGTATGCCCTAATGTACGAATGTACACAGTGGATTTTAATGACAGCTAGTGAACTGTGGCCGGTAACGCACCACTGATGCACCGTCGTTGTTGGAAGGCCTAGAGATTGTCCCATTTTATTTGATTTTATCTCACTGAAATTTGGTTTAGAAGCCTCACCGCACCTTGGGTAACCCCTCACCGGGGGAGGTGAGGGTGGGTACACGAATTGATCTACTTTCATCCCATCTCACGAGTAACCGACATGGATTGTTCGTTACGTTTCACATACGGACTTACGGCATTTCTTCATTTGGTGCATCGTCTGATAACTTCACCTTCGTCGAACTCTGTCGGTTTCTATTCCTGTGGTGCCGTGCATGAATCGTTATATCTGGAGTCTTTCGGTTGTATAATTGCGGCCAGTGCTAATGTGAGTCGATGAAAGTGACCAGAATGTATTGCGTATTCTGTTCCGTATGACTCACGAGTCCAGGCTTCACCATTTATCAGCTGCCAAATTTAGCAGCCTGTTTCCATGTCGGATCTACTATCCGGTTTTGCCAGATGATCGGTTCGAAACAAAGCCGCAGGAGAGGGTTCCACTAATTTCCAATCTCTTATTTGGCGTTGACTTCTCTAGGTAGTACACTAAATCTTTTCTTTCTGAAACTAGGTGTCATGTCGTCCCGTGGATCTGATTGTTCTAACCCAATGTAAGTTGGATGGAGAATACAGAAGCCGAACTATGCGGGAAAATAACGGGGATCCATACTTTTATCACGCACCGCTGGACCACGGTAACAGCTTGTTTCGTAGACCAAAGGTTTACTGTCTGATTGAATCACATCTCCTCAAGGTCATTGGCGTCTGGTGGGTGGCAGACTAACGTAACTCATCCGGATTTGTGTACGAACTGTCTGAGTAAGGGTTTCAAATTTCTGCGAATACGGTATGCCAGTCATTTGCCGTTGATCGGCCTCTACTTTTTCTGAACGGCCATGGCTGATTACGAGAAAGACAGTCACAAACCTGAGGCGTTTCTAACTTGTTGCAGCTAACCATTAAGGAAGAGAAGTTGATAACATTTTGTGCGATGACGTCACCTTGTAGTCTGCCGAGCAGCCTACTCAAACAGTCTTGTCGCTAAAACAAAGCGGAAATGACTTCACCGGCAACTCAAAGATCACGATTCCCCATTTTGTGTTCATTGTGACTGTCGTCGTCGCCGTCGTCGGTGTCGTTGACCATCGTCACGTCTTTGTCCCTCCGAAATAAATGACTATTCTGTTGTGTAGAAATAGGACGCGTCATGAACTACAGAGACAAATCCTCTTAGTTCCTCTTAAGGCATCCTTTCCAGAACGTCCTCATGATCTCTGCGATAAAATCGTCGATGATAGCAGAAACTGGAAGAAGCGAACAGGACGGCCTTATACTGTCCATTTCAGTTAGGCTAGCCGGCCGGGGTCAAAGAGATCCTCCCGAGCGGTGTTTAAAGACAGTGGGTGATGCAGTTCAATACCGCATTCAGCGATAGTCTTGCACCCGAAGTCGTTTCTTTTCTGTGTGGTTGTTCAACTTATTATTTCCCACTCAATCTTTCAGAACTCCTGGATTATCTTACTTTGAGTAGATCTTGCTGTGAGGCAGCATCCACAGCCAGAACACCTCGATGGAAGGTTAATTGGTGTGCAGTATGAAATGAACTCACTTAATTTGAAAAATGTGAAAATTGGAGGTCCAATTCCCTCTAGTTGTGGATTTTACTAACGAATAAGAACCGTACCGAAACCTGTCTAGCGAAACTACACATAGTTGTTTTAGAATGCCACGGTCGAAAGCGGTCAAGAAATTCGAACAATCCCTTATATTTCTTCGACTTATAGTTAGAAATCGAAGTAAGCAATTGTAAACGAATTCGGTCCACTGTCTGCAGCCGTAAGATGTGGGACCGGGTGTCTCGGTTCATTTCGAGTCAGAGCGACTCGAATGACGTGGTGATAGGGAAGAAATGGTGAACAAAGAGAGCTGAAACTAAACCGAAAAAGAAACTAGCTGTTCATATTTACAACTGTGTTTCAACGCAATGAGGCAAACCCACGTTTGGTGAACGTGCATCATGGGATAAAGACATGTGTGCGCTGTTCGTGAATGCGGACAGCCAAACCTTCGCTCGACTGATTTCTTATGTGTGTTGATGATCTGTAGACCTTAGGATCATCTTGTACAGCGAACAACTGACAATCCGAAACTTCCAGGGATTTGTAAAAAAGAACAGACTTACCTTGAGCAATAGTAATTTATGCGAAAACGATGTAAATTACAATAATTCAAAAGTGATAAGCAGGCTGCAGAAGAAACAAGTACAAAGTTCTTTTTTATCGCATGAACCCAGTTACGAACTAATATAAATTTAATGCTGTTCTCGTGCCGCTCGAAATGTTCAAGCTTCCTCTTCTTCCTCTTCATATTCCTCGTCTTCCACGGTAGCCTCTTGGTATTGTTGATATTCACTGACCAGATCGTTCATATTAGATTCAGCCTCGGTAAATTCCATTTCATCCATCCCTTCACTGGTGTACCAGTGAAGGAAAGCTTTTCGGCGAAACATGGCCGTGAACTGCTCCGAGATACGTCTGAAAAGCTCCTGAATAGCTGTGTTATTTCCCAGAAAAGTGACTGACATTTTCAAACCACGTGGTGGAACATCACATACTGCGGTCTTCACATTGTTTGGAATCCATTCAACGAAGTAGCTGGAGTTTTTGTTTTGGACATTTAACATCTGTTCGTCTACCTCTTTCATGGACATGCGGCCGCGGAACATGGCCGCCACGGTCAAGTAGCGGCCATGACGTGGATCGCAAGCGGCCATCATATTTTTCGCATCAAACATCTGCTGCGTCAGCTCCGGTACACTCAGAGCTCGGTACTGAGTGCTTCCACGACTTGTGAGTGGGGCAAAACCGGGCATAAAGAAGTGCAATCGGGGGAACGGGACCATATTGACTGCCAGCTTCCTCAAATCCGAGTTCAGTTGACCGGGAAAACGCAAGCACGTTGTCACACCGGACATTGTAGCACTGACTAGATGATTTAGGTCTCCGTATGTCGGGCTGGTCAATTTCAGTGTGCGAAAGCAGATGTCGTACAGTGCTTCGTTGTCGATACAGAAAGTCTCGTCGGTGTTCTCGACCAACTGATGTACCGATAAGGTAGCATTGTACGGTTCAACAACCGCGTCAGACACCTGAGATCAAAATAAAACACAAGGCAGTGAGTGCTGTGAAGCGGCCGTCCATTAAACTCGTAACATAATAGGCATCTTTTGTTCTCTCCAAACAATGCCACTTGTTATTTATTGTGGAAACCTTGAATCATAAAGGTGGTTTACCAAATGAACAAATTCTGAGTTGTCACTAGGATCATTTGACAGAAACCACTGATCCCAAAACGTCCTCTCAGTCACACCTACGCTCCAGGGGAAATTCATCAAGAAGCTTCAAGGACAAGGGAGTCGACAGCAAGATCATTTTTCACACATCTTTAACAGTTATCGGATTACTAATTTTGACACATTCTCCGCCGGCATGACACATTTCAAATCCAAACACCGACTTGTACCTCATCCTTAATCTAACCGGTCGAATCTGGTTGGAAGCACGAAAGACAGTAACACGCAAGTGATGTGCAACAGTGCAAATCATCTTTTATTGTGCACGATGCATGATTGTACCAGCAGGACAATATTCCACCTCCAGTGGAGCACACTACGGAGAGGGGAATATCCGGAAACGATTGCCGCGGGAGTTGGGGGTAACCCAAAATTTCTCTAGGTCAGATTTGGTGAAAACGGATTATCGTCTACCGACAAGAGTGGTAAAACAACACGTCCGTTCGAAAGGACCATTGACAAGTGCGTACTACTTTCATGTACTAATGACCACTGACGTTTGTGACATCTCCCTAGAGTGGAATGTGTTGCCACTATGACCGATCGTCCACAGAACTGTGTTTCACAGGTTCGGTATTATCAGCTGTGGTCGTTACATTTGCGCAGCGAAATTACAAAAATAAATAATAGGATTTCAAATGTTTTGTATTATCGTTTGCGAAGATAATTCTTTTCTAGACTTCAAAACAGAACTGGCCAGATTACTATCCTGTCAGTGGAGCCGAATGACAAATTCACATTCAAAGCCAGTCAAACAACTCAGCACTAATCCTCCAGTAAATTTAATAAAATGACTGCAAAAATCATCAATCTGAGGTGCAACATATGAGCACGAAAGACTATCAGTCATTTTCCTCTGTATGTGGCGATGACAATTGCCCTTCGTTTATCTTCGATGTTTTCGCATGCGTTCTGTAAAGTCCGTAATTCATTATTACTATTTGTAACAACTCCCAGATTGCACGTGATTAGGTTGGCTGTTAAAACAGAAAGAAAGGGTGTGTTGAGTTTATGCGCAGGTCACGTGATGCAGTCCGATACAGCTTCACGCTGTCCTGCGTAGACAGGCAATCGATGGGAACCGTGACGGTAAATGGTCGTGAATTCCAGACATTCTTTGAAGGCGATTGGACGGAACGCATCCCACCAATAGGAATATTTCCACCTTTTCGTATAAATCCATGAGTTGTAAACAGAATACAAACTTGTTCCTGTTCAGCTGTAATCTTCTTGTTGACTTCATTCGCGTGGATTGTGTCCAAATCAAGTCCGTACTTAATGGTATTTCATATCAGCTCGTTACTGTAAGTGACCGATTTCCGTCTACTAATTACGAGTCTAAATACGATAGGGGGTCGGATCGTTTTGTGGAACATATTTATCTTATGTCCGACTGACCGTTATTCCCACCTCATGATTTCATAGATTCATAGGAAACATTGAGCATAATTTTTCATTTGGATGATCAGTAGATGACCGAAACGGAATATCCCGCCCAAAGCTCAGTTTTTCCATGTAGTGAGTGACTAGAGAGCCTAGGAACTAATTACATTCGTCTACACCGAGTTCAAGACGGCTCCCACAGACCGGAAAGGTAACCACCGTGTGGCTTTCACTCATGTGATGACTACCAGTTGGCATGCTAGAAAAGTATAAACTGCCCGCAATTGCAGGCCAAAATAAACTAGTTTCGCTTTTCGCATCCCGAAATATCACTCGTGGTAAGCATGAAAAGCATTTACCCAATCAAATCACATGATTAGCATAATAGAATTCATTTGTCTTGATGAAATGCTTAAGGATGAATGAACAGGCGAACGAGCTGACTCATCATCATCATCATCATCATCATCATCGTCGTTCACCGCAAAACAGCCAGGCAAGCCTCACTGACCGCTGCCTTCCCCCAGAGTTACACGTCTCTATAAAAGAGTGAATATCCAAGGAGAACAGGGAGTGGACCTACACAGGCGGCAAAAGATAAGATGCTGCTGCAGCCAACACATGGAACACAGTCTAACTGTTCAAACGCACGTGTTTTCAATCATTGTGGTTCAATAAAAAATGACAGCACGATCGCCACTGTACACGGTTCACTGTCATATCCTTCAGTGTCTCTAGCCAGCAAGTCGACGAGTCTTTCGGACCCCAGCCACAAAGGCGTGAGACACCTACTTTACCTAACTTCGCTGTACATTTTCTCATTCCACGTTGCCACGTCATCTGTTGGCCTCCACATGGCTTCTTCCATTCCTTAGGAGGAACACAAAATAGGGCACGATATGGTAGACGAGTGTTCGCCTTACGCAACACGTGACACAACCAGCGTAGAAGCTGGCTGATTAATGTAACGTCACAGCGAAAATATTTAAATCTTATACTGAGCGCGCCCTTTGGCTGACTGCGCTACAATTCCGTCATCAGTTCATTGTTGTAATGTGGGATTTTTGGCCTCAGTATGGTCACTTTTGCCGATACCATCGGTCGGAATTAAGTTTAAAAACTATTGGTTCTCATCTTGGAACGGGATCACACTGTTGTTGATCAAAGATCTAATCCATCCAGAAAAACCACTCGTGATAGCTGGCAAGCAACTTCTGAAGGTACCCCTCAGACTAAGGTGTCCATTCCATTACTGATCACCAACATCCAAAAACATTGGATCTGTCGTTCACACTCCAATCACCGATTCATTTTCGCAATTGCATCATCTGCCTACAAGAATCGTGGCCGAACCCTGATATTGCTGATTCACTCGTGTCAATAAAAAGCTTCAAACTACACCGGCAGGACAGAGTTCTCAACAAGAAGCCTGTAAGTGACATGGCAATATAAATAAACTTCTTCTGGTTTATATCAATTCCCAAAGAGAAACGACTGTCTCATAACTCAGTGTCATCCCAAGTTTTCCAGTCACACCAGTACGATCATAAAGAACTTCTACATAACCCCTTTTAGTTCACAGAAACCTTTTTTACACGCATCCGCTTGTTCCTTTTTTGGACACCTGCTCGATGATAATGTCAAACGATTCACAGAGACGGCCAATGGGGTCTTGGATATTGGAATCCCCTGGACTCGTCTCAAACGACCGTATCTTCTCCCACGTACTGAAATCCCTAAGGAGACATAAGTAGCATTTCCATAATAAATCAAGTGTATAATATATTTTCACCCTAATAAGAGCTGCAAACAAAGGTGCTGACGAGAAATTCGCCAGCAAACTCTTGAATGCTAACAACAGCAGATCCCTATGGCAAAGCATTCGACTGTTGTGCGAGATGAAAAAGAGACGTGAAATGTTCTGCGGATGTCGACAACATGAATTAAGCATTCCTACGCTCTTCCTGTTATACCCCAATCAAATTTTCACAGGGCAATGATACATGACAGTTGCACGTTTTTCTAGGGAAGAGGGGTTTGAGCTTCTTGGCACCAATAAAATTATCGCAGCGGTTGTTTCTGACGGTTTTTTCTCAGCTCTTTCAAGGCATGGTGCTGTGACCCTGGTTGATGCATTCACTCCTCTGATTAACACACCACTATGCTCGGCTTCTATCTCTGACTGACGGAGACCCGTCACTAATGTTCCCATCCCAAAATCTAGCAGTTCTACTGCTTTAACAAGATGCTTTCGCCCCATTTCCCAAATATCTGGTCTTAAACTGACGGAGCGTGCTATACGTAAGCGTCTGCGTTCTTCTATGCATCCATCTGACAGCCCTTTTCAGTTTGCTCATAAATCTAACAGGTCCGCTTTGAACGCTGTCGCCTCCTTTATTCACCACATTTGTAAGTCCTTAAACGCATCGATGAAATTTGTACGTAGCGCTTTCTTGGACCACTCATCTTTATTCCATTCGGTTCTGCCGTCCCTTCTATCTAACAAACTGGAAACATTTGGTTGTCCCAGGCCTTTATTAGCATGGCAGTCCGACTACTTTACTAACCGATCCAAGTGCACACGAAAGGGCGGTGAAAATTCAATACCGTTGATTACCAACTCAGGAGTCCTTCAGGATGCTGTTCTTTCACCGTTTCTTTTCTCTACTTACATCAGTGACTTATTAGCTAGCTCCACCCATCATCTGTTTAAGCATGCTGTGTTGATGTTGCCCTCTCTCAAGCCTTTTCGAGCAACGATGATTTGCAAAGTTTTTCCAACAACCTATCTTCCATCCATGATTTCCCTCCACGAGCCGGTTTAAATCTCAACACATTTAAATCTCTCTCTCTTTCGTCAGCCCACCCATCCGAAGCGTCTTTCATCATCTCAGAAACACCATCCAGGGTCGATTCTGTGAAATATCTAGGAGTTACTATTGATAAAAATCTGAAGCGGACTTCTCACATTTGCACCTTTATAAAGAGTCTCCGGCGGTTGTCATTTCAACTGAGAAAGTTTCGAAACTGCAAGGTAAAACAAAGCACTATCTACCGTTTCGTGAGCCGATGTTTTTTATTCCTTCTTTGCTGTTCTCGTTATCTTTGCAGCTTTCCTCGTAGAAGGCTTTGAAATTCTTCGATGGGGGCTACCAATTATTAGCTGTCATTCGTACCACGAAGTGGATTACCCACTAAACCGTGTGATTAGCACTTATCCGCATGTGAAAAGCTTGCCCGAAAAATACTTTCAGACCCCAGGGCATCCTCGGCGCAACGATCTTTCAAAGTGCTGCCCTCATTTTTCAATAAGATGCGTCGTTCACTTCACACTCTGTAGAATCAACATATGTGAGAAATACACTGCTCCATCTTGACATACTGTGACCATGTTTCAATCGACCTATATTAATGTGCTTAAATCATTCCCCGACGAGCTTCTTTTTTTCTTCATTTTACAAGGTAATGAGTATAACTGTCGTCGTATTGTTCTGCACGATTTTTTTCAATGAAATGCGGTATATATGCATGCAAAAGTCTATACTATATAATTAAATTTGTTTGCCAATTCAAGTTGCTATGAGTCACTCATGTGTCATTGGAATTTTGCGGGTAAACGAGAAATCAGTTCTACGGATTGAACAAACACATGAACATTTGTGTACGTAGATGTAATCTGCAACAGTCTAGGTCAGAACACGCCCCTGGTAGATAGCCGTATTAAAACCTGAAAACCAGCATGGACTTGTGACCAAACGAGCCAGTAAGCACTCGGTTATGCATGCAAACAATGTTCCCTGTAATATGCCAAACACTGCATGTAATGACAATAACTACGGCTATTTCACACTCTGTGACAACCAGAAACCAATACCAAACAGCGCCAAATAGTACATGATTTACCTTTAGTCTTCTGGACCGTCGGGTCAATTAATTTGATCCACCGACGTTGACACTAATTTGCAACCTCCTCCCCAATCTCACCGTCACAATTTCAGACCCGCTACTCAACAATGGAGCAATGCGACCAGGTCGTAAGATAGATGGATATCTCTGGAAAAAAGGTGACGGTTCACGGGACAAAATCTGGGAATGGTGATGAGCCTAATTCGGTCCGATCGGCTGCAAGAACCATCGTCCAGTCGATTGTGCAGGGCAAGGTTCAGTTTGCATAACTGCTAACCCTGTACTAACGTGCGACGAACGTCTCCAACACGATTACTCAATGTCTGGCAACCGTACAACATAAATGAACGCACTGTAGCACAGTACGCACGACCTTTCAACTTCAGTGAAATATCAGGCCGACGCCACACGTGCTTCAGTCCAGCGCAATCTGCTCGAGCCTTGGATACACGCGTGTTTACCTCTACTGCCGAGCTGCCATCGACACGCAGCTACCAAGGTGAGTGAAACGGTCCATAATCGTTGGTTCCTCTCCATCCAGTATCAAGTTCGGGACTACTGTAGTCCAGTCTTGCAACAGCATTTTGCACTCTGAAGGTACAAATCGCATACCGAACCGAGCGATAGACCCTGAGAATCTGTCTAATGCACGTTGTGCATGGTCCACAGATTCGAACATGCACACGATATCATCTGCGTAATCTAAATCACAAAGTCCTCTCTTCATTTTCCATTTCGACGCCTACTTCCTGGAGACTTCCTAAAGCTTTTCCCATTAACTCGTCCAAGACGAAGTAGAACAAGAATGGCGAGATGGGACACCCCTGTCGAACCCGCTGGTAGTTTCGAATGAACTTGTTAGTTCGTCATATACCCCCCAAGAGACCATAGGTATGCTCGCTGTAGTTTCACGAACTTTTCCGCTTACTCTACCCGTGAAAAGCATTGAATGGCTCTGTCCGATCTACTGAGTCGAAGGCGCCTTTCAAGTCAATGAAAACCAGGGTTGTAGGACGGCCGTATCTGTGCCGCATTTTAAGTATTTGACGAGAGGTGAAAATGTGATAGATGGAACATCGACCTAGACGAAGACCGGCCTTCTGTTCGCGGACGTTACTCTCAAGAATCGGTGTCAAACGGGGTTGCATGATGGAATCTAAGGCCTTAGTAACCATCGGAATCAAACCAATCCCATGGTGATTGTCACAGTGTTGCTCTTGAAGGAGTAGTGAGCGAATAGCCAAGTGCTTTAATCAGGGCTTTCCACCCAACTTAGAAAGAATTGGGGGAGTGACTGACTGCTTTTACCTCCTTCAGCAGTCGAATGTAGGACTCTACTTTTTGGGGGTCAAGAAACAACCAAGGATTCGTAGTTGTGGTCGTTGGATAAACTACATCAGCGCGCCCCCGGCTAAAGTAATCTCTGAAGTGCTCAGCCCAATGGTCGAGCCTTTCTTGTTTGCTATGGATGGGCTCTCCATTTCTATCGCACACCAGTTCACGAACCGAAGTCCGCTGCCCACCGTTATCGCGTATAAGCTTGAGCAGTCTTTGATTGTTACCCGAAGCCGTTGTCACTTTCACTTCTGGGACTACCTTAACCCACCAGTCTTCACAGACTTATCGTTACTTGACACTGTCGATGCATATTGTGTTCTCATTACAGTTAGGGAGTTAGCTTTTTACTCCTTTAAGCACAGTAATTCTTGTTAGATCCAGTGTCTTTGATAGATGTTGCATCTAGGAGCACAGGCAAAACGTGCTTGATATAAACTAACGGCTCATCTGCAATGTTTCTCGTATTGGTTCTTAACTCGACATAACTGCTGTGAAAAGCCATATCGGATAGTAGCTTTACGGCTAACTGGACTCGTGGTCTGTGTTGGTGGCCATTGAGCTGTAGTGAAAGTCGTATTAAAACTAGCCCGCGGTCCGATTCTATATACATCGACCAGTACGATTTGCTATTCTGGACAGAACCACGCCAAAGATAGCTTACTGGAATATAGTCGATCCGACCCAGACTACTTGTCCATTTAGAGCGCCATGTCGCTATGCGACGCAAACTGTGTTGGAAATTCGTGCTAGAGAGAAATTGTCTGCACAACAATGAAGAAGCCTTTCCCCGGTAACTGTTCGTTGATCAGGCAAGGCGCAGCACCCATCTAAACAGGTTTTCCAATACACACAGTTTTCCAGGTGGTGCATTAAAATCCATTGCCACCACTACAATGTCAGAGCGTTTGTTCTTCCGAACAAGGGTGACCAGGTCATCGTACAACCCATCTTTTTGCATGTCAGCGCTGCACCGTGTTGGAGCGTATGCCGAGATAACAAGTAAATTGCGCTTAACACTACTATCCTTCCGGACGTCGACTGATCTCTGCAGTCTCATGGCACACAAGCGACTATTGACTGGGATCCAGTCTAAACTAAAAGGGCTGCTTCAGCCTTCTCACTCAACACTATTCCTACACCACGTTGACCCATAGCTTGAGCTGCTTCGTCTCCTGAAGTGCGAAGAAAATATCTTGACGAGACGTTTGGCGCAGTTAGTTGAATTACCCTAGTCCACTCGAATCCTGAATTCGTGTTTCACTCACGCAGCAGACATCAATCGAAAGTGAGTCCACTGTCAGGGCCAAACACGCCTGTTGGCCGGTCTGCATTAAAGTGTGCACACTGAAGGAACCGAGAATCAGAGGCTGACGAGGCTTGAGAAAATGTGAGCTAACAGACTGAAAACCACCTACTACACTACTTGACAATAAACCGTTGCGAGTATCGGGCGTGTGACCAGTGGAGACACTACGGGTAGGCAGAAGGGGCGAAGAGATTCGGTTGCATACAAGAGAAAGGTTGAATGAAAAGGAGGGAACTCTAAGCAGTAGCATACTTATCACTACCCACCCCACCTGCGCTCGATGCAATGGGCAGCGCGGTCCTGATTATCCTGTGCGACGACCGATGCAGTATTGACCTATCTGTAGGCATGTAACTCATGGGGATTGATGGACGGGTATTGCTAGGGGGTCCAGTCGCTAAGCCGAATAACGATTAGGGTTCTCAACCAAAGCCTTTGGTTCTGACAAGAACCTGACCGCAAGGCAGCGGGGTATAGCTGAATGGAAGCCCATCTACTTGGATCAATTAGTCTTCCACTCGTTTATTCGACTGAGCTGCTAACTCAGAACAACCCTCGACCGGGTGGACCAGGAGACTACTTCGTCAGACCTCTACCCATTGACCTTTCAGAAATGATTGGTTCTTTTTCTTGAGATAAGCCATCCTGTATTGTTCGTTGGATTATGGAAGCACGCAAGTTGTCACACCACGTTAACGTGCGGTCTTTTTCAAAGGAGTAATTAACAGCAGGTAATTGGTGCCAACAGTGCAGCTGCGTTGATTCGTCACGATCTCGGCCAACGAAGGATATTTGCACCAGGCAAAGGGCAATGAAACAGAACAAAACAGTGGTTACCTGAAACCAGGCGAATCAAGTGTAATCGTCCCAGACAACATGTAGATAAACCAAGGTCCAGGTAGGGGTTAGCCATCATTGACAACCTTAATCATTTGCGCGAAGTGGCCTGGATGAATCGTTCCCAGCTGGCTCCTTTGCAGCCGTTTCTTAAATCTTAAAAGTGAATTTCATGAATCTCAGCAAGTACTAGGAAGAATCCTTAATAAATATGACCTAAATATTAGAATGCCGCATAACAATGCCA
Organism: Fasciolopsis buskii; assembly: GCA_008360955.1. Classification (NCBI taxonomy): domain Eukaryota; kingdom Metazoa; phylum Platyhelminthes; class Trematoda; order Plagiorchiida; family Fasciolidae; genus Fasciolopsis; species Fasciolopsis buskii. Next base: position 126,751 of record LUCM01005979.1, read on the forward strand.
ACCATTATCCAACCTGATCGTTTTATTTGTTTTTGATAGGTTTAACAAAAACCGTCGGCCATATTCGTCAACGGCATCCGTTAGTAGTATGACCATAATTGCTTTTACGCCCGTCGCATGATGGTGTAACATGATTAATGTCGTCAACATGACAGCATCCTGAGGGGCTCTCTTTCCCATGATCCTGGACAGCCGCATGACGACCAGCGCCGATTCACCTAAAATCTTTGATCATACGCTGAGCCTTCTTCACCGCAACGGTGGAAAGTAAAGCGCGCCAGACATGTGAACATCTCACTGAGTTTCCCGTTCACCACCTTATTCCATTCCAATCACCTCTACATCTGTACCATTCATCCATCATTGCGTGATCACCTCAGAATCCAGCAATTTCAGAGGTTCCTAGGTGTAGATAGGCACTTCCCGTCTGACAAAAAGCAGACAGAAAAGAAGGGATTGGATCTGCCGGGAAACCAGACACAGTTTTGGGAAGCATCAGAAGTCAGTCACAAGTCTCCTTAGCGGAAACCGTAATAAATCAACATGGCTGGAGCGTCAGTGCGACTCGCTCACTGTTGTGCTCGCTTCTGGAAGTAATCTGATATCATTTGTGGCTCGTTCAACCAAAACATTATGAAATCGTAAGGTTGATCATTACATCGATTCTACTTGATTCAGGTCTTTTAGGATCCGAAGAAATTTGCACGTTGTTGGTAGGTAGTACATTAGTAGCATCGCAGAACTCGGGTCATTTATTTTAATCCTAGAGCCTACTGTGCTGCATTCAGTGACCTAGTAAAAATACGCCCAGATGAATACCAATTTCATATTCTGCATGCATACAGCTAAATCAGCCTCATACTGAATTACTCACCCAGGTGAACGTGCTTCCAAATGCCGACAGGACCATCTACGCCGTAAATTCTGGTTCAATGGCAAAAGATGCGTTTGATATGCGCCAGCAGATTGGTAGCGGTATACGTTCCAGCCATAGAAGTCATGTGGGACAAAACCGAATCAGGCCATTACGGCCGCGTTCTAAATTCACGAATTTATCCTAGAATATTCTATAAATACCGAGTAGTTTCTATGAGACAAAGAATTTCCGCCTCCTGATGTCACCTGATGGCCTGGTTTCTTGTTGACGGGGTCCAAAGTGATAGGGGCATCACAAGAGACAGTTTGACGCTGGCCATTCCGTCCGCACAGCGCCATTTTGGTGGTTACCACTCACACCACAAAAACCCTGGCGAAGAGGTGACAACAAACGGCAGTCGTAGACCACGTGATCATTCGTCCGCGTGACACACCGAGCCCCTTGAAGCATTTCAGCGAAACTAAGTATCCGTGAAATGGACAGTGGATTCACACAACAGTGCAAATGATCTTGTCGCGTAAGATCCCCACTCCAGCCGAACTTGTGCAGATTGTAAGGCACCATTAAGTTCAAATTAATGTCCCTATTCCATTTTTCCTACAAGAAGCGAGCAAGTTTTTAGATCTGTAGGGGGGAGCATAATTTTGTCTATCCAGTGCAGCGATAATATCGGTATTATTCCAAATGCTTATTGCATTTTCACTATTCCATGATGCCAAACCTTCTTCTAGATCATAATGATGTGAAAATGGAACAGTGGGCCGCGTTAGTACTCTATCAGGGTTCAAAGGGTATAAGAGAATCGGTTTATGCGGTAAACACGAAGAGTAATTACATCAATTGATTGAAGTGAAAATTGTAAATTAAACGTTTCACGTGACCCATGAATTGCCGAAATTTAGACTGAAAACTTCCGAACAGCAGAAAGCGAAGTAAATTACAAATTCTGAATCACAATTTGAAGCGGGCCTGTATGTGTTAGAACAAATCAAGATAGTTAAATTGTATGAACATTCATGAAGCCGACTGGAAGTTCTGATTTTAAATACCTGTTAGCTGGCTTCTTTTTGTCTACAAAAATGCTATTACTGCTTGGAAAACCAAGTTCTTGCCGAAATATATCTATTCACTTGCGTGAAAACATCGAGATCCCCTGAACCATTGCGGTGTTTGATCAGCAGATATTTAACAAATATGCTTTGTTAAGTAGGATAGTTCCATTTCTCAGTAGTATGTTTTGCATGCTGATGGATGAGCAAAATTTCCTTGGAAGGACACGATCGAGTTCGCGGTTATTGCCGCTCTTCGGGTATGCGAAACATACTACTGGGAAGAAAAACCAATACTTCCGAGGATTGCGTCTCCTTTCTGAAGGTTAACCTTACCTGACCGACGAAAATCCCCCGACGAATCACCATGTGATTCTTAAATGGAATTATCATTCATTCACGCTCCCAACGATTCAAATGAGATTCTAGTAGGATAGTTCTATTTCAAAACACTATAAACGATTCAACCACCATACATGCCCATATACGGATTTCTAGACTACCGGCAGTATTTCGTTCACGCTAGGTAGTGTAATAACAAGTTGCAAGACAACGAAGCCGTCTCTGCACGTGAAATTCATACCTCCTATTCACCTGACGAGTAGAGGCTGGTGGCGGTTCAATAAAATCACTTCCGCTGAAGTGGTTGTGGTAAATACCGTTGCTTCGTTGCTTCACCGCTACTTGGAACACGTGATCGATGTGGACAAACGAATACGGGATAAGTATGACCAGTTGCGCGACCAATTAAAGAAACGAATGTGGTGAACCATGCATATCTCAGTGCGTCAGTGACTTATGTGGTTTTTGGTAGTACGTGATTGCGTCTGAAACAAAACGCGTGTCAACCCGATGAGCCATCTCAAGCGAAGCTGTACCACCCGCATGACAGACTTTGTTACATTCCATTCTGTAACTGGATGCGCTCATTTAATCAGGATGTTCGTACTTTCATGATCTTTCGAGTGATCCGATAGAAACCAACTTTGGGAATTAGGGAACGCCATGTTTAATAACCTTCGTACTGATGTCCGCACTGGAAGCATGCATAAGTGAGGAAACCCGGAACAGAATTCTAATATCATTTAAAACTCCTAATTTGCAAGCAATTCAAATAAAGCTTAACCATAATATTAGACTTTACATAAATTTACCTTAGTGATTTCAACATAGACCATTATTTTACATGTATACTTCAGAACGTTTACAAAACTAGTTGTATGCGAACAAGCGAAGCCTATGGCGATATTCCACCCGAGTTCAATATGAGATGCGATGTTCATCAAAGTTGTCCCCCACACCTTTTCTTTTTAATTTTGTCATTAAAATGGTTATGGAGCAGCTTTATCCCCCGTTAGAACAGTGGAATTGATATTTCCGCAGATATTAACCTGCCTGATTTAAAATAAATGGACGATGATGTGTTACTGAGTGAAGATCTATGTAGGCTGTAGATTTCTCTCGATCGTCTGAGCCATATGGCAGACATGCACAGGATGCACTCCACAAGTTCGAAACGCAAAGTGACATTACAGGACGGGACTGGTTCGAAACAAAATCTCATTCTTGAAGGGCAGCTACTGCATGAAGTGGATAAATTTAATTAGTTAAGTGGATGAATCTCATCAGATGGTCGTATGTCGGATGGAGGGTCATCGAGCATACGGAAGGCTCGAATGACATTTGCTAATTTGAAGCATCCGTGACGTCGGCCAGATATCCGGTTATCGATCAGAGACCGAATATACACGGTACCAGTGAGATCGGTATTGCTCTATGGCAGCGAAACAAGGCCATTCAGAGTAAATCTGAAAAGAATTTTGGTGCTTGAGTACTCTTGTCTTCGTATTAATGTTAGAATATGGTTGGATAATTTTGTCAGTATATCACAGGTTAGACGTAAGTTACTTAGTTGCTCGGTTCAGTCTCTAGAACAGGCAGTGAATCAGAATAGGTTGAGATGGTTGGGACATGTTTTTGCTCATGCTCACGGAACGGTGACTGCCTCGTTGTACGCTGTTCTCTGAGGCAGGTTCTAGTTGGTAGATAGTCCGGGATGGCCAGAAATTGACATGAAAAAATGAATGAACGATTTAGGCAGTGGGCTGACTCTTGTAGGTGCAGTTACTACCACGGCACACTCCATGAGATTCTTTCCACTGTAACGGTATTTGGGGGTAATAGATGATGTGGTTCATTTCCGTGGTCAATAGCTTTCTTGCATTCGAAATCTTTTTTCTTTCGTACAATTCGTCAGCTTACTATTTTGCAGTTGATCTTTCATTATTGCTCTGTTTATTTTGTTTGAGCAGACGGTTTGGTGAGGTAACAACCATAACCATAAGAGTAATGGTTGCTCAAATTGAACTGAGCCGTAACCTGTACACAAGTGATTCGAAAATTTTGGCATCATTTTCTGGCTAAATTCATTTTTTATGACAGGTTTGACACATCAGTGCAGTGGAAGGAGCGTGTCCCTTAGGCACTAGGGTCTACTACAAAGAGTGAGGGAAACCCGTAATCATGACTATGAACCCTGGGGTTGCACAGAGCCAATAGGCCAGGTGTGGTACTGATACAGATGAGAGCGAAGTGGCGTTCCGCACCCTAGTCAATATCGTTGTAGGGATTCAGATCCGTGACCATTTTGGGGTGTGTCACGAGCTGTGCTCTGTTTTGTTTGCGAGGATATCGCAAAGTAATATGCTGACACAAAAGGATTGTGTTGGCGAATTAGTCAGGATAAAAATGACGAACAGTAACTAAGCTCGAATTTTCGAATAACCATCCAAAGATATTAAACTACAAAAAAATTACTATGATTAATGATGGACAATTGGCAGTGAGAAAAAACTAAAAGCCGAAGCCAGCGGTGCGTGTCAAAATTTACTCGACTGACATACGAAAGCTAAGACCTCTGACCGGGTAAGGTGGATAACGCAATCACCTTCTGTATCTCGACTAGTTTCGTTACTACTGACAATGATCGACGAAAGCATATTCGAGAAAAACCGAAAATTATCACTCTTTAAAAGAAACAGATCTAAAATCATCAGCGAATCCATTTTCGTTTGTGGAAAATTGAAATGACAACACTCACTTTTGGAGAGGGTACTACAGAGAACGTTGTCATAATACGATCAGGATATTCTTCACGAACTTTTGAAATTAACAGTGTTCCCATCCCCGATCCGGTTCCTCCTCCGAGGGAATGAGTTAGCTGGAATCCCTGCAAGCAGTCGCATGATTCGGCCTCCTTGCGAACCACGTCCAACACGGAATCCACAAGTTCAGCACCTTCTGTATAGTGCCCCTTGGCCCAGTTGTTGCCCGCCCCGGTGTGACCGAATATGAAATTGTCCGGACGGAACAGCTGACCAAACGGGCCGGCACGCACACTGTCCATTGTGCCCGGTTCCAGATCGATAAGGATAGCACGTGGGACATAGTTGCCGCCCATAGCTTCGTTGTAGTAGACATTGATTCTTTCTAGCTGCAGATCCGAATCGCCGTGATAAACACCGGTCGGATCAACGCCATGTTCGTCGGATATGACTTCCCAAAACTGCGAATGAAAATAAGGGTGATGATTAACAAAATATGTGACTGAGGGATTTGACCAGCTTTGGAGTCCTTAATGAACAAAACTCGCCCATCAAAATGCTGTTGTTAGTCAAGTACTATCGTAGAGTTAAGTTCAATATCCGTTTTGGGAGCCATTGGCCTTGAATCCACGTGTTCTGGCTTTGGCTACTGCCTTACATCACCATGTACTCACCAGAAATGTGAAGAGATTGAATGCAAAATAAAATAGCCAAAAAACTACATAAAAAGACAGATTTCGAACGTAAGAACGCCAGTGGTTGCAACACAGACCTACACCATCCACTGTGTAAAACCATTGTTGCGGATAGCAGGAGGACCCCAACTGGTTGGCCTAAGTGCACCCACAAGGCCAGCCTACTGGTTAAGGTTTTCAAACCTTTTCGCTGTCATCCGTTAGCCACCTCCACCCATCCTGTAACCATTACCTGCCTCAGAGAACAAGTCGAAGTGGAGGTGCCAAAGTAGACGAGGAAGAATACTTATCGTGGTGAACTCTGGTGAAAGTTCACCGTGGCCTCAAACGCGACTTTAGCTGTTCGCATTCAAACATCAGAAAGTGAAATTAATTTCCCTGGTACACTCTTCAGTGAGAGGCAGCGCCACAGAAATCCATTTTCAATTGAGTTGAACGCCGCATTTAGATCAAGGAAGATAGAAATCGTGGGTCCGCACACATGTGCCAGTGTTCTAAAATTGGTTGTAAATTGAAGAAGTAGTCAGTGCAACCCGACTGGGACCGAATTCGGTTTGACTCCCACTTTTTGCGGGTACTAGAAAATCATCGGGGACTAATTCTCGTGAGTATTTTGGATTCGGTGCCTATAAAACAAATTTCTCTGTTTTTCACATGAGAATCTACCACCTTTCTTGTGAAGCTGTATAAGTGAAATCTGTACCCCTGTCCAGATTGATCCGATGTTAACGCCTCCCCACGATCTCTGAAGAAGGAAAGGGATAGCCCCTTTGACCCAACAATGGGACATGTGCCCCTTCAGAAAACTTATCTCGCAGGTGACCCCCAATTGCAAAAGCACACCGATATCTACCTCTGCTGATCTACAAGCCTAGATGGAGGGTCCATTGTGGCTGCGAGAAATTAAACTGCTCCCTGAAGTGTCCCGCCAAACGTGTCAGCCGACACTCTTGAGAGTTAATCAGTAGGCAGCCACTTCCATCGATCACTTCGCTTACACTTGGCTTCCGTGGACCAGTACCCATAGTCAGTCGCTATAGGTAGTGACTGTTACCGTTAGCCGCAGTCTTTTCCATTTTCCTGCATTTCCCAATCCATCATCACTCCCAGTCATTTAACAGGCTCCTGGTCAATTGACGTCTCAGGGATTTGCGCATCTCCCCGTAGGTCTCATCCGGGGACGGATCTGTGATCATCCAACATAGCAACTGAAGCCACGGATATCCATTGTTTCTGGGGTTTAAGTGACAAGGAGGTGGTAGTTGCAGTTGAGTGCACGGCTTCTATGATCTGCTCCCACTGTTCGTTGGGATCCTGGGCACTTTTTGAGAAGATAATCACTCTGAAAGTTCCCACTTACTGTGGTCCTTTCCATCAATGAACGTACGTCCCTCATACTCGGCGCAATGCCAGCGTCAGCCTGATCACGAGCGCCCGATCCGAGACCATCGGCCAAGCGAAGATTTAAATGAACAGAAGAGGTTTTCTTAGGTTATGTAGAATCTTGCATGCTCATTTCGAAGAAACAGCAGACATTTATCTTAAGAGTTTCAGGAGTTCTCGCTAGGGTAGCTAGTTTCCCTACGTAGTTTGGCGTGTGGACATTGAAGGTACTAAGTGAAGTAAAACACTGGGCTAAATTACCGAGCCGAAGTTGTTTCTTGCACTTCTAGTATTGCGGTAAATAAACCTACCAAGTGGCAATTGTTCGTGGCATTTTGCGTGATCTCCATATTAGAAGAATACAGATAGGAAGACTGCCCTAAGAAACGATCAATAATTTGCGGCCACCCATAAGGCAGAACGGGTTTTTCTTTGATAACCCAAACTGGAGCCGCTGACTCTAAAATCTGCCCTACAATGCAGTGGGGCACTAGCGTATCACTAGGGCTCTGAGGAGGAGCATACTTATCCCTATCTACATTGCTCGAAGCAATGAGTAGCGCAGTCCTGTTTATCCCGCGGACGTCCAACGCAGTATGGAATTCGATGAATTTTGCAGCTCACCAGACTGGTGGCCAAGTTCTTCTTAGGGGTTCCAGCCGCTTTGTAGGAAAACGATTAGGGTTCTAAACCACAGCCTTTGGTTCTAACAAGTATATGTTCACGAGGCAGTGAGGAGTGACTGAGTAGAACCCAAACTGTTTGGACTAATTATTCTTTCATTCGTTTTTCCGATCGAATTGTCAGGTCAAACCAGCCCCAGAACTAAAGAATCAGCACGCTACTTCGTCTCTAACTACTGACCTTCCAGGAATGGCTTAATTTTTGGCTTCAGACGAGCCATCCTGTATACCCCGTTGGGTCATGGAGGCACACAACTCGTCACGCCACGTCAACGTGAAGTCTCCTTGTGACGGAATCCATATGGAATTATTCATTCCAAATCGTTAGATAAAATGGTTACCAGCAAACGGCAGGACTGTCCGGGCGTGTGACATTTAAACGAATCCATCTTTAGGTAAACACCTTTAGGCATTCGTGTACTGTAGTCACGTGCATGGAGAAGCCTCGTCGCCATCTCCTTCTCTTTTCGACCGGGTTCAGTGTATGGGTTTCCGGGTGATCGACACTCCCCTTCTCTGGTACATGGTTTTCAGTCACTAGCCCATTGTTGGATTCTTGTTTAGCTACCCCTTTTTCTATTGATACTATATTGCTTTTTTGGGAACCGTTTCTGTTCCCATAATATTTGTTGCCCTTATAAGCAGACAGCTGGCCATCTTTATCAAGTTTCTTTTACTAGGCATCGCACAGCTGGCTGTATTTTAGTCTTCTTTCTGCTCTCCTTTCACTTTCCTCATCCGATTACAGTCGTCTTCTCATCGAAGCGGGAACAATAAACTGACGCGAATGTTCTCTCACCTTCCCGTGTTGCATTATGTCCCCTAACCATGGAGTCGATTCTTCATACTGTGTTTAATTTGTTTAATAAAAAAGTTCAATACAGATACAAAATCCAGGACTCTATCTAGAAACAAACAGTCTATGAATCAAAATCCTCATAGATTGAAAACCGTAAGCCGGGAAAACGCATTTTGAAGTCCGGAAAACCTCAAGTAATTAGTTGTCGCGAATACGGATTTCAATCCCGAAAGTTTAACTGTAACCAGGAAATTGGCAAAGATCGTGCACCTGTTGTTTTCTTGATCAGCGAAGAGGCGCTGATAACTAGCGTAAGGGTGCAGTAATTCAGAACTATCGACAAAATTCTAAATTGACTGAGTGCACGAATCAGTTCCAAGTGGATGATCGTCAAATACAACTCTGTTCAATATGCGGACTTTTTCAGCCGAGGCCGAGATATTAATGCGTTTCCGGACAATCGACTGATTTCATTTCACTTATCGATTTGAGGCCTTTTAGTGCGGCAAAAAACAGTCACCGTAGATTTATTGATCGGTTACCGCCAAAATGTGCAGTCATTGTTTGTTTTTTGAGCCAAATTGAATCCCTAATTTCTGGGTAAGAAGTTCCTTATTTAAGGCATTCAATTCAACAACAGGCATGACCAGATGAGAAACAAATTAATGTACACGTCTAGAAAAAACAGGTGCTTGGGTGGGGCAATAGTTTTGATTTTCGTGCCGGTGATAAAAAAAATTTTGTTGCTTCAGCGAATCGCCAGCCGGATTAGCCTATTGTTAATCACTTAAAAAGTATTGCGACACGTTATCGAACCAAAGCATCATGAGAAGATTTACGTTATCCTTCTACGAGCCTAGCGAAGGCTGATCCGAAAAAAGCGAAGTAAGGTAACTCGATTCAAGTTTCTCAATTGAAGAGCAGAAAGCATCCATTGTTTTCTGTTGCCAGACGCCTACTGATGCACTTTAGAGCCCAATATGCAAGAATTCACTCAGCCCAGGATGTCACTGGCTGTTTTCTCGTTAATTCCGCGATCACCGGTTTAGCGGTCCCCCACACCGTCGATTTTTGGACGTGAAATTTTCCGTAAACAAATGACCGCAAAGTGTCTCTCACTGGAGTCGCTTATTCCTGTGCATCTTCAAACATGCTAGAAAACAGTCACCTCGCTCATTGTTATGCGATTTGGGCAAGTTGCACTCGGCGTCATATTCATATGAGTCGGCTAGCTTGATTAGACCAGTTTGTCTCGTCTACAGAACGGTTGGAAACCGCACGATTTTAGGTTGATGTTGAAACAGCTTGTGCTGTACCGTGCCATGTGTGTGTGTGTGTGTATGTGTGTGTAAGTGCGTTGAGTTGAAACGCTGGAATTCAGTTCGCGGCATGCTCACGTGCCCAGTTTCGGATAAAAAGGTAATGTGTACCAGTAAGTGCAAGAACACTAACGCCGCTGAGAAGTCACAGACTAATGGAAGATGGAAGGTACGGATATTCATGTTTTGCATTGTGGAAAAACGAGAGTCGATACAAGATGTTTGGGAAGGTGGATTCAACAGTACGCCATCGAAGTAGTGAATGATGAGCAGAAAAACTCCGGAAAAAGAAGACAGATTACTTGTAAAATTGAATAAATATAATCTCCTAACAAGACAAAGCATACTTCGTCGAGCGAGGTACATTCTGAAAACTTTAGTGAAATATGATGTCTTACGTGACCAACGAAGTCTCCGGATATGTGCGGGCTTCAAAAAGCTTAGCACAAGTCGAAAAGATTGTGCTAGGGAGGAAATTTCGAAATTTTCAAAACTCGGAATGTCACGACCAGTGCTCAGGAATCGGTAAAATTCCTTGGTCACCTGGCTGATAGATCAAATTCCACAAATATTCACTGGTGTGGTTCTAATTGTCAGAGGCAGAAATGCATAAAGTTGCGTCGGGTACTAGTACATTTCTCATATTACATTCTCATTCACATTTTCATTTCACAGTCATCGTGCGAATAAGTTATCTCCCGGTCAATGTAGTAATCCAGCGGTGTGGACAGCGGTGTTTTTCGCAGTTAAAAGCGTACGTCCCCTTTGTCTCCGCTGGCACACATACAGAGACCTTGATGTCAACCATGGAGTATTCACATCCCAGTGAGATGATTTCCAGTGAGTACTTTCATTGGAAGATGTGCAACCAAAGACGTTATCCAAATACAAAGACAAGGATTGGATGCACCTAACCAAGGTCAATACTGAGGAGAAAATTGTTCCACTCATGAACGAGGTGGTTACATGGGGTTCGGAACCAATGGAAAACAAATTCCCGCTAGTAATGAATTTTGTATTCCCAAGTCACCTTACTGTTTTGGCACAGAGACTAGAACTTCCGGTACTGCCCGAGCAGGTACTAACCAACATCATTAGGTTCAATTTGACTAATTAGTTTCACTAACAAAACGAACACCATTACAAGGACGAGACGAAACGAAACACGGAAACCTGGTGACTTCCATCACTAGTTAGACAAAACATTGAAGAACAGTCAATAGCTCACCTTCGAACCTATCTGGTTCCCACATTGTCCCGCTTGCATGTGCACAATTTCACGCATCTTGACCGAAATCCGAAAGTTCCCGATGTCCGCAACCGGAGCGAATAAGCCACAGGACCTCGATGAATCGCCTCTTGCTTTGCCCGCGAAGTTCAGCTTAATAGCCTGATGCTAGAACGCATCGCTGGACGGATAGACACACATGCGAGTGGTTGGATAGACGAGGAGTTAGGTAGACACAAAGACATGCACATGCGCACTCCCACGACTCTGAACTGAATTCGGATTGGTCACTTTTGCTGCCAATTTTGTCATCTCACGTGAATCGGAGGCTATGCGAGAGTGGCTTATTCACACTCGAGTTGAAATCGACAATCGAGTTGGATGTGCTAAGCCGCCCCACCCCATGGTCTGTATCCAGTACCACCGACGAGTGTTCGTCATGCATAAAGGCAAACGAAACCGGTAGTCCTATCATACGGATGTCTCACATGCCGATGCATACCTCAGAACCCATAACAGTTAAAAAATAAAATGAAGCAAGAAATCGTACAGCGAATTCGGCAAACCACAAATTTAGCTCCAGAAATAGATAACAGAGCTATAAATATATGTTGCATGAACTCTGTCCTCATCATCGACTTTCCAATGCGAAAAAGGCAGGTGAATGCTCCAACATCGATGGCGCCACCGGCCGTTCGAGGTGAGTAAGGCAACTGACCTTGTGATTCTTCAGTTATGGGCTTCCGTGACTGTGAACAAGGTTCCTAGCAGGGCCAAGTAGAATTATACTCAAAGGGTAGTCAATGAATAACAGAAAAATCGTCTAAAATTCACATTTTCACTCCTTCAAAAGTCCGTTCGGTCGATCGACCTGCTAGTCGGCAATAACGTTACTGTGTTGCCCTTACATTTAGGAGGTAACGTATTATTTTTCTCCGAAAAGCACGTTATCGTTGTGTTGAGAATGCAAGGAACGCAGTGAGTAACGGGGAATTCAATCATAAAACTAAAAATCTGTCGTAACTTTGAGTTCGCCAGAGGAACATCTGTCTTAAGTTGCTACGGTAAAGGCTTTTGTGATACTAGTATGTGTAGTGAAGTCGTACGTTATCTTTCATTGGCAGTATTCTCTGGATATCACCTAAGACGAGCTCAAGATTTGTTAGGGTACGGGCCAAGCAGTGGATAACGAAGCTCATTCTTCGAGGATTCTAACAACGGTAACAACTCGGACGCGCACTAAACACGTAAGTTAGTCAATATAAAGACTTGATTCTATACTAATTGGTTTTTATTATGAGGTGATTAATCATAATTTGGTTGGTGCAGCCATCTTAAAAGGAAATTCGAAAAACCGCATTCCTCTAATTTCCCAGATACTTTGCAAAAACGTTGTCCAAGTGTAACATGCTTTCGAATCAGATGGTAGCAGATTTTCTTTAGGGCTCCCTGTCCCATTTGCATTATAGCTTCTTTTTTCGTCGTAAACTCTTGGCTGGTTGTTTCGTCTAGTAGGGTCAACTTACACAAATACGAAACATCTATTATACGTTCCTTTGTTTATGGTTGATCACAGCATGTGACTTTCTGTAAGCAGACCCACCGGCCGTTGAAAGTTGGCCATGCGGGGTAAGTAAACGAGATTGAGCTGGAGTTATTCCATAGAAGAAGGAACTCACGGGCAAAAGTGGTAAACCTCGGGGGAAATCCTTGATTAAAAAACACTCGAACGGTCTGTTATGCTTGTTCATCGCTTCGACGAACATTTGTTACACTCGGAAGCAGGATATATTGAACCTTGTTTACCCAATTCACTAAAGAAAAAACAGATATTGCAAAATGTTTGTCTTCTACTCGCTCTTGTCGATCGCCTACGCGAATCCATCAGCGCGAGCCTCTTCACTGGCTGCGCTCCAATTCTGTGCTCTCATCACCCTATCCAGTTGGCGAATTTTGGCTCATCACAGATTCTGTTTGTTGTAGCACACTCTCACATGTACTGTTTTTTAACCATCCAACCGGTGTTAATCTCGACCACACTGTGATACTCACACACATCAAAGATGTTCATTTTAATCCCGGCACCCAACGGTTAGAATGTTCTATCAGTAATCGTTTAGCACCAACAAAAGTTCGCAATTCACAAAGATGTCAAATTTGTTTCTCGTTCTCCAATCGCGAATTCATGTTTATGCTTGTGTGGTTCGTAGGCACGAATCATGTTGCAGCCCGAACTTTGTGTCTATCGACGATATGAAAATACACCCACAGAACAGTTTCTAGAAAGAAAACTAAAAGCGATTTGGTGACATGAGCTATTCATCATGTGGCAATTCTGAAATTATTTATAAATGCCCACAACATGCAATCAAATATCCTGTCAGGCTTTCTTGTCAGTGGAGTACACTTTTTCCGTACAACATAATACCACACGGCTTTATTGTTATTATTATTGTTTTACAAAGATATTGTTCCATTCTTGAGAGGAGGCCCGTATGTCATTGAAGCTCATTTCAGTCATATCTCCGCCGCGTCGCTCAACGTGGCTGATCTAACATATTCTTGCATTCTACCAAACAGCTGAGAGTCTCTCACAGACCAAGTTAGCATTAGTCATCGGGGATTATTCACCTCGGCGGCACTGGTACCGACTGCGGTAAGTGGATATTTTCTACCCCCATGAAACCCTACTACTTGCTCTCGGTCTGTTTTTCATTCTTTGAAGTAAAGACGAAAAATCCAACAATCACCCTGGTAGCATTTCTGGAGAAAATATCATTCTTCTTTCAAAGTCCTTCTTCACACGTATTTCCTATTCTTATTTTGTACCACTAAGGAATGACAACTTTCAGCTTTTCGTGCAGACAGTCAGTGCGACTCGTGTTATTAACCAGCTCCGCGAGATCCCACTCCTCAATTATTGAAATACTACAGGAGACAAAAGGAGCACTTTTACAAATCCCGTGGCAAATCATAGGTGAAATAAAAAAAACCAGAAATTAAACACTCAGACATGTCTCCCGAAAAACTACCTCGTGGATTGCAGGAACGGCAAATATCTGCCATCCAGGATGTGACGGTTGAATGGCAAGAAAAGAACATTTGTAAAATGTATTGAGGACATCAACAGTATCCGTGGTGATTTCACATATCAGTCTTATAAAATCCCAGTTTAATTTACGCGAGGAGATTGTACAAACTAACCCATTCCAGTGTAGATCACAGCGGCGGAGATCTTCAACTTCCCCTAAGACAGGTGTCGTTTTACCTTTTACACATCATCAAGCTTTTTTCCGTTTCTGACGTTTAAGTACCTGTCGTTCTGGTTGGAATTTCTCGAATCTTTGAATGAGATTGTTTAATCCAGCTCTTTCGTCTCGCAAACTTAACGCCCGCTGGTTTCATAATGACACAGCATGAGGTATTCAAGTGCTTGCAATCACTGAACTCCTCCTGATGACCCTTTACCACCCGAGAGATCCATCTAAGATGTTTTCACCTCTCTTGTTTGTTAAACAAGTCGTTAAAAGCATCAGTGACATGCGCAAATCGCGTTTTCCTATTCTGTTTGACTGCATTCGATTCCGGTTCACAGTCGTAGCACGTTCACAGACAAGAACTATTTGCTGTCCCCAGGCCTCGTCTACCACGGCGAGTTGATCAACTTACGGAGACAATTTGGTGGGAAAAAGGGGATGGACAAATATCGAAACCGGGAATCATTTTCCCCTTTCGATTGTTTTCCCCGTAATCAAGCGAGTGATCAACGATTTAGCGTTGTCCCACAACTCATTGTGACGGTGATTTTGCCCTCGGGTGACGATTTTCATACATTTTTGCAACATGCCTATTTGTGATTCTTCCATAGAACCTAACATCAAAACTTCAATTTATCCAACCATTTTAAATGTTTGTCCTCGCGTTCACTTCAACCTACTGGTCTGATCCATCCCCGATCGACAAGGAAAAGATTGCCAGGCAGATCGCTTGAAACATTTCAAAGTTATTATCATTAAGATATTGAGGTGGTCATCTCACATTAGTTTCCGTGCAAACAAGCTGTGACTCTTTCAAGTGAAACTGAATACCGCCTCTTTTTCTAACAATATATCGTTCGCGCGTTTCTTCAGACTATCCTTGTTATTTTTGCAGATAAATCGAAGAATGACTTTAAAATCGCATGTAAGGGTCTACCAGTCATTATGCGTGTATTTTTCATAACACTGAATAATTTATCCATCAAGTTTTGTATATTTCACATTTGGCCCTACGTGAGGAGTTTGCACGGAACCTAGTTGATGATCTATCGAAATGTTGCACTCATGTTTTCACATGTTCGCCCATTTGTTCCATATCTGTCCGGTGTGAAGACGTTTTCATTGGTCTGGTGGTAGACCAAATGAGCTGTTGCAACATCGGATTGATGATGTCAGTCGATAAGTTGAAATCAAATATAACGTAAGAAGGTCAGTTAATAATGATGACCCACATTAGCCTGTGGAGCAATCGATTAATGAGTTTTGAACAATGAAAGACAAATACAAATGATCTGATTTTGATTAACACATGAACGTTTGTGCCTGCTCGTTTTAGCTGTTTTTCATGGAGCAAATGGAAAGGAAGATAGAAACAAATGCCGGTCGACGAGTCAAAGCCAGGAGAGATGTCTCATCCTGTTTCTGTGTTTTAAAACGTCCGCCATTTATCACGTATCCTGACGGACTAGCAACAGCAGCAATCTACTATGACAAATTACAATAGTCCTTTGATGAGTTTCGTTTTCCACTTTTGACTAGGTTATACTAAGCAGCAAGCGTTTACGAAACACGGTTCA
This sequence comes from Fasciolopsis buskii, assembly GCA_008360955.1. Lineage (NCBI taxonomy): Eukaryota > Metazoa > Platyhelminthes > Trematoda > Plagiorchiida > Fasciolidae > Fasciolopsis > Fasciolopsis buskii. The sequence continues at coordinate 142,722 of LUCM01005979.1, forward strand.
TTCTGTGAAATAAACAACAGAGAAATGGTTCGCGATCCAGGCATTGAATATTATGGTCCTTAACCAATTGTTGTTTTCTTTTATCATCAGGTCGCGGTATGTGGTAGACACTGTCCTCGTCTTCCAAGGACATTATCGAAAAAAAACCTGTTCTGCTTTGTGAAAGTCCCGAGTGTAGGGCAGGTCTGTTCTCGGTGAATTTTGCGCACGCCAATGGAAATATAACTAAAGTCAACTAGGAAATACAAAGAGCCTGGTCAAGTGATATGCTTCAACCCTCTTGTGGATGTGAAACTAAATATCCGTATAATCAGCCTATTTTTATTTTTTGTCTTTTACTTCCTTTTTATTAATGGAGTAACAGTGTACATCGTTTTTCAGGAAGGGGGCTGCGGCCAGCAGACGGCTTCCAATTAGGGAAATTGACAGTCGGTGAGAGGATTTGAACCCGCGACCTTCAAGTCCAAACGCTACGTACTTATGCGTTTGGTCACCGCCGGCCTGAGTTCTTTCATCCCAGATATACCGAAGAAAGTCGGGGCTGGAACTGTGCATCGTGTCAATAGAAGCATACCCAATTGTTAGATAGCGGGTATTAACAAATGGGCTGCTATGTTTTTCAGTCAACTGGTTCTTTCAATAACTCAGCTAGGGTCAGTTTAGTAACTATTGACATCACCAGAACACTTTTTTGAGGAGCTTTTAATGGTATTGCAAATCTCTGTCCACAATTAATACGCTAATACGTCACCTTGATTGCACACAAAATTTTATTTCCCTGAGATGATCAGTTTCACGGGGATTGTAGACAAGCGGGGTGTAATTAACAGATTTCGGTGTGTGATACTGGAATGCCCACTGACAATGAGTGAGCCGCAGTTTTTGGTACGCATGCTCAAATGGTTGGGGCAATGATGAAGGCATGCTACAGTGGTTGAAGCGAACAAATCGAAGTTACCAAGTTTTCTAAAACAGACCAGTAAAATCCAGAAAAAACTAGCTAAGCATTAATTATTGTCTCAGCCAAAAGTTTCACATTTCACTACCAAAATATATGGGTTTTTTTGTCTAGCTTCACATCAAACTGCATTATGAAACGCATGTGTCTGTTTTGTGCTTGGAAGTACAGGATTTTACGTCGTACACTAACCTCCAGCTGACCTAGTCTAGGGCAAAGTAAGAATGCCTTCTCTTCTACCATTTTATTTTTTAATTCCTTTAATAATCCAATAACAACGCACATTATTTTCAGGATGGGGACCGCGGTGAGCAAATGGCTGCCAAGTGGGGAATTTGACTGGCACTGGGGCGACTCGAACCAGCCACCTTCACGTCCACGACCTTATCCGTTTGACCACCGCTGGTCAAGCCAATGGCCGAAACAACCAGTATTCCCAGCCGGTTACTCATGCAAGTACTAACACGGGCCCGATGTCGCTTAACCTCAGTGGTCGGACACGAATCGGTGTGAAGAGTCATGATTAGTGGCGCGGGCTGGCAGCCAGTTCAAAGAACATGGAAACTTTTCAATCAAAACACAGAAACACAGTATGTGGGTGCGTGTGATCAACCGATCGGATTTCGTCGGCCTCACGAGCTGTTTTTGATAGACACGAAAAAATGTTTGTTGAAACTAGAAAACCTATCGATATCAGGGAACTTGTGTTTTCGAACAATGACGTGGCATTTCTTGGTTAAGGTGTAATATTTTCTCACAGTCCCTTTCAAACGTTTTCGGGGATTGTCATGGGACTCGACCAAGGCTATCAATTGGTGTGAATGGAATCAACAACTCGCATGTAAAGCATCACATGAGGTATGGGTGGACAGAAACTGATTTTTGGTATATTCAAGGTCCAGGAAAATGGACCAAATCAGAGGCTTTTAAATGGGAAGTTACAGGGTGAAGTACGATAGAAGAAGTTACAATTTGGCATTTCATGAGGAGATAATACATAATAACTCTCTAAATGAACGTGACGTCCAGCCCGTACTTTATCTGAGTGGAAATTACATACATTAGAGTATTTGTAAATGCGTCTTAACGTGTCCGCATGCACTGACGCACACAAGTTCCCCTTTGGGCATTCCACACTTCGGAACCGGATAAAGGAAAAATCTGGCCTTAGATTATTACTGCTGAAATCGTTATTGACAACAAATGTTTGTAAAATTTTAATAGGGTTTAGGTGAAACATGCTTTCAGCGTAACCCAACTGCGAGGCACACAAATAGCTGGTTGGGAGTTAAATAAACGCAAAGTGAGTGAGCAAAATTGGCACCTTATGGAACGACAAAATGACTATCTAAATGCGACAAACTGACTGTACAGAATCCCGACCAAAAGCACACGTAGAAAACCACACGCACAGCTGTAATGAGTAAGAAATGTCGTGGCTGCTAGCAGTAAAATGCACATGGGGATGTTTCGTCCAAGGCCGGTTTCGATGATCACACTCTACCTTACAACCTATTCATGTGTTATCTCAGCTACGTATCTCACCTATCTCGATGTGCCAGAAATCACCAAATTATCTACCACATTAAGTGACTGTACGCATGGAATTCTGTCCTATTCAGTAGATTTGCTAACTGTTTTTAAATATTAATTAGTTTTGCAGCTCATCTCAGTGATTTTCGAGGTCTTGTGTTGGTTGAACTCGACCCTTTGAATGTAAGCGCTTCACTGTCAATCGACGAGACTGCTTTGGATGTACGATAGTATGGAAGGAAACATGGATTCCTCGTACTCCACATTATTATCCCCACCCCCAATTAATTCGAGGATATGTTTTAGTGAAATTTAGGAGCTCGACTGATATCCCTTTGATGAGTCCAACGTCTCTATTGTGAAATGAAGCTTGACGGAAAAACATTGCTTTGAATTCATTGTACTACTTACCGAAGTGCAACTGTGATAATCGAAAATGAACTGATTTGTGATTCACTCGATTGCACTTGGCATGCATTACTAAACTTGACTTCAACTTTTTGGTTGAATTACAAATGCAATTCATACTTAGCTGGAGTATTCTCTTGTGATTCTATCTGTTGATTTGACCTTACTTACTGAGAACTGCGCTACCCGTCAAAATATCACAAAATGTCTTTTTGGTATTTTGTGAAAACCTGCAATCCACCAACGTTTTGACAAAGAAATGAAAAATAACTGCTTTTTGTCCTCGGAACCTGGAGATTTTTTGTTACCTCACAAGAACGCAGTCCAGAGGGAAATTGACGATAATCCATATTTGCCTCACATAAGTCTGCAGTCCCGGTCCCGGTATCTCGTACCGCATTGAAGCAAGAATAAATGGGGATCATATATATACACACACACATACACACTCCAAAACTAAATTTTATCTACCCAAAACAACAGGGTTGCGCTCGCTTTGGACATAAGTGTTGAGGAACGGATTAGGTTGATAACTGTGCTTTATCTCCCTGGGTAATTCATCAACCTCAAGGTGTCATCTTTAACCAACGATCTTGTTGGAAATGAATTCATCGAGTGAACGCATTCTGATTCACAAAACATATCAAAATTGATGTCACTTTTTCTAGTTTGTTTGACACTGACGTTATAGTATTGTTTTAAATTTTGCTCGCTCGTTAATTGTGAAAGATTAGTTGTTAGGAGTTGCGTTTTTTACATAAACTTTTACTGATGAATAACCCAGCGTGGTCGGAATAGTTATTGCTGATTCTTGCTCTATTTCATAACAATGAAAATGATTTCATTTTAAGCTTTTGAGTGGGACTCTTTGTTGTGATTAGGAAAAGTGTTGTCCGTACTGACACATTGGTAGTTGATTGTTAGGGGTTCTGAGCTCTACCAACATTCACCCACAGACTGCAGAAAGATTAAAACACCTTGAACTGGGAGCTTCACTGCCCACGTTCCTTGAAACCTTTTTTCCTCTGATTCTGAGTCACTTGGTAAATTTCGCGTTCGTCTTGCTAGTTGGCATTTGTGACCTCGTCATTTGTAATTTTGGGTTTACACAACTCATCACTGTCTCATGCAGGATAATTTATCTTAATTTCAAAAAGTGAATCAAATGCTGAACTCTGGTGAAAATTGCAGGAGATCATCGAAACTTACAGTCGGGAAATGTTTCGGGATTTCGAAGAATTAATTTTAAGTAAAACATTCATTTAATTTCTATTGCTAATCGGACCCCATCGGGCATGCTTGTTGTTCTACTGGAAGGTTCCCTGTAGTTTAGCGAGGTCACATAATCGTCTGGGTAGACGTGGTCTGTTCAAAACAATCTTGCCCAGAATGGAATAAACAGGGTTTTTTCTCCGAACGCTTAACCCCTGGCGACAATCACATCAGCCTACCAGTTCACGGGACTGAAATGGACTATTATCAGGTGATATGCATAAATGGGTCTTCAAAAATTAATCTTTTACTGATAACACAATGGTCAAAGCTAAAGGCTAATAAAAGACGTAAAACGGGAAATGTCAACCATTTAAGGAGGGGAGCAAATGTTTAGAGGGATGAACAAAGTATTTTCCCGTTACGACCTTCTTGGAGAAGATAGGCGTATTTTGGGGGAGCGATAAAAGCCCTTGGTAAAGGTTAGTGTGTATTAAGAAATACTCGTGAGTACTGCAAGAACATGTTATGACAGTTCGCGTGGGCATAAAGATCCTCATATGTGAAACGGAAGATGAAACTCCTCATCCACGTAGAATCGCCGAAAGTAGCCGAACGGATAAGATCCTGGCGTTTGGACATGAAGGTCGCAGGTTCGAAATCTCCCACCGCCGTTCGACTTTCCCGCTTGGCAGCCCTCTCCTGGTCGCGGCCCCCTTCCTGAAAATCGATATACATTGTTGTTTCATTAAGAAAGGAAGTAAAAGATAAAAGATAAAAACGTTAAAAAAGCGCTTCCGCAACCGCCCAGGGTTCACAATCTGAATCAAGTTTACCTTATGTAGAGTTAATCCAAAGGGAGTTTCAGACTAACAGAAAACTGATCAATTTTCCCTAGTTTTCAGGGTGATTTGAAATTAGTTTAGATGAAATATCGATCAAATTTGTCCAGTGACCGGTAGCTGGTTAGCCCAGAACAGTCAGAGCCGCCGATAGCGGAAATATGCACGGCTGAAGTTGCCACAGTACATCACTGTTCAAGTTTCTTTTTCTTACATTATTAGTTGATGCGATTGGCATTCACTTTGTTTTCTAATGATTTATCGGTAAAATTTTTTATCCTAATTAATTCAATCAGTCGCTAGAGCAACGGACTACATGTATATGCGAACACATGGATAGGGTTAGTTTATTCGATACAAAACGAAACCCTGCATCCGACTGATAATAATTCTCTTGAATGGGACCGTACAAAATAGGTGAATGAACACGAAATTCTAATGCATAGATTCTTTTATCCATGGAAAATTTATTACAATTTGTGTCCTCAACAACTGGTTCCGTTTTTTTCAAACTCCCTTTCAATTGTTTTAGTTTTTTGATTTGTTGTACTTATTTCTCTAAACTTACCATCCTCATGGACACATTTAGTCACCTCAGGTTTTCTCCCACCGAGTTCTCGATGGTAAAGTTTCCCTAATTTCTAAAAGGGTTGAAACCAACGAATATACATCATATTGAGAGTGTGTTCGTTTAACTACAGAAGCGGGGATTTCGAAATGGGTAGGAGAATTGATTGAAAAAACCTCGTCCTATTTAGTCCGCTAATAATGACAATGAACTACAGTGTGAACTTTTGTTCTTCCTAGCAAAACGTTTTTTCTTCTTCGTTAGCTGTCAAAAATCCATTGGTCTCACCGACGATAGGTCAGCTTAAACGTTGGGCGTGGTCTTTTTGTTCTGTACAGTACATCGTTCCGGTGAAGAACCGAAACGGAATAGTGATGACCCAGTAGCCAGTGTTCATCCCAATTTCAACACAGTACACTTTTGCTCGGCGACTCTAACGTTGCGTGCTACAGGTCGGCACTGAATTCGCGAGTGCCAAGCGTTTTAACGGGGCATGGATTTTCATGAAGTTCGCTTCACATTAGGCAGGGTGGCGACTAATTTTGAGTCGGGTAAATCAATGAAAGGCCATTCACCGGGAAGTTAAGATAGGATGCCAAAATTTGCAAGTTGAGCGTTTTATGAATGGCATTTCTAATTCCGTAAAGTAGAACATGAGTTTGCGATCCACGCTAACTGAGATAGAGTGCCATCTACAAATGAACTGCCCGGACTGACAATGCAACGCACCGTCCCGTTTCCCGAATCACAGAAAACTGGATTTGAATAAATCTGGTCAGTGTTTCGTTATTTTTTCATCTAATCTCAATGCAAAACGATTGCATCGAAAAAAGGAACAAACGGTGCCGGTATTCCCAGATCGCACATTCACGAATTATTTAAATGAATGTAGCAAACTGATTGAATCCTGCTTTATTCACTGACATACTGTGGTAAACGAACTCATGACAAAAAGATGATTGGCCGAATTTGGCAGACATTTTCATGACTAACAACACTTCTCATGAGACAGCCTCTTCGGAATGATTTGATATGGGACTATTCACAGAGTAATCGTCTCGGGAATGAGTGAACATGCCAACTTTCTCACATACTTGTTCAGGTTCAAACGAAAAAGCATATTGTAAAACCAATTTGTTCCTCGTTGTTCATTCGCCATTGTGATTATTTTCTTATTTAGCTCAGTTTCAGCTAAAATTATGTGCCGGAATTTTGTAAATGTTGTCCAATTTGCCGACTGCAGTGTTCGTATGAGTCCGGACCCCCAATCATGGAGTTACGGTCTTTTTTTTCGCGCAACATGTTTTCATCCGATAACATCGTGATCCGACCGCGCCAGTAGAAACACAATCTTCCTAAAGCGTCTGCCGAACGCATTTTTTCGCCACACCGTCTTTTGTTGTTTCACGACGTAATGACACAAAATCGGATAGCACAAGTGAACCGGCAATTCAAACACCGAACATTTTTTTAGTCGAAGCAAAGTAAAAAGCCGACAATCAAATGGGATTAAAATAATTGGCTGACCAGGATTTGGGAAACCTATTTTATTGAATTTATTTGCGTAGGCATCCAAGCTCCATAGGTGGGATTGTGTAGATTTCATGGCAAGCTTCAAGCCGCAACCAAGCTTTGAATAGTAACTGCGTTTTAAGGACCAGATCTCATCAACTCAGACTGATCTGCACGCACTCCAAGGCAATGTGAGCCTAATTTGTGCATATTCGATTAATGACTGTTAAAACTATTAGGAAACGTGTTAGTTTTTGTTTCCTATCAAAAGCAAAATGTGTTATGCAGTTTGATTGCATACTAATATTACGGCCATCTTCAGATTCCACGAGAAACGAAATCGTATGGTGGGCACAGTCTTGCAAACGAGTGATACTGTTCAATATTATGACAATTCTGTATTAGGGATTTGTTAGTTAGGTGAAATGAACGTGTTGAACGATAGCTAATAAAGCAGATTTGCACCTAGAGCATTCGATTAATTGCTTCGGAATGAGATCGAACTCCCTCTTTGATAATAAATTGAGTTAGAATTTTATCCTCACTGTCGTTTATCACTTCTAGGCAGAATGTTAACGAATGTTCATGCTGGAGTTTGGGGAGAGTGACGTCCACTGAGTGATTCAGTAGGCGATAAATCTGAAAAGGATACTTTCCCTTCAAAGCAAGAATTTGTGTGGCAGACTCAGAGTATAAAAATGGCCCAGAACGAAGATCAGAAAGAAATTACATAGGACGACCTAGATTGTTACCGATTCATCTCAAGGCCTTGACTACTTTTGAGATCTGAAATGAAATTAGTGATACATTCTGCTGGTGGACGGTTAACAAGACAAGTAGATATGGATTCGGCGGTCAGAAACGCTCCTTAACTGCCTGATATGCAGAGATGGTATTACCAACTGTCTGCAAAATTAATTCAAGGTTTTGATCAGTCTACCGTTAGACTAAGTCCTCAGTTTGAAAACACGCTGAGCCCAGGAGAAGATTGCTCAAATCTTTGAATGTCTTCACCTGACCCATTAACCTGGTGCCAACCTAGTTGGCTGGTGGCATGTTTTGCGATTCCTGCTTTCGGTTTCACAAATTTTTGCTGTGATAGCTCGAAAGTTTGTTATACCCGGGATTTCAATTCAACGGATGTACCACGGACATGGTGCATTTGTTGACACGAAAGTATTCAGAGGAATGAGAAAAAAGTTGCATAGTGAATCCCATGACAGCTCCGAAAAATTCTGAATTAGTCCTGATTACACTGAGTACATTCCAACAAAATGTTTTCAAGTTGCATCGTATGCAATCTCGGAGAAATTACCGGTATGGCCAAATAGGAGCAAATAACGCGTCGGTCAGGCGTTAGATTTCATGCACGCAACATGCTACTGGCAAGTGCAAAGTAGGTGAAAACAGTTCTGGAGTTTTAAAACAAAAAGACCGATCGAACAGTAGTCAAGGCAATCCGAGCACGAAAGTAATTGGTTTCCCCACTGCGTGTGCAGACAAGGTGTTCATTCGTACGCACCACCGGTGTAGTTAGTTTGGTAGGCATCTGGTTAGTATCAAATGAAAACGCCTGTGTAGAACTTTCGGTAAACGCAACGTCGTTCGTAAATAGGCTGTTCATGTTTCGAATGCGAATTTATGGTTACATCTCCCAAAGTTACTATCAAGAAGTTGCGTGAATGACATTTCAGTTTCTACCAAACTCGATCGTTCGATTGCTATTATAAACTCTTTTTAGATCCGTTCAATCAGACAATGAATTTGGGAAGCAATCGACGGGGGACTGGAACGGTTCATCCACCGAAAAACGACAAGTAGCGATAAGTACTTCAGTTTACCAGATTTCACTATAATAATCTACAACTGAGATTCCATAAAAGCTTGTTACGAGCTGGTTAGATGTGTTTTCATTCCTGATTCATTGAATGGAAAATAAAAGTTTTTTCGAGAAGCGTTAAGACATAATCTTTAGCCCAACATGTCCGTCGATATCCACAGCCGAAATAAGCCTCAACACGATCTGGTTTATGGAGGTATAGTGAAACTTGTCCACTGTAGACTGGTTGGAAAGAATGACCACTTTGTAAGAGTAATGCAAAACAGAATGAGATCAGCTTCAAAATCTCAAGTTCCTGGATGTCTCCATGGATTTTAAAATCTGTTAGCGTTGGCTCTGTTGGACTATTACCACTATCTTCTGGACATATTCACATCCTGACCACCGTTGATTGCTTTAGTTCTTGGCCCATGGTCCTGTCAACTTCGAATATATGGGCAAAGGACGTCGCGAAGGTTCTGCTGCAGCAACGGATTTCTATTTTTTGGTGTGTCAGCCGCGATCACCACGGACCGCGGCAGCTAATTTCAATCCACTTTATTTCTCAAGTTCACCCAACTGCTTGGGTGCGATCACATTACGACGACCGTGTACCATCCATTAACGATTCCATCGTCATTTGAGAGCGGCACTCGTATCATGGAAAATCTGACTTCTTGGAGTGATAATGTGCCTCTGGTTCTCGGCATTTGTTCTTCGGTCAAGGACAACCTACGGTGCTCTGCCACCGAAAGTGTTTTTGGTGCACTTTTTCAACTTTCTGGTGAGTTTCCATCTTGCCAAATCCACCATACCGTCCCAGTTTGTTGACTAACTGCGTGATCGCATGAACCGTCTACGACCGACACCGACACGTAGTTCATCCACAAATATTTCTGTACATAATGATCTGTACTCCACACCGTTTTTGTTTCTCAGTGATGGCTTTGTCCACAAGCCTCTCATACCACCTTCTGAGGGTCTCCTAAAAGTGACGAGTTGTGAAGGCAAGTTTTTTTAGTATCAAGAACGGTGATAAAGTTGATACTATTTCCCATGTCAAACTAAAATCCGCGTATTTTTATCTGTCCCATTCATTCTTCATATTCGCCACCTCACCTAGCATAACCCAATGAAAGGGCCCGAGATGGACAACTTAAAATTTCGTAGTGAATTCAGAAAATGAAACTAAACAGCCACGAAAACCGCCACTTGTGAAATTCCATGGCATATGTAGTTTGAAATGCGAGCCCCAAGGTACACATGTCTTGAAAATTTGAAGGTCTAACTTAAAACCATCATGGGCAGCCAAGCCCCCGAATCACGTGATTTGGCAGCAGCTCGCGGATGCAACGCACCGGCTGCACAGGTTTTCCGTTTTTATTTGCCGTCACGCCGAAATACACGGTCTGTGCGGATACTCTGTGGTCCTTCTACCCGCCACAAGTTTATTAGTTGTCAAGCTGTTGACACAGTACTGTCGTATGAGCTACTATCATGCAGTCGCAACGCGAAAAATTGGCTTACTATGAGGCATTGCCGATGCAATCAGCTCATTTTCAATAAAGTTCACCCTATTTACGATTTTGTGGAATTTTTCGAACCTTTATGTTGTCCAGTAGTGTCTACTCATCGGATTAGTATTAACAAGGGAAAGCCTCAATAATGTCAGGTTGGAATTGATAAATGTAACGCAAAATGTGAACACCGTGCACCATCTGTCATCTTTCTGTCTTGGTGTAGCGAATAATGCAGACACAGTGGGTTTTACACATTCTGGCCACAGATGGGCGTTTTACTTTCCCAACTTGTCCTAAATCGCTGGGATTAGCTGATGACCAATTCTAATCTAGGCATTCGTTCTTCTGAAAGACCGGTGAATGCTTTTGCTTTGATACCGGATTAGGTGTGTTGGGATTTCATGAAGAAATTCACTTCCAGATAGACCCGAGTGAGGATTCATTATCCGTCAATGTTTGCCAACTATTCTGGCTCTTTTGACACGGTTTCTGGGTTTTAGAAGCCGCTCAGTCAGAAAAACAGATTACGTTTGCAACCAGTAGAACAAATGCTCCTAACATGTTAGTATTTTTCTGTTCAATTAGTTTTGTGATATATGAACACCGGCGGTTTTTAATTTTGCATTACGTGGTAATTTTCACACTACAATATAGAAAGTCTAGTGCCTCAAGCATCACTGTGACATGCCCTTCTATGATCATGATGATCAGACTACCGTCAAGGTACCGGTAAAATACCAGTACTCTATTCATTTAACGTTGCTCGCCCATGTGGGTTTCCCATAGTTATGCCATTTGATTGGGAACTGATGAATTTAGGTTTATGCATTTAATACACATCATACTGTAACGCTTATCGGAAAATAAAATGATAATGGATTATCGATATCCGAATTTCTTGCAACCGCCGTAATGCACCGTTTTGAAAACTCTGCATTACCGATGATGCAACCAAAATTTTCGATGAAGCATACTGGTGGAATTTTCGCTTCTACCAGGATCTTCGATATCGAATAGCAAAATTTCCAATCAACCACAGGTTTAATTGGATCTGATCGATCGTAAAGATAGAAGAAGACAAAAAATGTTGGATTACTGTAGGCAATGGGAAGAAAGACGACCAACGAGACTCTGCGCACATCGTTTATTCGAAAACGAACACGATGAGATTAGGCATTAAGCTTCGGCAACATCCGCCTAAATATGCATCAGAAGCGGATACTGGACAGACTTGACAAATCGACCCTTATACCAAAGAGAAAAAGAAGTTGAAGCAAAGGACACAATCCGGTCCAAATATCGTACTTTAGTAAAACAAAACCTTTCCAAAATAATTTCGAGAGTGCACAAATTATAACGCAGCACGGCTGCTAATCAGAGTCCTCGAGATAACCCATGCCAGAGTCTAAAGACAAATTGGGAAAGGAAGAGAGGCGATTGTCATAAAAGTGCATGATGCACGTTGATTAGCTGACCGGCGATGGTCTAGAGAATAGCATTTTGGCGTTAGAAGGTGAAGGCTGCGGGTTCGAATCCTCGCGCCGTCGGCCAATCTGCCTCCATCTTTTAATGAAACTAATGTACACTATGATTTTATTATTAAAGGAAGTGAAAAATAAAAGATAAAATTATTGAAGATTTATTCTTGACAGACGAGAAGAGCAATCCGATTTAAATGCCCCCTACCAACAACCCTCAGACACAATGTGATTACCACGCCATCGGATTTGTGATGCACCAACGTGTGTTCACACATCGGTGTATTCCCATCGTTCGCCGCATCCTTTCTGTGGCTATTCTTCAATTGTCTCCGTGTGTTTTACGAAACCGAGGCAAATGCTCGAAGAAGCACGAAGTAGAGGGCTAACAGATGGAATAAAAATTAAAAAACACGAGCTTTTCATTCGTAAGTTATAATACTATTAGTCATCACCAACTTGCCCGTGTGAATAGCTACATTGAAGAACAATTTGATCGATCTGTTGGAAAACATTTACGCATGCGTGCCTCGACTGTTTGGGCCAAGGTACAGTTTAATGCACGCACGATCGATCATTCAGTACCCAGGGTCGGCAGAAAGTTAGCTCCACAAGGTTGTTGTTTATTTTGTAAAGGTCACCAGAAGCATTCATCATCCCTACGCGGTTTCCTAAACAGTATGGAATCCGTTGTAGATCGATATGCCAAGTTTGTATCATCTTCACTAGTGAATACCTGTGTGATAGCTAAGCGTCACATTTGGTAATTCCACTAAAAGATACTCCAATTTGGGTCGGACTAAATGAATTAGGAGAGAAGTTTTCAGACTTTAAAAAAAAACTATGCAAAATTTCACATGACTGGATGACAAAAACAATGTGCATTCCGGCGATTGAAACTGGTTCTCTCTAATTAGCATTTCACTTGGTACCCGACTAATTTACCCTTCCAGATTGATAGAACTTTTAGATTGTTATTTTAGTATTCTGCTGTCAGTGTTCCAGTAGTAAGGGTTGCTGGGTAAATCGAATCCTAGCTAAAGATGATATCACTTACGCCGAATGGCAACATTCAAATAATGAGATTTTTCGGCCGTAATACATTAACCCGAACAGTGATGTGTTAATTCCACAGGGACTGTAGTAGAGTTTCGTTAGTGCTCTAAATCGAAACTGGTTTACCGATCTCCTTTGAACTGGGCAACACGGTATTTGGAATGTGGAGAAATCGGTCAGTAAAAAATACAGATCTGTAGTATGTATCCTAGAGACAGCTTTGTGGTACGGTCAATCAAAGTATTTGTAAGTATAAAAGGAAAGTGCACAGCACTGATCCGACACATCGAACACTGTCGTGATCGACCAACTTTGTTTAAACCTGACAGAAAGGGTTTCGAAAGTATGGCCGAAATAGGTGCAATAGAATAGGAAATAACGACTAGGAAGCAGCAGACTTCAACGGGTGTGAGGACTAATCCGAAGTCATTTTCATTGACTCCAAAAATCCGGGTTGGTCGTAGACCAGTTTGGTGACTTAAAAGAGACGTTTTATCATCAGTCGAGATGACATCGTCAGTGCTTGTGCGCATTTGATGGTACTCCTCCGCATTTCTAGGTGCATTGTCAGCCGTGAACTTTGACTTCATCTATCTATCTATCTATTTGTCTATCTATCTATCTATCTATCTATCTATCTATCTATCTATCTATCTATCTATCTATCTATTTATCTATCTAT
>LUCM01005979.1:157222-237215 GCA_008360955.1 Fasciolopsis buskii
CCTCCGCATTTCTAGGTGCATTGTCAGCCGTGAACTTTGACTTCATCTATCTATCTATCTATTTGTCTATCTATCTATCTATCTATCTATCTATCTATCTATCTATCTATCTATCTATCTATCTATCTATCTATCTATCTATCTATCTTTGTTTTTTTCTTTTTATCTGCCTTTGTCCAGCTATCTGTCCCAGAATATTTGTTTAAGTCTGGGTATTTAGGGTATATGTAATACCTCTTTGTGTATAGTGTATTGTTTCTGGCAATCAATAGTTTCTTTTCCTCATAGGGACCATCTCTTGAGACATCATTTTGTTGATTATATCAAGAACACATTCTGAGTGAATACTGTTGGGATTCTTCGAATCTCCTGCTACGGTTTTCTCCGTATGGAGGAATGCAAAGGTTGTTCGGGTGGATGCAAAGATTTTCATAAATCGACCAGATAATAGTCGGAAAGTGCAATCCAAGCTCACAAGTTTGTTTGGCAGGTCACACCAGCAAAACCTGTTACCGTTTAATGCATGAGCAGCGGACTACTTACGGGATTGTTCGTTACATGGCCAGAATGAATGTCGAATCGGAATAGGTTATAATAATAGTAACACGTAGGGATTTAAGGAAGTCTATTTCTTTCAGAGTCACTTATCCAACATTCCAATCTCCTGTGCTTTTACTTGATCATTAGGAGGTGTAAGGAATAAAACGACTTCCATTGTCATCCTTCTATGGTAGACCCAAACTCTATCAAACAGTCGAGAACTATCCATGTCAGCTAGCCTGCTAAACATTGATAAAATAAATTATTGTAATGTAAAGCTTACTGTGGAAGATGACCAATTCACACTGGGTGGACAAATCCAACTCGCATATCCACCAGGCATGAAGAGGGAGACGAAATTTGCTTTGGATGATACCCCTTTCTAATGATCGTCTCATTCAATGCACAATGTGAGAAAATGTCTAGCCAACATCCCGTGATATCACAAAGTTCTCATGATTGCTGAGCTACCTGTCCGAAATCTGCCGCTAGTGTGAGCTGGTAGCTCGTGTTAGCTAGCCGTCTTTAACGTTTTAATTAATGGTTCCTGTCTCGTAATTGCGAGATGACAATACTCCTACTGGCTCCGGATATATTCCAAGGTTATTAAGTCAGTTTGATCTAAACTATCTCCTAAAAGTTTGCTGGTCTGACCACGAATTCGTTTCAATAAGTGAAATAAAGTGGCGAGAAAGTTTTTGTTTTATTCATCATTTATAGCTGATAATTTGTAGATTCTCACAAAATCCTTTCATTCCTAACCGGCCTACACAGTGGAACTCGTTTTTCAATTAGCAACCAGTGTTTGATAGTAGAATCGTTTCAAACGGAACCTTGTATATTCTTGTCTTGTACTTCTCGATAAAATTGAATCCCGTCACGTTATGATTGGTTAGTTTGCTGGCAAATTACAACTGACTATATTGTGACATTATTTGCTGTGAGTAGATCAGCTGGCTCCGTGAACCGTTGGTGACAGGTCATGGCAGTTGAATTTCGACATGGTCCATATGGTAATTCAATTTTTCTTCTATCACCGACCTAGAAGTTTCGCACATTTTCTTTTTACGATACTGGTGTGCCCGTGAAAGTGCTCACCAACACGGTGACGTGAACTAAGACAAGAAGTTGGACATTGATTTCTAGTTCATGGTGGTTCCACTCGCCCCACGATAAGGCCATCGATTTTGAAGTCAAACAAGATGGCCAAACTATCCGAACAAAAATTTCTCAGCAGTTGTTTCCGTAAGATTTCGTAAGAAACACTTAATGCATTATCTAGATATGGGAGCGTACGTTGCAGCTTCATTCCCAGATCCGAGGTTAGGCAATGGAAACTCCCTCGTTTACTTCTGCAATTCGGTCGGGATTCGAATATAGCGATTTCGTCATACCTGACAATACCTCAGTTTTTCCATTCACCCCAAGTACCGATTTTAATCCCAATTTGAGTAGAGTTCAGAAACCTTTGCCTTAACCTTAAAATACTCGAAGAATTTGAATCGCGAAACCAGAAACGACGGTTTATGCAATGTATCTGACATTGCCTTGACGTAATTTCAAATAGCGATTAATACAGTCACCACTATCATTCTTTATGCTGTGGAAAACAAATATCAGTTGATAAAATTTGTAAGCCTACATCCACCATAGTCGGTATGAGAAATTCGAGGAATTGTATTGTGTCACTAGCAGGAATTATGCCTGGAACATTCTAAGCAATTCGAGCTGCTTGCCCCTCTATCGCTACTTTGACGGCAAACATTCCAACCAGCTTGATTTTATCTTCCCTCATTGCTGATGTTTGTTTTGCGATTTTATCAACTGATGTTTTTTGCCGGAATCACAAGAAACTCTACACAAAAAGGAGCCGCAGAGTGATATGAGCCAGACACATTGTCCAAACCAATGAATTTGGCTTCTCTATTCAAGTTTGTACAGGGGAAACAATGTTCACAGTTTCTGTGGGGATCTTTAAACACAAATAGTCGAATTGCTCTGGTCGAGTTATGCGCATCTTGGCTATGGTAGTCTTGGTGAGATAATTCGCTTTTTCGTATTCATCATATTTTACAGTAAGAAATACCAGCGATTAGGACATAACATATACAGACCAATACTACTAATACAGTGAGCAACCTCTCTCGCGAATACATATACACAAGAGGCTGAGAATGGAAAGTGAATAACATTTATCATGGTAGGCTTCTTGAATTAAGTCTAGTTTTAGATCTGTTAAGATGGCTTCGTTTAATGTTCATTTTTCAATAAATTAATCTTCAACCTCTGTGACATAGTCATCGAATAGTTTTGCATTTAAGGACCGGGAATTCGTCCCAGTTTGATTTGCACATTGGTTGGATTTTTCGTTGACTAACGGCCTTTTATCAGCCCTACTGGATATGGTAACCGGCACCACCCAATCGGTATAGATGAGTTACAAATTTTTACAATACTTACTTAATTTTTCAATTTTTTTATGCGAGGATAATTCTGCTCCTTGGATTTCTGTCGCGATAGCCATCCATGCACGTTGCTTAGTGACAAGATTTTCACATCATAAAACCCAACTGTTTTGTCACTCGCCTAACCCCGAAAGTAGAATGAAGGCCCAGATAGATCAAATTTGCCCTCATAATTCCAATCGATATTTTCAGCTGGTCAGGAAAACCGCATAACCAATCTGGGCAAGGTGGCTAAAGCAGTCTTTTCTTTGTAATTTTCATTTCGAGTCGGCAGGGGGATAAATTTAGGCCAATTTGGGTGACTTCGTTAGAGAGATGAAAAGTCCTCCTGTGTTTGCACATCGCTGATGCACGGCGGAATCTGAGACGCTACCGTGCTACTTGATTTTGATCACACAGCAACGATACCAATAGTCGAAGATTTCCAGCCTCTTAGTAACGTCCAGTCTCGGCAATCATGTTTCACCCGTGTATGTAGGAGATAGGCAGGTCACTTGCCATCTATGCAGAAGTGGACGACAACATGTACCTCACTGTGAAATACTAAGCACTCCTTAATTTGTAAGGGCCAATCTAACCCAACTGCATAATTCCACTGTGCTTATTCCGTGCTGATCTGTACGGCTCCAAGCCTGTAGTAAAAAGCTAGAGTTGACATTGGCAGAAATAAAATGCTATATTGCCATGTTTTGTACAAACGATAGCGGGTGCTAACGAAGCATGTTCATTGTTCCCAGCTGGTGTTGTCATATATACCAAAGATCTATTGACGATTCTGCCACATCATTCTGTGAGTAGTATTCTAACCGAGGCATAATCTAACCATTTCTTTTAGGCTTCATTGAGCATTTCAGTTTAGACTACTTTGTAGTCCCCAAGCATATATAGAGTATATTTGTACGCATCACGGCCAAAAAATAAATATTTAATAAAATGCCAACTACACTATTTTCAATGCATTCAGAAGCAACCATCGTGGTTCAGGAGCCACGTGACATATGTTGAACCAACCTCTTAGTTAATCATAGCTGTGTAACTTTATCACAGTAAAACCATGCTTTTAAATTGTGACTTTTGGCCGCAAAATCATGACAGAACTGTTGCAATGAGGATAAGTCTGTCTGAAAGAATTGTTTTTACTTAATTACCAAGCTCCTGGATCGGTCAACTTAACTATGACTAATTATAAATTAATCTGTAGGCCTTCAGGTCAACTAAGATCGAATACGGTTTTCATTGATGATGAATAAGCGTTAAGTATTTCCTATTTTTGGTCAATAAATCCATGTGGTTTCACTCAATTGCTCATATATAAATATATATATATACATATGTAATACTATAATACACGAAGAGCTAACGGTTCTTTGACAAAGAGACACAAGAGGTGTTTTACAATAAGTGCAAAGTCCAGTAAGTGTAACCGAAAGCAAGCACCGTGAACGCAGTCACAATCGAGGTGGTAGCCCAAAACAGACTCGAAGAAACTTTTCCCCATCTAACTGAACCTCTTGTATCTACCGAGAAACGAAACCTCTAGGAAAATTTTATCTAAGCTGAACGTCTAAACTGGGTGGAGGAAGTCATTATAATCTTTACTTTCTAATCAAAAACGCTGATAAAATAAATGCGAAGACATTGGTCTCCTGAGCTAAGTGATCCACGTACGTGGTAACAGGTTTTTCGTGCTAATTGAAATGTGTGTATATGTGTGTGTGTGAGATCGTGAAGATTTGAGGATCAGTCACTCGTTGCGTGCAGTTATCACCAACTGGACGAGTTGAACGTGATAAACACAATGTGCGAAATGGCTTACTTCTCGAATATAACGAGACTATCCGATCGATTGTTTACGTGATCTGTGCACCTATTGGACAAATGATCGTGGTTTTACATAAACCGGACCGGACCTATGTTGACGCGTGCTCGACGTGAAGCTGACTGATTGCCTAGATTTGAGTACTTATCAATTTGGGTGGCTTTAAATTTGAAAACTGCGCTTATGACCGGGTTCATCATCTGTTATCGCTCATCGCACTAGTGACAACTTTGAGAATACAGTGGAAAGGTGCTTCAGTAGGGTTGTTGGGACTAATATGTTTCCAAAAACTGCCCATTTATCAAGTTATTAATATTGACAGAATGTCTTACACATGTCAGATTGATTTGCTTATGTGATTGCTAACAGCAGTAGGAAATATTTGCAACTTAAAGCGATTGTCTTGATGAAATGGGTAAAAGGAATACGGCGTTTTTTAACGAGAATTGTGAAGAATTTCGGTTTGGTTTAGTCAAATTACGGATGCCCGATGGACTGGCACATTGACGTTGACTTGCAAAACAGCTAAAGTAAGACTGCAAAACACCTTTGGCTTTAGAAAAAGATAAAAGATATCATCTTTGGCATTTGAATAAATGGAACCGGGGCAGGCATGAGTGGATTGTTGTTTATTAATAAACTAGTCCAAAATGATTCCTAGAAATCCGTCGCATTTGTTGACTCGAAAAAACGCGCAACTTTAAGGTCGAAACCAATGAATTTTCAAGAATGCTACCATAGATAAATGCCAAAAGATTCCACACCACTGGGCTAGAAGCTACGCGGTGCGTCTTATCTGACTATGAATCGCGAAACAGCGAAAACCGAGTGGAGTCAGACACCATGTGACCGATTGGAAATTACCGAGAAGCAATCTATTTGAGTATTGTCAGAAAAAAAACGTTGTTTCTAGTGTTCACGGAATTACGTCGTCCGTTCTTCTTTGCTTTTATACTGGTTTTGTTAATGAACTAACAGTGTGCACCGTTTTGGACAAAGGGTACCGAGGCCAATAAAGGGCTGCCGGAGTGCGGAATTTGATCGGCCTTGAGAGAATTCGAACCCGCGAGCTTCAATTCCGGACATCACGACCCTATCGATTTGGCTGTCAGTACAGTAGAAAATAGTTGTGGGATTCGACTTTTTAGTAAACTGCTATTGTTTAAAGTCAACAGCAGATGAATCTAATCCTAGACAACGTAACTACGAGCTGCTCGATTCACCTTCAGTACGAGTAATATGAGAATCAGGTTGGGAATCAAGAAAATTTATAATTCTGGCGGTTCGCAACAAAATCAAAAATCCACCTTTTTCACTGGAAAATAAAATTTGAATACTTACACAACAAATCACCACTTGGTCCACTAAGAATGCAATGCCAGAGCTGAACTCACTACTACGAAGCATTAGTAGGTGTTGTCGTATGGTAGAACCAGTCCGCATCGCCCATCATTGATGGTATTAGACCTACAGTCGTTCATCTCCGATTCGAGCTCCATATGGACATGATGTATGAAAATAACGCTAGCAAATCTTAAGAATAACGAAACACCTGTGAACTATCTCCATGTTTTCGTGCTAGGTAGTTGATACTTGTACCGCATGCGGAACGATTTCCTGTGCAAATTTAGTTAAATTGATAGGCAGCGAAAATTGGGGAAAACCCATTTCACATTGCTTGTTTCCGTGACCTTGAAATGGAATGATATTCGTTGGCCTTTTGGATAACGAAATTTGATATTCAAATCAAAAAGAAAATACTCATCGTCACTCGAGGCGAATTCACCGGGGTACAGATGAGCGCATACAAACAGTCTTGTTGAGTGATAATTTGGAAAACTCAAACAACAGATTCCTAAAGATCAAAAGCTCATGCGATTACGTCGGCCTGATGCTTTTTTCACTGCGTTCAACCAGAAAACAGACAATCGAGCACCAGACCGAATTACTCGTTAGTGTTAGAGGTGTTTGGATATCAGCTTAGGGAAATTGTGAACATAATGACGCATGTGCATCTATTGTGACTCTGTAAGGTCTGGTTTGTAGTTGACGAGATCACTCATATAAAATCGTCTAGTCGCATCATAGACAGATTACTTTGCATGGAACACTGAAACTTGTGTACCACAAATTTGCTATTAACAACCAGTATATTTCATGCTATTTTTGCATTGCGTTTCACATAGCAGTTGTCTAAGTCGTGCGCATATTTTGATCGCCGTCATCACATGACTACAAGATCTACGTGGAAAAAAGCGTAGAACCATTAACGGAAACGAATCGGAAAAATGAGTGTACCCCTGCTCAAACTGATTGCCGACCAAAAAGGTTTTCACTTAGATTGTTGGAACACCATAAATACGTTGCCTCGGCAACAAATCAAAGCATACTGCTTCATAATTTGAGGAGTTCTCAAGAACCTATTCTGAAGTTAGCGGCTTGTCTAATACCTTTCTAATCTTGTATTCATGGCCAGAATAACTGTAATACAGTTTAAAGGAACTGATTATCCGTTTTATTCTGTATACATATCTTCTGCTTTGAATGTACGCATCGAGCCGCCCGTTTCATCTGGCATGATTGCCGGTGAAACACTCCCGTACGTCTAGTAGAACATGAACGAAAGGAAGAATTATTTTCTATTATTCATCCTCTATGTTCTGGAATAATATGTAAGTTAAAACTGGGTAATAGAAGGAGAGTTCAACAGTCAGATTCAAAAAAACGGTGGATAAGATTACTTAACCTAATAAGGAACCTAGTTCATCCTGTCAATTTGAAACGAGTTCACAATGTCCAAGCTGACATAATTCACTCAGGAGTCGATGAGCCGCGTAGAAACGCTGTTCAGGCGCAGGGAACGATGTTAAGAAACTAGCAGAACTACTGGGTTGGGAGAGGGTAAATTTTAACGTTTGCGCCAAAATATTTGATCACGTCGAGAACGGGCAAAAAAACCAACAAGCTATAGTCCACACTATGAGTGCATATACTGTGTATACAATGTTTTCGTATGATCCGACGAAATGTATTCTCAACTGGTCGAAGTTGGCATTAACAAAAGCGGGGTTCACTTGACGAGTAAGTAATGGAAGGTCAATTTGAAAACTTGGTGAAACCAACGGGTACACTGGACCAATGCCACTGATAGAACTTGAGGATTTCAGTAACTCGCTGGTGGAACCATGTTATGTACATTGCCAGAAAGAAAATTCAGTGAACTATCACTTATAAAGAAGATACCGTAAAGCGTTAAAGAGGATCTACCAAACCAATGCTATTGCTGTCACCCGACCAGATGAAAAAGCCGGCGTAGTGTCACTGAATCGAGATAATTACAAATAAAATTTCGAATAATCCTCCCCGACCAAAATAACATTCGAAAATCATTATTAAGCTGCTCTTCTATCCCTGACTGCTATTCCTATCCCAAAATCTAGCACTTCTACTGCTTCGACAAAAAGCTTTCGCCCAATTTCCCTGACTTCTTCCAGCCTTAAACTGACGGAGCGTGTTATACTCAAGCGCCTGCGTTATTCTATGTATTCTCCTGACGACCCTATTCAGTTTGCCTACAAATCTAACAGGCCCACTTTGGACGCTATCGCCTCCCTTATTCACCACATTTGTAAGTCCTTAAACGCATCAGTAAAATCTGTGCGTTGCGCCTTCCTGGACTATTGGTCGGCATTTGATTCAGTCCCACGGTCTCTTCTACTTCAAAAACTGCAAACTTTTGGTTATCCCACGCCTTTATTAGCACGGCTGTCTGATTACTTTACTGACCGAACCCAGTGCACACGAATGGACGGTAAAACCTCAAAACCGTTAATTAACAACTCAGGAGTGCTACAGGGTGCTGTTCTTTCATGGTTTCACTTCTCTACTTATATCAATGACTTATCAATCAGCTGACCCTGTCTTTCTGTTTAAGTAGGCTGATGATGTTGCCCTCTCTTAAGCAGTTTCAAACAACGATGATTTTCAAAGTTTTTCCCGCAAACCATCTTCTGTTTACGATTTCTCACTACGAGCTGGTTTAAATCTGAACACATCTAAATGCTTCCAATGTTTGTTCTCTCTCCCTCGGTCAGCCTGCCCATCCGAAGCGTCTACCATCAACTCATAAACTCTTACCAGGATTGATTCTGTGAAATATCTCGAAGTTACTATTGATAACAGTCTGAAGTGACTTCTCACATTTCTACCTGTGTAAAGAATCTCCGACGGTTGTCAGTTCAAATCAGGAAGCTTCGGCACTACAAGATGAAACAAAGCACCTTCTTCCGATTCGTATACCAATGTGTTTTTCCAATCCTTCTTCACTGATCTGTTATTTTTCCAGGTTTACTTAAAAAAGACTTTAGGATTCTTCGCTGGGGGCTGTCAATTATTAGCCGTATGTCCTTCGTACGACTAACTGAATTGTTCTTCAATCTATGTGATCAACGCTTATCTGCCTGTGAGAAATTTGCTCACAAAATTCTTTCAAATCCCACGCATCCTCTGCACAACGATCTTNTATTTTAGTGTGTGTCCAAGGACTGACAAAAATTAGTTAAAAACGTCAGTTTACTAACTGCTGTCTCTTATACACATCTAATTCAGTGAACTATCACTTATAAAGAAGATACCGTAAAGCGTTAAAGAGGATCTACCAAACCAATGCTATTGCTGTCACCCGACCAGATGAAAAAGCCGGCGTAGTGTCACTGAATCGAGATAATTACAAATAAAATTTCGAATAATCCTCCCCGACCAAAATAACATTCGAAAATCATTATTAAGCTGCTCTTCTATCCCTGACTGCTATTCCTATCCCAAAATCTAGCACTTCTACTGCTTCGACAAAAAGCTTTCGCCCAATTTCCCTGACTTCTTCCAGCCTTAAACTGACGGAGCGTGTTATACTCAAGCGCCTGCGTTATTCTATGTATTCTCCTGACGACCCTATTCAGTTTGCCTACAAATCTAACAGGCCCACTTTGGACGCTATCGCCTCCCTTATTCACCACATTTGTAAGTCCTTAAACGCATCAGTAAAATCTGTGCGTTGCGCCTTCCTGGACTATTGGTCGGCATTTGATTCAGTCCCACGGTCTCTTCTACTTCAAAAACTGCAAACTTTTGGTTATCCCACGCCTTTATTAGCACGGCTGTCTGATTACTTTACTGACCGAA
Organism: Fasciolopsis buskii; assembly: GCA_008360955.1. NCBI lineage: Eukaryota > Metazoa > Platyhelminthes > Trematoda > Plagiorchiida > Fasciolidae > Fasciolopsis > Fasciolopsis buskii. The sequence continues at coordinate 167,228 of LUCM01005979.1, forward strand.
CCCAGTGCACACGAATGGACGGTAAAACCTCAAAACCGTTAATTAACAACTCAGGAGTGCTACAGGGTGCTGTTCTTTCATGGTTTCACTTCTCTACTTATATCAATGACTTATCAATCAGCTGACCCTGTCTTTCTGTTTAAGTAGGCTGATGATGTTGCCCTCTCTTAAGCAGTTTCAAACAACGATGATTTTCAAAGTTTTTCCCGCAAACCATCTTCTGTTTACGATTTCTCACTACGAGCTGGTTTAAATCTGAACACATCTAAATGCTTCCAATGTTTGTTCTCTCTCCCTCGGTCAGCCTGCCCATCCGAAGCGTCTACCATCAACTCATAAACTCTTACCAGGATTGATTCTGTGAAATATCTCGAAGTTACTATTGATAACAGTCTGAAGTGACTTCTCACATTTCTACCTGTGTAAAGAATCTCCGACGGTTGTCAGTTCAAATCAGGAAGCTTCGGCACTACAAGATGAAACAAAGCACCTTCTTCCGATTCGTATACCAATGTGTTTTTCCAATCCTTCTTCACTGATCTGTTATTTTTCCAGGTTTACTTAAAAAAGACTTTAGGATTCTTCGCTGGGGGCTGTCAATTATTAGCCGTATGTCCTTCGTACGACTAACTGAATTGTTCTTCAATCTATGTGATCAACGCTTATCTGCCTGTGAGAAATTTGCTCACAAAATTCTTTCAAATCCCACGCATCCTCTGCACAACGATCTTTCAAAGTGCCGCTCTGATATTTCTACACGATCTGTTTTTCGTTCCATACCATCTAGAATCAACATCTATAGAAACTCCAATGTCTCATATCTAGCACGAATTTTGACAAACCGTGACCGCATATTAGCCGAATTCTCGAACAATCTATCATAATATGCTACGATTATTCATGGATGAGTTATTTTTTTCCATATTTTTACAAGGTGATGAGTGTAATTTCGTTTGTTTCCTATTTTAAATTTGATCCTCACGTTTTCTGATTGAAATGCGACATTATTTTTTGTATGCAAAAGTCTATACCTTACAACACGATACAACCAAAAAAAAACGAACGATTAGTGAGATGCAGTTGAAAGCATATATTTGCTGTTTTATAAAAATTACACATCGGAAATTACGTCACTAAGAGGGAATTAGAAAATTAATCACATGGCTCAACTGTATTGGCCACGTGTGGTTTAACAAAAATGCGTAATCCTGTAGATTATCGGTTCTCCATATCATTCCTTTGAGAAAGAGCTTGGCATATTTGATGAACCCAGTCGGAAGCAGCTGTCTGTAAGAAATTTCCGTGATGTTTTTGAAACTGTCAAAAACTGCCGTGTTAGGTACACGATCACGTTATCCTTGAACGTTGTATCACTTCTAACTAACATTCCACTACTAATGAATGTGAAGTATCTATCTGATTACATTAAGACTGGCCAAAATATGCCACACGGATCAATACACCCAGTGATCTGAAATTCACTCATGCTTGGGCTTAAACGCAAATCGGCACAGGGACCAAAAAGTCTAGGGGAAAAAGATGGTATTACATACATATTGCATTCCACCAATAACGGGATCGACTGTAATTGGATTTCACCCTCCAAACTTTGATGTGACTATCATCTTGTCTACTTGACCATTGGGCAAAAACAACCCAAATCAAAATAACTTTCAAAATTCTTCGATATCTTCGACTGCGATACTGCTGACCTAAACCCAATTAGAAAACTTTGTTCTGTTTGCCTTTCCAGTTATTTGCATGCGACTTGTGAATGACTCCCGATATACCTATTGCATTTAACAGAAAAGAATAGTATATCGTAGGACTAACCATGCACGGGATCTGCCAAACATCTGATGGTAAGAAATCCAGTCAATTAATTACCTTAAAGACTGATCTGTCGAGTATCCACTTGAGCAAAGTCGACCAATGGTGCAAGGGATAATGGTTGTTCTGCACACGTTCAGGGATGAAATCCACACATTTTTTTTTCTTGCACAAACCTGAAAGTGAACTTCAAACAAGGGATGAAATATTTTAGCCCCACGGGCAGCATGATGGACAAAATATTCTCATCACCTCACACGTGAAGAGGCTGATAGTGCGAAGAATATTCTTCCCCATATCTCGCTTTAGGCGTTTACATTCTTCTAGGTTATTAGTTTTATAGGCAGTAATCCCCTCTAGCTATCCCAGAGTACTGAAAAGCTGTCCCTATAATGACCAGAAATTACGATTTATTAATGTACAAGACAGAAAATCGAAAATGTATGATCAATGACGACAAATCGGTCCGACTGTGATTTAAAAAGCAGACGATTACCAAGCTTTTCTGAGGGACACGCAAGATTCCCGCGGATCACGTAACGGAGGGGAATGAAGACCGAATGTCATCCAATGTGCATTGTGACGTGAATTTATTTCACCTTAACACATGAATGATATGCAGATCAGATATAAATTTCAAGTCTGACGGAAAAGTAAGAACGCCTGCCGGGAGAAACGACAGCATGCTTTTTCCGAGTGGAAAAGCCTGGGACGGTCGGTGCTTATTCTGTCTAAAATGATATCGCCCCCATTGGGAAGAGAAACGGTGGTCAATTAAGACGAAGCCGACCAATAAGTCAGTAAAGTCACGAGCCAAGTCCCTTTGAACAAAAGTCTCGGACGTCAAACAATAACGGGACTAGAATGTTACCATAAAATAAAACGATTTCGATCGTAGAACAAATAGGGATTTCATACAAATTATCGATTACCGTGCCACGAGTAAGGTAAAAAGATGGAATGGTGCTCAAACACTATTCAGGAAACATTGCTACCGGAGGAAGCAATAGCAACAGATGCAAGATCATTGGTTCTTAATGAGAACCACACAAAGTTACTGTCCATCACTTTTGTAAGAAATTCTATGCTGATCATATCTTCGGAATCTTTCAAGGAAGATGAGCTGATCAGAATTGTATTTCAATGCAGAATTCTTGAGCCAAGACCACACATATATTTTAGTGTGTGTCCAAGGACTGACAAAAATTAGTTAAAAACGTCAGTTTACTAACTGTGTACCGTCCATGGCGGGACCAATTATCTCCTTTGACGTTGTGCAACTAATGACTGCCTGCAAAACAGCACTGCTGCACTTCGTAGGTCTTCTGACTTTGGACAGAAGTATGCATAAATGTGAAGCGAATGATGAAAAAACTAGTACTCAATGTCAGATGTTGTTTCAAGCGGCTGAATACAACCTGCAGCAACGTGTGGCACATTAGAAGGAACAATTTCAGTCACAATTTAGCTGGCCCTCAGAGTTAGCGCTTCCCGCAGCTATCCGGGAAAGCCGCTGGTGGCCTGTTACAACAGATCCATCTACTGAGGCTCAGATCGTCAGGGAAATCCAGGCCGGTGCACATCATAAAGTGCCGATAGCCGATGGGCTTCCCCAAGATTCATTTAAAAGATGGAGGAATGAAAGTGATAATAGACCTTCAAGTTTTGTTCTCGAAGACATGGCGCTCCCGGAAGGTCCCGCGCAGGGGAGGAGTCGATTGTTATCCCCAAATTCAGAAAGTGTTTGCACAGTAAGTACAATAACCTTAGAAGTATTGGTTAATTACAATAGTGTCAAAGTTGCTTTCACTCGTCTTTCTTCTCAGGTTATGTAACACGCGTGAAGGGCAAACTCGTGAGAAACAGGCCGGATTTGGCGCTGGTCGTAGATGCATCGATCAAATCTTCATTTTCCGACAAGTATTAGAGCACCGTTTTGCATTCCAAAGGCCAATGATCATCGTGTTCTCGTACATTCGCATTTGATGGCAAAACTTTCAAAAATGGGGCTTTTATCTGAAACTCTTATGTGAAAATTTTATCATAGTCATTTTTTCAAACTTAACAGAACTTATTTTCCACGATGGATAATATTCAAACAGTTTTAGTAGCACATTGCTCAACCCGAAGCCACAATTTATGCGTGTGCAAGCGAGCTTCTTAAAACAACATCTGCCGCCAGGTTAAGCTCGGGTTTGTATTCCTTTTGTTATAATCTAGGGTCTGTTGAGTGTACGAGACCAATGACACTTTGCATTTTCCCGGTCAGTCGAAGTGAATGTTTTGAGTGATTCAGATAAAAGTGTACTTTGTTCCAATCACAATGGTGAGCATAACAACATCAAAATCAACTACATGAGGCACACATCCATCTGAGGTTAGCAAGGGCCGCTTTATCAACACACTCGCTTGATTACCGTGGTGAATTGTTAGCCAATTCAGGTTTAGGAATTTGGTACTTTCCCGATCATCCATTCCCGTCCACCGATGAAGGTGATGAGATGACCAGTGCAACGTCTGGATTTTATAGGCTTATTTCACATTCACCAAGTTCGGTTCAAATTTTTCACAATTCAGACAACTGCCCGTTTTGGATTTCCGTGAATCTAAGATAACGAGGGGACTTCAGCGAGTGCAATTCTACTGTGGACCAGTTTGCAATCATCAAGGGCTCTGAGGTAGTTAATCTAACCAGTTTACACATTTTGAGCAAAATGCTCAATAGAAGATGGCAAATTAAAATGTGCTGTACCACAGCGGGGCTGAGATGTGTTTATTTTTTTGTATTCCACGTTGCAATTATAAGATAGCCTTGCTAAGGGGAACAGATTTGACGAAGAATCAGATTTGTTTCTTCTTCATCTTCTACAACAGGGAACAGGACAGGTTTGTCAGCTAGAAACTTGGTTTGTTTGCGCCTGGGTATGTGTACTTTTGCGAGTGCATTTCTGGAGTTTAATTCCAGTCGTTCATCTGGATTCTTTGTCCACAAAACAGATTCAGACATGCAGATACCAATCACATGGAACAATAGGCTCTAGTTCGTTTTCGTTTATCGCCTTGAGTAATCGAACATGGTCATCTCGGTGTTTCTTGCTCCATAGTTTTTTTGTTTCACATAGTGAAATTTCATACCACAGACTTAATTGCGATCCGATTTCAGCCAGTATTTAGTCGACTGATAACTTAATATAAACCACATAGTTTCATTAAAGCACCAAATCCATTTCCAATTTATCTCAGATGACAAAGCAAGTTGGTTGATATGAAATCAACTACTACGGTCAACGGTGAGTGAAGAAACGCGAACAAATAAAAGAGATTTCTGTTATCGGCAATAATCACAACCTTGACCGACTGCTTTGGTGTACTGACCCCATAAAAATGAAATGTAGGTAAGTTGTTCAAGCAATCCAACCGGTCAATGTCGCCAGCCTAGAACGTTCGCAGAGCATTTTAGAGGGTGTTATCAGTTAAATCTGCAAATGGGCTGTGTCCGTCCACCTTCATGGATGGTGGTCAAATGTAAACATCGGAGTTAACGAAACACCTGCGACCAGTCTGGCCAAGGGAACAGATAACTAAGGACCGATTTACAAGGTGACAGGCCCTGATGTGAAAAACCACAGATGAATTAGTTTGGCTAGGATTGCACTTAAACTGTCCACAGGAATTGATCTCTCCTGATTACTTAGCAGCCGTGAGGAGTATACACATGAGAATCAAGCCAGGCGGGGTTGTATCGATCATTTTTTTGTACGACAAGCTTTTGAACATAAGCACATCTTCCGTGATCTTTCATGATCTCTGTTTCTCGATCTAAAAGCAGCATTCGTTTCAGTCAGTCGTTCGATTTCGCGGCACTGCTTGTTACCAAAGTGCTTGATAGACAATTTCACTTCTCTCTACTGAGGCTGAATCTGTTCTTATTCGCATTCTTTTCGTGATTTTCTATGTTGTTCGCCAGAGTTTTCTTCTTCCACTATTTCTCAATTTTCTACTATAAACATTATTACAGAGATGACCTTAGTCTCAAGCGGGAATGGTGACAGACAAGTATTTCCTCAGACAGGTATCTGTCTGTGTTAGAATGTTACGGTATTTGTGCTTGGAAAAGTAACGTGTAATTCGGCAAATAGGAATAGGCCATGCACAAAGATTGCCACTATGTACCAGAATGCTTCTGAACCAAACCATGTAAGCAAAAACAACGAGAAGTCTACGACGAATGAAAGCATGCGTTTATATGCGAAGAGTGAAGAATCCCGATTTGTGGAATATCTTCAAGCCAATGGAATTAGAGGCATGTTTGAACTCTGTCCGTGTGCCTCCACAGTTCTGATTGGTTTGTTTTCATAACAGGCCACAGAGAAATCGTATCGCAGTGCTCCCTGTGACTGGCACGTAGAGTGGCCACAAATAATAAGAGAACTTTGTACTTTCGAATGAAGACACATGTAAGTTGCTAGTATTTATTGATCGTCTGAACGAAACTGGAATTATATTTGCAGCTCGTTTTGGATCAGCAGAATAAAAATACTGTTACAGCACTGGATTGGCCACAAACCGTACTGTGTTCCTATAAGGGAAGATGTGTGTAGAGTAGATAGACTGCGTTACTTAGATGGTTGCACATTTGAGGATAGAATCAAAATGTCATTACGTGTAGAAAAAGCTTTTCGGGCTTTACCAACCTGGGAGGTCCACATCGTCACCGTGACTTCCGTTCATCGGTAATAGGTTACGTAAAAATGTCAACAAATAGGCAATTTTAAACGGCTAGGAAAAGTGGACATGATAGACTAAAAACAAGCGAACACCACTTTCCTCATGATAATGCTTGAATATGATGAAGGAATTGTCCTGACAACTTTGAGGTTAAACGTAATGAAATGCCACTATGACCACCGGAAGATGTTCTGGCAATTGTTAGTGTGAAAAGGTTGAGTCATGTACATATCGACTATCTAGTTGTAAGCTTTTCTCCGAGGCAACTGATGATCAAAAGATGAATCGAGAAGATTAGACGATGATGTTATGGCAGAAAGATAGGAGTAAGTTAAGAAGCGGACTACTTCGTGCACGTCCAGTTAGACGACCGATTTGGAGTTCACGAGATCCATTAGAGCAATGAGTAACGTTCTTACGTTCGAAATCATTTCTCTTCCACAAAGTTCTACTTTCTACCTTGCACCGGATTTTTCACTGCTTATCATTTGTCCCTATTTTGAGTAGACAGTGTTGTGAGATGGGAACCGAAGTCGTTGTATATGAGTATCAGCTTGATGATTGTAAAAGTGAACTAGAATGAAGTGAGCTGCAACGATGTTCGGGATTTTTGATCTATGCACAATTGACTGAGTGATGATTGCACTATGCTCAACTAAAAAACTAATAATCGATTTTGAGGCAAAGTTACAAATCAACTGCTTTGTTGAAGAGATAGTGGTCAGTTTTATAATATTACTAGATTGGAGATGTAGTAGAATCAGACTCTTTTTGATAAGCTTCATTGTACAGATTCTATTTCTGATGTATCGCCGAAAACTGTGGAGACAAAAACTGCCAAGTTTATCGGGTTTGCTTAGGTTCATCCTCTTCACAATGGATGCGGTGCTACAAAGTCGATTTGGAACGGTAATGAACGAAAGAGACCCGAAAGCCCAAGCTTTCGATCTACCCGAAATGATTATCGACGATTTACCGATCGTCAGCTCCAGGCAGTAGAGTATCCATACCGTCAAAGTCGCAGACGGCCAACTGCATGAAGATTTGGTTTTAAAAGTGATGTTCTTTCCAAAGAGAGTCTTATAAAAAATGAGACTTTGCGAACAACCGATGAAATCAGACACTGCTAGTAACTTTGACTAGCCGAAATGATTGTAGCTTCAGTGCTCATGTGTCCAAGGTTGCCGTTGACGTTTTTGGCCTTATGACTGTGTGAGTCAGTCTGTCAACAGAAATACCTTTCAAATAGACCTCACATGACCTTCTGAATAGTATGTGCACGTATTTGACTGATGAATTTGACGGACTGTCCTTCGAAGTACAACTTTCAGGCAAAGATCTCAGGTCATCCGGTAACCCTAAGGTTCTAGTGCATCCTGAGTCGATGTTACTATATTAAAATGGAATATATTCTACCATGCTTTTGTACATGGTTATAATTCGGGTAAAATAAGAGCTACTGGGATGAACAGAAAAATTATCATCTTATGGCCGATGATACAGAAAACCGAATTTTCATTTGTGTTCGAATGAACACGACACGGTTTACCACTGAGGGACAGGTGAAATGGTATCCATAGTGTAAATCGATTTTCCACGTGAAACAGATGGAAATTTTTTATCGGGCATAGGCTAGAACAAAAGAAAATAAACCGCTGTACGCAACTGTTTCTCCTCAACTGACTAGGTTCAACATTTCCGACGTGATGTAACCTTTCGATCGAATTCGGCGATCTTCGTCCATTGGCCAAGAAATATTTCCCGCACTTTACTATATCACACTCAGTGGATTTGCTTGGAATTAGGGAAAATGTATTACTAGTACGGTTGACGAATTCAGCTATTGATTTGAAGATAGAGAAGATTCCTGCAGTGTTGAGGTGTCACACGTAGATTCTACTTCTTAAACGGAATTGTAATCAGATGGCAAGTTGGCTTCACATTTAGATGACGTACACATAACGCTTCCAACTTATTCGTGCAGTTTCATTTCAATTCATTTCCGTTTAGTCCAGTTTTACATCCATCAACTTGACATCACATGCGCTGACTTCGGTTCCCATCCCACAATACCGTCTACTCAAATAGGAATGAAGGAGAAATAGTGAAAAATCCGATGCGAGCTAATAAGTAGGACTATGAGGAAGAGGACTGATCTCGAATGCCAGAATATCACTGATTGTGGAAGGTAGTCATATCTCCCATCATCTTCAGCCATATTGGCAGTGGAGATCGCATGAGTCCCAACCCGTTAGTCAAACCGAATTTACATCGGACAGTCAGCTGGTTTATGTCATTTTACATTTTATTATGTTATCTGCTAACCTTCTCGATTCAGCTTGCAACCACCCACTGCCTGGGTGAACAGCGTACAACTAGGCAGTCGTTATGCAGGAGTAAGTAATACATGTCCCAACAGCCTTAGCCAGATAAGTACCAGTAATTCTGTGCAAATCATGTTCCTGCGATTGACTGGGGTAAGGGCAGTTTGTCGGTTTGGGTATGGTCAACTGCTTTTAACATAATTTCGTTTCACTTTCTGGCAGTGGCCAAGCCGACATGAAAAATCAATATCACAAGTTCGAACACGATACTTGTTTCACCCAGACCCGGTACTCTCAGAATTTATACCCCTACTTATTTGCATAGGTGATGGCACATAGGAAATAACCCCTATCGGACACCGAGACACGCCGTACATATGCAGGTGTACACATGGATGCTTTGTTCCATGAGTACACCGGGAAAGAGAAATACTTTGATGATTAGAAATCAACGGGAAGATCGATCCGGATTACGTTATTCACGTCACTTCAAGGTATTTCCAAGCTCCCTTCCCGTTGGGCAAATCGGTTAGTAGAAATTGTTGTGGTCCATCGATATGGAACAGATGAAAATGTGTTTGACGAACGAACCAATCCAAAATTGCACCTGTCGAAATCCTTAAAAACGCTAAAAGGAGGAGAAGATTACCGGTCATCGGAACATGCAAATTAAGTTCATTCTAGTCATTATAATTTGTTTTAGTTTCTATTTGATTATAGAATAGATATGTATACCACTTCTATGAGGTAGTCCTTAATAATCTGTGGGCTGACGAATGACGAGTAATCATGCGTTTGCGTGGTATCTTTGCCTGAAATCATCAAACGGAATATATCCACCAGTATTAATCCGCGCTGGATTGATTCCGACACAAAACAAGCAACTGAAGACAAGGTGCAAAAAAAGACAACAACTGAAATCACGTTCGGTTTTTAGTTACATGCCGTTACAAATAAAATAGGAGGAATTCAAGTTGGTGAGAAATATTTCACTGCATATCTATCTGATTTTCGCATACAGACGAATCCGTTGGAAATATCACTCAGGTTGGACCTTGATTTTGTTGACAGTCATCCGCTGGCGTCAACATGAATTACATGTTCACTTTCTGGCCCCGTGTGTACGGAATTATTGATAAACCAACAGAAAAATAGACACTATTTCTCTTAGTCTTACTCTATTCACTTATTGTTTGTTTTAATGCAAATTCATTCAATAAGCACCATTACTAACAGATAAACATTGCTTTTTCAAAAGCCCACGATTCTGTTCAGATATTGGTCAAAATGGCTGTTTCCACGTGAATTTAGCAGGTTCACATATTTCTACTATCGATGAACTCCCGCAGTTTGTAATCCACTGACTCCTAAACAGGACACATCTTGCCGTTTGATTAACAAATAAAACACTAAGAGAAACATTACTGTAAATCGATTCGCATTTTAGGCAATTTGATATGATCAGTTTATTGAACGGGGTTTTCATGATACCAATTGGAAGAAACTGATCAAACAGCAATCCTTTGATCTTCGCGCAGTTTTTTTACGTGTCTACTAATCCGGTCGGTTTCGCAATCTCATGTATTGACAAACTTGAAATGGAGTCACTGATTTGTTTTGTCCTAGGAATTTAGGCAGACCTAAATACGTAAAACCACGGTGTAAAATTACCAGTCGGACTGTGTGAGTCGTACCGTTTGGAAATTGGCACGCACACATAAGCGGTGCGTCATTTTAATTCACAAAACTTCGCGGCATGATCCGTGTAAATAGACTATCCACATGTCGTCGATGGGACTGTATGGTTTCGTGGTGCGTGCCAAGAGAAATTCCATTTTGGTGTTAATCAATCAGTGTGTACTGACCTTGACAAAATAAGTTCAGACCATACATGGTCTAGCATGGATTAACAGAGATCGCTTTGGGCGGTACGAGTAACGAAGCAATGTGAACTACTTATACATGCATGAGTAGAGATCGAGACGGTTATCAAGTTAGTATCGTTTATGAGTAAATCAACAAACAAGAGGTAAAGTCAGTCAGAATCTGTCAGTGTACTTGAAGCAGACAAATAGCTTGATTTGCACGCAAAATAATTCAGTAAGCGAATTCAATGCTTCACACTAAGCGGAGGGGTTGTGAAATGGCTATACCATGGTCCAATTACGATAAGATCTGTTAACCACAGTGGACAGTCGGAGTCAACTGTGCGAATCCGCTTTTCTCTTGTCACGGTATACATTGGCACATAAAATCTGGCCAATAGCTTAACAAAATCACCAATATCAGTGAAATTTGGAATGATCAGGAGTAGATTTGTACAAAACGGCGAGAACGTTTCGGATAATTTGATGCAAGTCACACCAAATGTGATCTGATCCATCGTATTCTTGAAGCGACCACATTTTATTCGTGTGATTTCACTTCAACGTGCACAAAATGTCGAAATTTTGAACACGTGTCATGCAACATGTTTGCTTAGTAAATTCACAAAGAAAAGGAATTGATCTAATTTTAATGGTACTTTAGATATCGAATAAAACGCATCAAAAGAGTGTCAGGCTTCTAGGCATCGTACGATATAAAACAATCATGACTTGCGATTACTAATAAAAGGTTTCGGATATAGCAGATGTTCAGAGGTTCAGCTTTAAATGCCGGTGCCTTCATCAACTTCCTCTTCATTCCACTCCATCCCCACAAAAGTATGCTTTTTGTATGCCATTATTTGGCTGAAAGGGTTTTTTAGTCTTTGTATCGTCCTATCACGACTGTTCATGTATTTTTTCGAGTCCACCAGGAAGCTACATGATGACGCGGACGTGTTAAAACAGGATTAAATCATTCAACGACCACAGTGAACGATTTCCCGAAAAATCAGCCTCTCCATAGCATCAAGTGTGCAGGACGAGTAACTTGCTTGTCTAAAATCCAGGAGACGGTTGCCTAGACTGATTCCGTGAGAATAAACCATTCAGTTAGCCTCAATGCGAGCTTCAGACAGAAACACCATGAGGTATAAACCAAAGTCTATTTGAACTGGCGAAAGGCATTTTACCTCACATACGTACTGACAAAACACAAAGTTTCGTGAACAGTGATCACGTGAACTGAAAAAAACAGTGAAATCCAGTCATTGGACAAAGTCGAATTTGGATGACCCAGTCAACCGGTGCTTTGTCAAACAACGTCTTATGACGGTTAATTCGGAGGCCGAACGAAACACCGTTTCAGCGACCGGAAGGCAGTGAAAATAATCGACTAGCAACAAAAGGAGGGGGCACATTAATTTCGTTAGCAATAGGTATCCTCGTAACTCCGTAAACATGGTAGTGACGGCGTCTGACAAATAGTTATTTTTATCTATCAGCGACAGCAAACAATTTATGGATCACCGGCATTTTGCTCCCCTTGTCATAGAATTAACGATGTACGTTTTCATTAGAAAGGGGATTGTGGCCGGCACAGGGCTGCCGAGTGAGAAAGTTGACCGGCTGTCTGGTAACCAGTTTGGTTTGTTTGAAACACACAGTGTTCTTTAGCCAAATGAACAACAGGGGAAGAAGACCACTATTCACTGATGTGTGCATTTCATTTTAATCTCTTCAACCACCAACACAAAACGATGTGAGAATTATGTAATGTAACATTCATTTGTGAGCTGTGATGAGCATCTAGCGGAATTACATTCGGCACAAGAAATAGTTGATGTCATCTCCATGACAAACACCAATCACTTGTTGGTGGTCGTTGTGTAGGAAAGTTTGTGTTGGTAACCGTATTAACATTACATCAATGAAAGCCAAACTCATCGTGTTCGTATTGTACAACTAAAGTTTGAAAGATGAAATGGGGTCAAGTGTGTGTTCTGTTATTCTTACATGTTTTGCGGGTGATGATGACCCCGAGTGATGTTCAGGATAACCGTTCGTTTGGTGTTGTGATATCGATTAGATCATCCAACAGGGAATATGCTCTGATATACGCTGGAAAATTTATTCGATGTATTCTGTCGATGTGAATGTCACCGCAACTGGAGATGAAATGATATGCGAGATGTGAAACGGCTTGTGATATCCGATTTGCTTGCTGTTTTGTCAGAATATTCTGCCGTGCATTCGGGAGGATGTGAGTGTGTGCGAGTAGGAATGTGCCGCTTATGGCCACGGAGACCATATCGAGTTGGTAAGACAGCCCAGTCGGACGTAAGATTCTAGAATCGAAACAAGCCAGATTGTATCGAACCGTAATCAGAACATATCAATGGAAATAAGGCAAACGATTCACCATTTGGTTGTATAAGTGGTCCACTTGTTTAGAAGTCTATCGACTGTTGTTTTATTCATTATCCTATGAATATTAGTGAATTAAAACCGTACGGTGTGAGGACAATCCCCCGCTCGGATACATAAATTCAACTCAGCAATCGAACAATGGAAATCTGAGCGAGCTTTTTTCTGAATAAGCATCCAAGCGAAATATTCAACGACTGTATCACACCCACAAAACCCCTGCTAATTTTCATAAAATGCCAATGACCATTTGCAAGAGTATTCCTGTTCCTGTTATCAAACATTTTCAGATTTTCCACTTATCGGATCAACTGCTCTTCTTGTGTGAACTCTGCTTCTAATTACGTACCTTTGGGAATACCCCTTTGCACAAGTAAATGGCGTTTTTGACCTACCACTCTCCAGTTTATCCGTTTTCGATATTGATCTTTGTTCGGCACGACCACAGTTTACAAAAAAACCGTTCTGTAAAAGCAGCAAAACATTTAAGTGAGCTGGGACCAAAGCGTAATGGAACTAAACCTCCAGAGACCCGGTGTTTTTATTAGACCGCTTCAAAGTGACCAAACGGCCTAAGCCGCTGTGTTCAAATCCCAGTCCACTCTGCGCGTGGGTTCGAATTCCACCGTTGACAATGTCTTTTACCGGCGATGATCAAGCGGATAAGGTCGTGATGTTCGGATGTGAAGGTTGCAGTTGGAATCCTCGCACCCCCGGTCAACTTCCACATTTGGCAGCCCACTGTTAAACGCGCGCCCCTTCCTGAAAAACGATGTGTGTCGGTATTTCAATAATAAAAGAATTAAAAAAGATAACAGATAAAAAAGCCGCTATCATAGAAGTTATAAATCATACGAAAAGAATCCTAGAGCAGGCAAGGCAGCAAACTTCGACTGCGGTTGCCCCGAATGAACTAACTCAAGAGCTGCCATGTCATTACCTGTGCGTAATCATATATATATATATATATATATATATATGGAGTCTTTTGACCCACTGAAACGTTCTGTTTATGGTTTGGTACGATCTGCAGGCCTGTAGGTGGTTTGTTCTGACCATAGACTATAAGGTCTGACTGGGTGATCTTTCCAACTCCAGGGACCAAAGTTTGGTTATTTCATCCAGAATTAGCGCTTCGAGGATAGTTAAGTAGCACTTGGCATTCCACTGGGCCGTTTGCACCCCCAAAACACAGGCCACCGATTTTGTAAGCGGGGAATGGAAACTTATTTCCCCACTCAGTTCAGTTCGACTTACGTTTAATAGCCATTATCCTAGAATACCGATACTCTGTTGTTGGTTGCTAGCTTGCAGTACGGAATAATATCAGAAAAGACCAAAATCTCCATCAGATAGGATTCTTTGGTGCCCCATCGTCTAAGGTCTCCAGTCATCGTGTTTTGAGGGTCTCGTGAGCTCCAACCCTGTAATCCAACTCGACCTACTCCGGACAGCGCACTTTTGTTTGATAATAGAATTTCGATTTCAGCCAGTGGGTTGCCTAATCCTTGAGCTGTTCAGATGACAGAAGCAAAATAAATGTGATGCACGACAAAGAGCGTTTCTCCACGAGTAGTTTCGATCTACCGAGTTGAAAATGACTTTGCGTTCTCCAGAGGAAATCTTTTGATTTTACTGGGTGCTAACTGATCATTTTTGTAAATTCACAATACAACAGCACAACAACATTGAATCACAGATGTCTCACAAAGTCACCTATCACGAAAATCGAAGCTGATCCTGGCTCATGGAATTTCCTAGAAGTCTGATGCCTACCGTCTTAAGTCTAGTGAGAGAATCTTGAACATTCCCAAACATCGATTTATGGGCTAGAAAAAATTCTGATTAATGCTACATATTCCTCCGTATTCCGCGTTTATTGTTCGCAATTTTGAATGAAAAATTATGAATTTGTGAGGGACTCTCGAAGATGATTCACTGGATATTTGTGAATTCGGGACTGTTCACATCCATTCTAAAACTGACACAATTATATCACGCGATAGTCTCTGCAATATCAAAAGGGTTAAATTTATTCATAGTGCATAAGATACTTTCTGTTCGTTCAACGGCCACTGGATAGCGTTGATTAGATTCTAGCAGCACTTTAGTAGCTAAAATAGTGTTTTACCGCTGGCCTAGATTGGACTACGTGCGTACCTTAGACAACACCATTTGCAAACGTGTGTATCATGTGGGAGTTGTGTGACCCAGACACGAGGCTCGGTAACGTGCTGTTATTCTCGTCAAAACTTGTCGTCAGCAGAGAAGAGCGTATTTATTTCAACCTTGACCGTGACCGTTAATTGTGGCCTTAGGTTGCCACAAGATAACCGGAGACTGCAGTCTCGAGTGTCTTTAGTACCAGCTGGCCATCGATTAAAATTATTAATAATAACAATAGTACTAATTACAAGCAGGATGTGGAATAACTATTTTTATGAAATTTTGGAGCCAAACACAATAGTCGAACAGTCTTTTCCAACAGTTTGAAAGAAAACACCATTTGTTTAACATGTTGCTTAGCTCTTAAATCACAGAATGTACCGTAGGTTGAATATATGATTTCGGACAATCCATACTGCCTACGGGATATGAGAGATGAACTGTTGTTTCTATCCAGATTATCTGGTGGTTAAAAATACAGTCATGTGATAGTTTTGTAATAGGGTAAAAAGAAAGCAGGACTTGCTGACCTAGAATCAGTAGTTTTTTCCTATGTCATGCTTCACGTACGAGGGCCGAATTCGTAACCATTAGCCTTAGCTCAGTGTAAATTTTCCGAGGTACAACAAAGTTAAGTTTTCGACATCCGTGTATCGTATGCAAGAACATTTCCATTGCATTTTCAGGCCGCTGTCAATTCACAAACGGTTGTGGTGACATATAAATCAGCATTACGAACCGACGGCATTCATAACTGATGTATGAACACGTAGTTAACTGACGGATTAAGATGATGAAACGAGATTTTTCGGACAGCAAACAAAACCCTAATCCAAGCTAACCAATAGCGAGGCACATTAAACAATGCATACATACGGTTGACTAACTGTCATCTTTCAAGCCCCTGTTACGTAAGCGCAACTCAGTCAAGGATTGTTTGTCACGTTGCGTAAACCACTATTATGCACGCTAAAGGTGCTGACGCAATCAACTCATCTGCGATGCAGCTGATCACAGTATAAGTGACGGGAATTTACGCGATCTTCCAGTGAGATTGTTTTTACATATGCAATTAACTTGAGTATTACGAAATGTTGACACCTCGCACCATCTGTCTTCTTTTTGTGTTGATGAACCGCATAAAGGGGGCAAGATGTTTCAAGATGCATCTCTGATAGCTCGATGCTACAAAATACTAATAAGAAAAAAGCATGGGGAAGATTCGGCAGTTTATTGAAATTGCCAAAGGGTTATCATTCAGAAATGATGTTTAGATTAAATTCCTATTGACTCAATTTAAGTCAAATAGTAGCTCTCGAAACTTTTGCTTAAACATGCTCCAGATTTTAATTGCGAATGATATAATAATAATAATACTAACACAGGGTTGTCGGTAGATGTAATGCGCCAACGTTTCGACTACCATAGGCAAGTTTTGATTGTGAAAATTGCCTTGAGAAAGACCATCCACAGTAGTGGAAACGTTGGCGCATTGCATCTACCAACAACGCTGTGTTATTAACATTATATCATTCACAATTAAAACCAGTACATGGTGTATCGATTTTTCGATATACTCCTTACATCATTTTGTCTTGATGCTCTAGATTTCTTCGTTTGAGATCGTTACTTATGCTTCCTTTACTACCAGTTCTGATGCATTTGATGCTATCCTTTGGATAGTGAGTCGAAAAACCGTGATTCGCGGAACAAGCAGTTGTTCAGGCTACTCGGTATAAGCTGTCATGTCACCTATCTAAAACAGAAAATTCGAACGGAAAGTAAGGTGGTGCAAGATAAAAATATACATATATGGATATCTTTATCCATCAAACATTGGCTTGAAAGCAAACATGATGGCAACGCAACATGTAAACGGGACTTCACAGAAGGGAGATAAACAAGAGGGGAAAATAATGAACCGTAGAAAGTAAATGTCATTTTGTATTCGTACCGTTCACATTTCGTGACTTTTCGGTTGTTTTTCCATTGTTTTCAAGGGTGACGATTTCCACACAAGCCACACAGCATTTGCACCAATGATTTCGGTTCTCACCCAAATCCCTTAGCGTCTCCAACCAGCAACAATCCTTATCTCTCGCGAACCAACCAGAAAGGCGGAAAGCAACAACCGACACGAAATCGGAGTTAACTTCATCATACCTCTACGACAAGTCAGTCTGAACGCCACTTCGCTTCTTCCAGCCTGGCCCAGCATGTGCGAAAAGGGCACGAAAATGTAGACGGTGGGCAGGCAAAAGCTATATGTGTCTAAACCACCGAGAGCGATGTAGAGCGATTATCTCAGTCAGAGGACGGCTGTCTGCACCCAACACGCAACCACGCACCTCGCCGTTGCTTACCCGATGTTCCCACTAGACACTAACAATGCTTCCAAAACATCGGTGATCAAACACAGGAAGTCGCCGAGCATCCCCAACACGGATCTCGTAGCCGTAAACGGCACTGCAAATTGTGGCATGGTACGCCCTTCTCTTGAGGGAAAGTCGGATGTCATGATGGCAACACAAGTATCGCAGTTTCGCGAAAGCTGCCCTGGCTTTCGTAATTCGTGATGGAACCTCCTCCCCAACAAATCTATCAAATGTTATCAGGCTCCCGGGGTAATTGGAGTTATTGCCCACTTCTAACTGTCAACCACAAAGAGTGCAAAGCACAAACGGTATCCAAATACCTCAATCGCCAAGCAGACCAACGTGCATTGAATTGCCTGTGCATTGTCACTCAGCGAGGCGATATCATTGGCATACTCTAGGTCAAATATTCAACTTCCTGGGATGAGTTCAACTGCATCGTCTAAAAGACCAGATAAAGCGTTCTGTAGAACACCCAATATGATAAAGTCAGAGATGAGGATATAGGACACCCCTGCTGTACATCGCTAGAGACCACCAAGGATAACGGAAGCTGGTCATAAGCCCAAACCTGTCTGAAGTATGACGGTACAACTCCTTCAGAACCGACACAATTCTCGGATACTCCATTTCTCAACAAACAGTGCCATATCGCAGATCTATTAACGAGATCAAAGGCTGCGCGAATGTCCGAGAACACAATGATCATTGGCTTTCGGAATGCAAAACGGTCCTCCAACACCTGTCGGAAAATGGAGATTTGATCTATGCATTTAGGACCAGCGTCAAATCCGGCCTGCTTCTCACGCGTGTTGTATAACCTCTGAAGAATGACGGGTGAAAACAACTAGTTGAAATAGGCTAATACCTTTGTAGTTAGCGCAGTCACTTCCCTATCGTCGATGGGTCCGTCTCCACAAAAAGGATACATCTTAGGTTAACACTGATTCGAGAAAAAACCTGAAGTTCTTCGGTCAGTTCCGTTCTGCCTTTAAACAGACCTTGGGAAATTTCATCGGAAGTTGGTGCTTTATGACATCAAAAGAGCGGATTTCCGTCAGTGCTCCGCCTAGCATGGAAGACGGCGCTACGGATTGCTTTTTTATCTAGTGAAACAGTTTTTCGATTTCCTTATGATAACATCATGTTACATCTCCGAGGCTTGCTGAGACCACCAGATCTCGCGAGCCTTACTCAAGCTTGGATTGAGTTCACACCTCGTCATGAGCCCTACTTCAGTATACTCACTACCAGGCGGGATGGAAAGGCGTGAGTTAAGAGGCAAAAGAGACTGAGCAATAATTAAAGGTATCACAATTCAAAGGAGCAAGCCGCAAATCATGAAGCAGGCAGAATGCAAGGCATGCAAACAATGCTCAATGATGCTTTCAGGTGCGGCCACTCCAAGCTTTCCAGCAAGTACGCTTTCAAGGATTGAAAGGTGGATCGGATCAGATAGTTTGTTGCAATCTAACTGATGCCACATCGTGCAATTTCGGCACACACCAAAGAATATGGACAGCTTGATGCATACTAAGGTGTGGTCCGAATAGAGCAGAGTGCTCCGGGACCTCCGGCAGTCTTGCCGGAAAACTCACTATTTCCACCTCATAGTGATTTTGACAATTGCGGCCCACCGCTGATTCGAAGACGGTGGACAACAAGTGGCTTACCGGCCACGTCAACTTCAGAAACTCGTACTGACAAGAAACAATTAACGGTTTGACCGCAAATCCAACAACCATCCGCCGTTTTCAGAACATCAGGAATCAAGACCAAAAAGGCCTTCCAAGTGCGTCCCATTCAAGGACATCCGACCTACTCGAGCATTCATGTCTCCAGCCAAAATCACCGTGTCATCCAGTCTTGCTG
Source organism: Fasciolopsis buskii (assembly GCA_008360955.1). Taxonomy (NCBI): domain Eukaryota; kingdom Metazoa; phylum Platyhelminthes; class Trematoda; order Plagiorchiida; family Fasciolidae; genus Fasciolopsis; species Fasciolopsis buskii. The sequence goes on from LUCM01005979.1 coordinate 186,815, forward strand.
TGCGTAAGAGATCATACAGCTTTCAATAGAAGGTGTCCTTCACTGTATCTGGGCTGCAATCTGTTGGCGTGTGCACTGAGACGACAAGCAAGTTGCGCCTGTCAGAGCGACGACTGTTTACTTTTCACGGACCTCTAGGTCTCGCTGCACATAGCCGACTGTCGATTGGGATCCACTCAAGTAGTGCAGCCTCAGTCCTTTCGCTGAGAACCACACCAACGTCAGCGAAATCACAAACCGCAGCCCCACGGTCCTCAGAAAGATGCAAATGAGACTTCACGGAAAGACTAGATGGAGAATGCCAGCCGGATAGCATGGCAGAGAGATTTTTAAGTGCGAGTCTTTTGGTTACAGCGTATCTTTGACTAGGGTCTCCAGTGCACAAGCTAAACACCGGTTGTCCTAAACTCATCAGTGTTCGCAAGTTGAATGTGGTCAATCTGAAGGGGAATCGAGGATAAGGAAATGTATCACCCGACCGAAGCGGGATCGGTAAGACATGCATGCTATCCGAGGGAAAACGAGAGAGAGAGAGAAAAGGAACAGGACTTATACCAGTGATACTACCACTTGGATGGTCCACTGCAGTTCCCGAAGAATTTAGGAAAATAGGGTGGGAAGAGTAATAACACTAACTAGTGGGGGGACAAACATTTTTGTACGGTAAAAAAGCTCTTTTGTAACTGGAAGAAGAGCTAGAAACGTTTGTGCGAAGATCAGCCATATTCATGGTTGTTGGCATTGTGGGCTGTTGCGTTACTCAGTCGCCCAGTCCAGAGAAGGCTTTTTTATTCGAGGGTGCATCTCTAGGTTTCGCGCAGCCAGGCGCATTCTGCAAGGCGGTAGAATTATTCCAGACAATCCAGTGGTCATTTGATCGGTTCATACGCCTCTTTTGGAAATCCTCGTCAGGTCAGTGGCACACCACAAGAGGCAATGACCACGCTTGGTTGGCGGGCCACACTCGCCACGTCGCAGTGCCACCAGCGGGATCTTGTGGCATTTTTAGGCAGAATGATTGTCAGGCAGAAACTCGCCGCATCCTCGACACTGCCACTGCTTTTCCGCGGCCGCCTATTCGGTGGGCTTGATCCTACCGCATTCACGGTTAGCCACGTGGATTATGGCTGTTTCCTTATCCTCAAACCAGGGACGGGCCCAATACCATGCACCTCTGCCCTAAGATATGATATTATCAGATAAATGTCAATTCTACCCCAGGCCGTTCATACCGAACTAAGGCTCGTGGCTGCAATATCGTAGGCAAGAATTACCGAAGCTAAGCTAACTTGCGCTTGTTCCCTTTTAACTGAGTGCACACTAGGTTGCTACTTATCCTGGATAGATCCAGCAGTTTGCTCCTACCACGTCCCATACGTAGTATAGCATGCTCAAAACCGGATGTTCAATTTACGAACTAAGCAATATGTCAATTAGCTGGTGACTTTCTCACACGCTGTCGGATAGGACAGTTCATCTGTTGCCTTTGCCTCTTAAACGACTGGGAAATGGGTATTTCGTGTTTAATAATCGTTAGTTGCTGCTAAATGGCCTGAATCTATTAAACAAAAACTGTTTTGTTGAAAGATGTCCATAGACTGCCCAACACTTTTCATAATCTGCTAAATGCCGCTTCCAGATATACTGTGCTAGCATTAGTAGTTCTAAAGCCTACTCCTTTGGAATTTAACTGTGATTTTTGCTCAGTGCTTCGTTTCTCTCTATCTCCGTTTTTTTCAGGTGTCAAAGAAATACGGTCGGACGACCAGGAACCCATTGTTGAGTACCACGAAGAGACGGCCAAAACAACGTCCATCCCTGGAACTGTTAACATTGCTTATTACAGTTGAACAACCCTTTTCTTTCCAATTTATTTTGTCCTATGGCGTTTATCTTTTTTTGGAGACTGTGAGCCCTGTCGGTGAGTCGGCAATTGACGGTTTAGTCTCATGTATGTACCGCACAATTACCTGTGGCTAGCACTTGTTTAACGAGTACTTATCTCCAGTCCAACTCGGACTCGTTTCCGATCGTTGACTGGTCTACGTAAGCTCCTTATTCTAGTCTGTTCGTTACAATATCTAGACACAGGACAATTTATTCTTGAGCAACTACAAATCGTGTACCAGTCCTGACCAAACTTGCAAGATACCTTAACAACGCTTTGTTGATGACCAGTAGGCACATTTTCCTTTTGACTAAGCACAAGTACTTTTCGTTCCTTTAGACAACATTTTATTTTGTAGGTTTATTTATTTTTAAGTTTGCCAAAGAACTAGGATTGTACTGAAATCCCATCTTTTGGGAAAAAGGGAGCCACTGAGTTGAAACAATAGCTCGGCAAACAAAGACTATTTAGCGTATCCCGATAACCGACACGATGTTTCGAAAACACCACCCTGCCCATGTACAAAGAATCCAGTCCCGTGAAGGAAGCTTGGCCTATGTTGGGTAGCGTTGCTACCATGAATTTGATGGAATCGCAAACTAATAAGACCTTATTTTTTCGTCCCACTTACCCTAATCTGATCATGTGTCTGTCTATCCGATTTTTCAGACTATGGAGACATTCCTCCGAGTCGCAAGTCAGAAATCAAGCCTGCAAATAATGTGACCTAGTGAGAGTCTCAAAGACGGTTCATACTATGCCAACAGAAAACCTGACTTCCGGACAAAATTCTGCTCGCGGATCGATCATCTGAAATCCGATCACGTGAGTTGCGACTTTCCCACTTGTGGAATTTCCGTTCACGTGCTGTCTATGTCCGATTCACTGTAATGTTTACGGACTAATTTTGCAGATAGTTAGGCATGTCGATTTCGGATTTGCGTGAGATCATATTCACTCTTGTCGTTTGGTTGCTTCACTGGAGCATTCCACGTCAGCTGGATCAGAGGAATGACCGAATTGGGGAGTAATTTAACCCAGTTCCAAAGTTGACGTGAGTAGCTCCAAGCAGATTCGTCTATCTCTCTACTCCGTCTGCGTGGTACTTCTCGTAACGTACAGGTTGACTCACACAACAGCAAAATCTCTCGTCCCTAGACGTGACCGTTCGAAGTTAAGTGTTTACGAAGAGGGGAAATCAATAACTGCAAACGAGTTAATTTTGTGGAACTTGTTGATCAAACTATAACGTGATTAGCACAGGACTAGTGCATAGTGTAACAGCCAAGCAACTGTGTGACCAATTCCGATAGATGGACTCTGGTGTGAAATAAAGTGTGTATAGTTTAGAGCAATGCGACAAACAGATACACATGAAAACGAAAAAGATACCCAGTAAACAAGGCAATGACAACATTTGTTTTGCAGTGTTTCGTACGAGGAATCAAAGGAGGACGGCTCATGATTTCGGGTTAAAAATAAAATCTTTTAGAATTGGTTGTTGCTCAGAAAATCTTTGTCGGTCAAGTGCCCCTGAACGGATGCATCTCTCAGGAGATAGTTACCCCATAGTGAATATCACACTTTAAACTTGCCACATTTTTTTAAGTTCGTACACAGAAACCAGTTATTTTTACGGTCCACAACCGACCATGATTTAGCTCAAAGAAACCTTTTACTCTTTATTAGCGGAGGTTTGTGTTCCAGCTCGTCAACATACGAGCTAACGACAGTCAAAATCCCGCCGAGATAGAAGACTTTTCACAGTTAGATCAATTGTATAAGTATCAAAAATCTACCAATCAAAATTTCCATAAGTCACACTATCTGTGATTCATTTTGATCACTTGAACGGAATGTGATATCGTACGGTCCATACCATACACATTCTTTGCTTCTTTTACTTCCTTTTATTAGTAACACAACAATGTGTATCATTTTTCAGGAAGGAGGCCGCGGTCAGCAGAGGACTGCCAAGTGGGGAAGTTGACCGGCGGTGGAAGGATTCGAACCCGCGACCTTCGCGTCCAAATGCCTCTACCTTATCCGCCTGGCCACTGCCGGCTCACATGAGACAGTCAGAGAAACGGCTGACAAGAATAGGGCTTCTCATAAGGCTCCGATCATTTACCTTGGGATTCAGATCACAAACATTTTATCAGCCAAGTCATCGGAAGCACACGAAAATCAACAAACTGAGTTATCAACAAAACGGACTGTAAAAATCTCTCGGGATGGGATTTTCAAGGCCGGTGAAAGATGCGCAAATGCACATCCCACTTAGCATTTATTGATTTTATTTCACGACATGAATCAATTGGTACCATGTGTGACCTAGTGAAACCTTACAAGGTCCAATCCCAATTCGGATTTCCACTTCGTGTTTGTCAATATTCAGGGCCCTCGGGTTCGGTCCAAAAATAAATCGACAGGCCTGTCATGGGCTTGTATGCAGGCCCCAGTGGATAAAAACAAACGAGCTTCGTTAGTTTGCGACTTCTATACGTGTGCCTCACACTGGGTTGTTCGTACGTTCAGATAAAGAGAAAAATGCAATAAGTATATGGTGTGTTGAAAGAAAAACTGCTCATAAGACTTTCCATACCGAAACTACTGCATAAATTTTCTTCCACTGGCGGATGATATTAACGTAGTTTACCGACTTGGTAAACTTGACTCCAATCCATTTAGTTTCGAGACCTTTTGATATTCGTATCGTTGGAATCAAACCGATGGGCCACATCCACGTGCCAAATTATTGGTCGAAGTTATCGATTTTAAGGATATGATTCGCTCGGTTTGTACGTTTGCGCATGCGAATATAAAGTCAACGACAGACACGTACAACTTATCGGAAGTAAGCATCCATGTTTTGCGAGAATTAAATATTTTTTTCAAGTCCCTTAGCTTACAAAAATGAAAGCAATTAGGGAGCCCTGATGAGAAGTGGACGAAAAAATTGTACCACCTGAAAAGAAAAAGCGAAAGCTGCACCATGTGACCCGTAACACGCCCTTGGCCTTCGAAAGAGTGATACCGTTTGGTGGGAACCGCCCATAACATGCGCTTTGAATGAGACGAACGGTAAGTTTGAAGAACGTTTCTTTTTTCCAAAATACCGTACAATGAAAGCCAATTTGCATTCCAATTTTAGAAGTTTGTAGGAATTTGTTTATTGTCGATCAAAGCCTGATCTATGGGATTGCCTCCAGAGGTTTGAACATACTAGTCCTCTAATTTTAAAAATTTTTATGTTGTATATGCCCACGATTGGGTAAAAAGAACAGTTAGAGTTAAATGTTTGTTGTTACCATTCAGCAGTTCGTTAGCATCATGGTGTGATTTCAAGATGACATTTTTATATTCCGACATCATAGATTGCTAAATTGTGGGCTGAATTGCAAACGGAAGCACAAGAAAACGGGAATATTGATTAAACTATATTAATACCCGAGTGAAACGGATAAAGGTACAAATTTTGAGGTACAGGCAGGTACAGTGTGTGAGTTGACTTTGGGATGAGACGAGAAGCAACTCGTGAACAAACGGAGTCGGCAAGCTCGAGAAAATGTTTGGCGAAAGCCGATTGGCCAACGCCAGTTGAGGCACACAATGTGGGAATCGATACCATATGGCAAGATACTCAGTTTTATGAATCGAAATATTTTGCCTCCATGCATTCGAAGTAATTTCAAAGCCGCAGAAGCCGGACCTCGCCGAGAGGGGTTTACTAATTGTCTACGGTATTATCAGAACAGGGCAATGGTTTCGACAGCTAAGAACTTTTCTCTTACGATACTCAAGCAACAGGACAAGAGAAATGATAATGTTACACGCTCGTGTTGGGGACAATGTAGGAGCCACTGAGTAAACAATTTTTGACCGAACCGTTGTTTATTGAATCATGATTCGGTCACGTCACGGTCAAAACATCAGCCGCAACAACATCAATAGTAATAACAAGAACAACAACAACAACAACAACAACAGTAATTGACAGAACTAACAACAAGAACAACAGCAATAGTAATAAACAAGCACAACAACAACAACAGTAATAACAAAAGCAACAGTAATAATAACAACAATAACACAACAACAGCAACAAGAACAACAACAATAATAATAACAGAGCGACGAACTGAATTCATTGCTCTATCAAATTGTAACTCGGCCCACAGCCGCCACATCTGTCCCCAAGTGACCGAAACTTTTGTCTGCACATGTTGAGCAGGGTTAGGGGCCGATGCTAGAAAATTTAAGACCTTTTGTTTTCGTACGATGATTCATCTCACAGTGAAACAAGGTCATGTCCCGGAAACGGGAGCGAGTGATAAACCCTTTCTGGCATCCGGTGAACGATGCACGGACCAAGGTGATAATCAGCCATTCGCCTTAAATCGGAGGCAATGTGAAAATAATCTGATTTTCAGAAAGCTTTCAGATTTGATCTGGAATGCTGCTCGAAATGATGACCAGAGAAGGGACAATGAACCCAACATAACGAAGGCGGTCAGTCAGCAATCCTTGATGCGTCCGGACCTACACAAATGATTTAATTGTGACAAATAAAGGACTGACCCCAAACCATTTTATTCTCATCGCTTGATTAGGCCAGATGCGCTGGAATTGGAATGAAAACAACAGACTAGAGCGGTCAAAGCTAGCGACAAAGATATTTCCCATTTTAGAACTGTATAACCTTCAGGAATGAAGCGACCGATTGAAACAGGGCTTCAAAGTAAGCGCACATGTATGTACGAGGTGATTTCCAACGACTAATGCGTGACGCGGTCCTCATAAACTGGACTGTAAGAATGACCACACTTTGCAGTAGTTAATACCTTGAAGGATGACACTTTCGATCACTCAATGAAAACCGAATAAATTATAGTCAACAGTATCGTGAATTTCCAAACAGTGCCGTAAAACTTTTCATTTGTATATCACAAAACGGTACGAGGACTCTACACCTCTTCCTGTCTTTCTCACAATGCATACATCCATACGGTCAACCATTTCGGCTGAATCTAACCGATGAATACGTAGCTATTTAGTTCGCTCTCCCTCATCCAGCTGAAACAAACTATTGAAAATTGACACTAAACAGTTTTAGTTCGCACGGTTACCTTTTCGCGATTGAAAAATTATTCATTTAGACGGGCCTGCTGGAATCTAGGGTAAAGTCATGTCACGACGGAATGTTCGAATCTGAAAAACTGGCACAAAAAATGCGACCTACACCGCTCGAACTCTTGATCAGCTGGTTGGACATCCCGACCGGTGTGTACATTCGCCACCAGATTGACAGTGACGAGCTGGTGCTTGACCAGTCACCGCGTTACGTGATCCGCTATTTCAGATGGAGATAAAAAAAGTCAGCAGGAAACGGTAACCAAGTGTTATACCAGTGCGAATTTATTCCAGCCAGCTTCACATGACCAGTTGTAAGATTGGCCGAAATATCACTAAGTTAAAAAGTATTTCAATCCACCAAGGATTTTTTTCGTCAGGCTGTGGGCTCTGATCTTAGTCTAGTAGCGCTAGGCTACCGTCTAATACGTTCTGGTTACCGATTTACACGCTCTAGCTATCATTTAACAACCTAAAGCTGATTTTTCCATTTCTGGTTTAAGATTGAATTGTGATTGTGGAGACTACTTGAAAGACGCACACACAACCGAGTAGGTCACATGATTTAGTCGACAGCGTCGAAGACATGCAATCAAGTTCACGATCCAGACGTCTGGACTGTATGTAAAATTCAACGCTTAACAGTCGATTTGCTGCCCGCAAAATAAACACGTATTTTTGGACAACGCATCAAAAGCAAGTATATCACGCGCGAGCGCTAGAGCCAACCAGGTGACTTAATAAATCAGCGCGTTCGACGAGGAAGTGTGTCGATTCCAGTCCCGATCGAGTCTATTAAAATCAGTCCGAGGTTGTTGAACGACAGTCAGAGGCTACTAAATCTTGAAAATGAACTGCCTGTACAGAACGCTGTTTGGTCACAGAGAACCATTGCAGAGAACCTGTTGATGGAATCTATTTTAGGTCCAGTTTGTTCTGATTCGGTCGGTCACTACTTGACCCATGCGATCGATTAGCCATCGGTTTTCCCGTTCACTTGATCTTCATTCTAAACAGAACCATCTGAAAAAGGGCAATTTCTTCATAAACTGGGAATCACATCAAGTTAATTGCATTCGGTAAATCCAATACTGCTGTCATCGCGCAATCACAATAGCTTTAATTTTGCTTGAAAACCAGTCTTGAGAAAGGTTATTCGTGTTAGCCAAAACGTCTACAAATTGACAACAATTTCGACCACACTGAACAATAAGTGCATTAAATTCAAATTCGCAGAATAAATTCATTGGAAACCATTGCTATTGTGAAGCTTTTTGAGATGATAACAGAGCAGAACTGGATGCCAATTGTGATAACGCGGGATCGATTCCGAACCTTGGTATCGAGTTTGGAGTTATGCGTACGTGCTTCGTCGTCCTAAATCTGCTTCTTATTTTCAAATATAACCGATTCGCCTGCGTAAATTTGAAGTATGCTGTCAGTAAGGGTTGCAAAAGACTTGAGGAAAAGTGACGATAATGGTGGAGACTTGCGATACAAATTCAAAGCTTCTGATGTCTAGTACCAAGTCAGATATTCAAAGGTTATCTAGTGAAGAACAATGCAGTGTTCGGAATAAATGCCATCAGTCATCGAAACTTTCCGCTATCCGTCTCAGTTTGGTGAGAAGATTCAGAACGATTGCTGCAATGAGTTTCCAAAAATAAAAGAAGATTCGACATTTAACATGTATCGAGAAAGCATTTAAGAATCTAACAAATTTGACATTGGATATTTTGGTCGTCATTTTCTATTGCTTTTTGTATTCGGCTTTAACTGAAAGTGATAAGAATTCAAAGGAACGTTAACATGAAAGCCGTATTTCCTGTTCGGATGTCAGACTGTCGAGAATCTCGGTGACGAATCGTCAGTCGATGAGAACGAAAATGACCCAAAACGTCATCTGCAACGCAACACAAGAACACGTTCAATGGTGTATTCATTACGAGCAAATTTAGCACGATGATGATGTTCTACCCACGATCAAAACAGCGTTAGGTATTCATCAGTCATTTGAAAGCAATATAATCACTGTTTGTTGAACTTTGGAATTCTCTCACTTGGAGCATTAATTCTAGGTGCATTCAACAGGATATTTGGTGCAGGGAGTGTTAGATTAATTCTTTAGTCGAGCAACTTCGAGATAATTTCAACAGTTCGTGTTGCCCTTTGCGAACGCTTTCAGAAAACAATCGAAAAATTATGCAGTATTCCGTTAATAACTGCAGCGAACAAGCAAAGGGATTAAATTATGTGCAGAAAACAGTTGATGTCATCTCCATGACAAACACCAATTACTTGTTGGTGGTCGTTGTGTAGGAAAGTTTGTGTTGGTAACCGTATTAACATTACATCAATGAAAGCCAAACTCATCGTGTTCGTATTGTACAACTAAAGTTTGAAAGATGAAATGGGGTCAAGTGTGTGTTCTGTTATTCTTACATGTTTTGCGGGTGATGATGACCCCGAGTGATGCTCAGGATAACCGTTCGTTTGGTGTTGTGATATCGATTAGATCATCCAACAGGGAATATGCTCTGATATATGCTGGGAAATTTATTCGATGTATTTTGTCGATGGGAGTGTCACCGCAACTGGAGATGAAATGATATGCAAGATGTGAAACGGATTGTGATATCCGATTTGCTTGCTGTTTTGTCAGAATATTCTGCCGTGCATTCGGGAGGATGTGAAGGTTTGCCACTTATGGCCGAACTGAATTCGTGATTCACATCATTAAGAATGTGACCTGCACTGAAGCCAGTCTACGGTGTGCGGCGTTATCCGATGCCTTGTAGATTGGGGCACCCCTCGCCCTTCGTCGACTGTTGACGCCGACGAAGTTATCAGGGCAACCACTGCGAATGAGTACGGCGTGAAAGCTTTTTACCTTTTCGAAGGTGTCGGCTGTCTAAATGCCAATGCGGACGTCCTAAAGAGTTTTTACTGAGCAACGTTTGTATGTAATGTGCGTAAAAATTGAGAAATGCAAATACTGATCACTTCATGTGACTTTTCGGTGGATGGAGCTTTTTACTGCCCGCTTGGGTTGCCTCGCAATGCCAACAAAATTTAAGTAATCGTTGTTCTATTGTTCATAAGAAACTAACGTGTTCGGGTGATCAGTGTATTTGCATTTCGCAAATTTTACCCTACTTGCATGTGAATGGAGTTCAGGAATGAATATCACCGCATCAAGGGTAATTGTTCATCCAAGGCACCACAAGAAGAATAATATCTGTTCCCCTGGATAAAGAGCACTCATTTTTTCATACTTCTACAGTGTTCACTGTAACATAACAATCCCATCAAGATACAAAGAGGATATGACTTGAATTTAAATAAAGAAAAGTGAACACTCGTTTTACTAGACGTCTGATTTCGATTGTGAACAAGTTCAGAAAGAACATAGGGTTAACAGAAACTTTGAAAAGCGTTATCCAAGAAGTGCCAAGTGTTTACTTGTTCTCTGGGTCATTCTTTTTACTTTTATCCGTTCAAAGAACAGCTTAGCCCATCCGCATTAGCAGAACAACAAATGGTGCTTCTCTCATCACGGATTCTGAACAACGCCCCTCTTTTATCCTTTTTCGGGAACAGAATAGAGTAAATTGTTTCGGTCCCTAATGCCAAGCATACTAATTTAAGGGCTGTTTCATAGCTCCGGTTTGATCGGTGGAGCCGTTGTTCAGATCGGAAAGATTACACTATATGACAAATAGAGGTAATTACGATATATCACAGGGTATCTTTCTTCGAGGCGCCTTCATAGCAGACGAGAAATCTGGCTACTGAGAACGTCTAAACACGAAAAACCGGTGCTAACTATTACACAAATTGACATCTTTCCGAATGCTGGATCAAGTCATAAACGGTTACCCATCCGGAAGTGTATCCTACAGGTCTCGCCTATGATATGAACTGGCTAAAGTTTCCAGCCACTTCAGATAAACAAGTAGAGCGGAGTCGGTAAAAAGGACGTGATTTCAAGCAACGTGAATTTCTGCAAAGGATAAATTGCTTCTGTCACATTCTGCACAAAAGAAGTAGACCAGCTTGCTGAAAATAATGAAGTGTATCCTCTGAGGTACTCACATGAACAATACGTGTCCCTTGTCTCAGAGTTGCAAAGGTTCACTCAGATTCAGATTCTGAGCTTACATAATTAAGCAACTACATTTCTGACCCCCTCAGTACATGACCAAAAAACTAAAGCAAAAGTATAAAGCTATTCATCACTGGAGGGATCAAGTCAAAAATAATCATGGTAAACCGGGGGACCTCGCAATGGTACCGATGATTTTGATAAAATGGGCTGTTTTCGGAGGTCACTTTGTTTGTTTCCGCCCGCGACATACAACTTTGGTACCAGCATTTGCTTGAAGACGCTTCTTCCAACTAGTGTTTTTAAACTTTCACAGATAAGGATGTCTTGTGCTCTAGGGATTCAGGGAAAGTGCCCCAGCTACTGGAAGATACTCAGACATCATATTCAGTTGATTTTTCAAAGCTATGGTTGCATCGAACATGAAACAAAAGTTTTTCTTTTGTTTCATTATACTGTGAAAACGTTTCTGTGACTTGCTTCATACTTCAGATGAGGCTTTAAAAATCCTCTTTCCTCGCTGTGCTTCGCTTATTAATTGAATTATACTTTACATTATTTCAAGGATACAAACCGCGGATGAGTTGTACTGTGATCAACGGTTGGTGACGGCGACCCGAGACCCACGTGGCTGAATTCCAGATCAGCATCGCTCCAATTTGATAGGAACGGTCTCATGACGGTGCATCCGTCCACTGAGTAATCACCAAATATTTTCGCTCTGATACGCTAAATCTTACTTTCATGAGAACCAGTGATTTTGCACACAAGACTTTGTATTTTTTTCGCTAGGGAAATGTTGATCGTGCACGTCCAAAATAGTCGAAAGAACGAACAGGATATGACTTGAAAACGTTCTCCCGACATTGGCCCATGTACCTTCCGCTACAGAAATGAAATACATATCTAGTTTATTTCAGCTGTCTTAATAAGAGGATTTTTACTATTAGTGTTGAATAAAAAAATATTTCGGATGCACATTGCTTTTCGGCGATGACAACGATCCTTTCAAATATTCGCTACAACAATGGTGCTTTTGTAATTTTATTATTGGATAACATTGTATGCAATTTTTCAGGAAAGAAGATACCCAATTCGAAGTTGCTCTCCGTGGAAGGCCCTGAATCCAAAATATTCACGTCGGATGTTCGCAAAAGGTCATCACCCCCAGACCACTGGCATAAAATCTACTGGAACTTGAGTTTATTTTGCATGATACGACTCGGTGGTGAACAACATGAATTACTTTGTTTTTCGGTACACCATCATCAAAATAAACTTATCCAATACGCACAGTTAACACGGTTATTGTGCACGGAACCATCTGGTAGTCGCTATTTCAGTAGTCCATTCGGAACAATAGGGATGTCGAAAACTTGACCAAATGAGTGACTGCGGTGGAGCAACTGCCTAAACGCATTTAAGTGGCAAATCTGCAGTCTTCCACGGGCATCTTCCAAGCTAGGACCTCGTGCAACACTAGTCAACAATCTCTAGTTATGAGTACAACTCCAGATCATCTGCACCTGTTTTACGTAGATGATTAACTACACTTCTTAAGGAATCTAGAACAAACAGAGTAGCTACAAGCAATCTGAAAAATATCCAACATTTGCTAGAAAATAACTGGTAGATGCGTCCCAGCTTCTTCAATTAAGTCATTTTATCACACGTGGTGGTTTATGAACGGCAACTTGTCGAGAATCCGTGATGGTGGTCAATGGCATGACTCCGCATCCGTGTGTACTTTAAAAATATGCGCCCACAAGCACGCCAAAGTGATTTTCGAAAACGTGACATAGTAGACCATTTGAAGGTCGTTGGAATAAGCGTATTGTTTCATAACCATTTCTATCGATTTGCCCGGTGGTTAGTCGAATAGACTTCAAGCTGAATAAAAAACGACAGAGAAATATGGTTGTAAATGCGTTCGATTAAAGTTATCTACCAATCACATGCGCCTGTCGTTTCTGATGCGACTAACCGTTTAAGAAAACAACAGCTTTTAGTTGTTTACTGTGCAGTCAATTATCGTCAGTTCAAACAATTATCACTCCACTCCTGGTGCTACCGATCCAAAGTTTTAACTCTAAAGACCTTTGTTTGGGAACCGGGTGACGGGGTCTGTTTCAAACAACGTTCTGATGAATATATTTAGACCGTGCAGAGGGACGTTATATTTTGAATAGAAGTATGCTGAATATGTGCTGAAGGATATACACACGAGCGAATAACTTTATTGCAAGCAAGTAAATTTTTCTGACATCAAAATATTCTTCATCATCATCATCGTTCAGCGTTAAACAGCAAGGCAAGCCTCACTGACCGCTGCCTTTCCCTAGAGTTACACGTTTATATAAAAAGAGTGAATATCCAAGGAGAACAGGGAGTGGACCTACACAACCGGGAAAAGATAAGACGCTGCTGCAGCCAACACACGGAACACAGTCTAACTGTACTAACGCACTCTTTCAATCATTCTGAATCGATAGAAAATGACAACACGATCCCCACTGTTCACGGTTCATTGCCATGTCCTTCAGTGTCTCCAGCCAATTAGTTGACGGGTCTCTCGGACCCCAACCACGAAGACGTGAGACACCTACATTACTTAGGTTCGCTGTACATTTTCTCATTCCACGTTGCCACGTCATCTGTTGGCCTCCACATGGCTTCTTCCATTCCTTAGGAGGAACACAAAATAGGGCACGGTATGGTAGACGAGTGTTCGTCATACGCAATACGTAACCCAAACAGCGTAGTCTGCTAAGTTTCATACACTGAAACAAGCTATTCTCAGAAGTGGCACCCAATACCAGATTCCTAACCTCAATATTACTCACCCGGTCACTCCATCCAATCCTAGCCATACTACGCAGACATCGGTTGTCGAAAACCTCCAACCGACGAACATCGCCCACACGCATACTCCACGTCTCGCAACCGTACAACAGAACTGAACGCACTGCGGCACTGTACACACGACCTTTCAACTTCAGTGAAATATCAGGCCGATGCCACAAGTGCTTCAATTCAGCGTAAGCTGCAAGAGCCTTGGATATACGCATACTTACCTCCACTCGCGGGCTACCATCGTTGGACACGCAGCTACCAAGGTAGGTGAAACGGTCCACCATTGTTATTTCCTCTCCATCCAGTATCAAGTTCGGCGCTGCTGTCGTCCAATCCTGTAACAGTACTTTGCATTTTGAAGGTGCAAAGCACATGCCGAACCGAGCGACCGAGCAACCAATCTCGACAGTCTACCTAGTGCCCGTTGTGCATGGTCCGTAGACTCGAACAGGCACACGACGTCGTCTGCGTAATCTAGGTCGCATAGCTTCCCTTCACTTCCCAGTTCGACTCCTACATCCCGGAGACCTCCTAAAGCATCTTCCATCACCTCGTCCATGACGAAGTTGAGCAAGAATGGAGAGATGGGACACCCTTGTCGAACGCCACTAGTTGTTTCGAATGAACTTGACAGTTCACCGTATACCCTAACGCGACCATAGGTATGCGAGTACAATGCTCGCAACAGGTTCACAAACTTCGTTGGCATACCGTTCCGGTGGAGAGCACTGAGTAGTGCCGGTCGATCCACGGAGTCGAAAGCACCTTTCAAGTGGAGGAAGACTACGATCGTACGGCGGCGGTGCGTGTGGCGCGTTTCGAGTACCTGTCGAAGAGTGAATATTTAGTCGATGCAACCTCGACCTGACCGAAATACGGCCTGTTGTTCGCGGATATTACTCTATTGAATCGGTGTCAAACGGCGCAGCGTTATCGAAGCTAATACCTTAGTAACTATCGGAATTAAACTAAAATCCACGATGATTGCTGCAATCACTCCGTGTACCCTTCTTGAAGATGGGCACAATCAGTGATTCACCCCATGATAGCGGGATACGCTCATCGTTCCAAATATCATGAAGCGAGGAGGCAAGTGATTTCATCAGTACTTCTCCACCCAATTTGAAAAGAACTGGGGGAAGTTCATCGGGACCGGCAGCTTTTCCCCTCTTCAGAAGCCGAATATTCGACTCCACTTCCACTTCCGTTGGGGGATCAAGTGACCATCCCAAGGATTCACAGCTCCAGACGTCGGACTAGATACGATAGCGTATGGCCAGTTAAACTGATCCTTGAAATGTTCTGCCCAACGGTCCGTTCTTTCCTGTCTACCATGGATGAGCTCTCCATTCTTATCGCACACGACTTCACTAACCGAAGTTCGCCGCCCACCGCTGTCGCGTATAAGCTTAAACAGTCTCTGACTGTTACCTGAAGCGGACGCCACTTCCATCTCTTCGGCTACCTTAACCCACCAGCTTTCGCGGTCATTCCTAAAGCTTATTGCCAACTAACGCTGCAACTGCCAACGTATCTTATTCATTTCCTTGCAGTTAAGCAGCTCGCGTTTTTGCTCCATTAGAATTAGCGACGCTTGAGAGATCCAGTGTTTTTGATGAACACTAGATCTGGGACCGCAGACGAAATTCGCTGCCAAATGCATCGCCTGCTTAATTTGATCCCACTGATCGTCTACATTGCTACTGGTCGCAGTTCTTAGTCCCTCGGGTAGTTTCTGTTCGTAGCTGTTGCGAACAGCCGAATCAGACAAACGTTCGACAGCCAATCGGATTTGTGGCCTGCGTCGATGGCCATTGAGCTGCAGCAAAAATCGCATTAAAACTAACGCATGGTCCGATTCGACGTACGTGGTCCAGTATGATCTACAGTTCTGGACAGAACCACGCCAACGGTAGCTAACTGCGATATGGTCAATCTGACTGAAAGTTCCTGTCGAGCCAGAGCGCCATGTCGCTGTGCGACGCGAACTGTGTCGGAAATTCGTACTAGATAGGAATAAATGATTATCTGCACAGAATCGGATAAGTCTTTCTCCGTTGTCTGTTCGCTGTGCAGGCAAGGCACATCGCCCGCCTAAATAGGATTCCGGTGCACTCAGTTTTCCAACTTGTGCATTGAAGTCACCTGCTACCACCACAATGTCACAGCGTCTGCTCTTCCGAACAAGAGTGACGAGGTTATCGTAAAACTCGTCTTTCTCCATATCAGTGCTGCAGTCTGTTGGAGCGTATGCTGAGATAACAAATAAACAATGCTTAACACTACTTTCCTTTCGGACGCCAACTGATCCCTGCAGTCTCATGGCACACAAGCGACTGTTGACTGGGATCCAGTCTAAACTAAAAGGGCTGCTTCAGCCTTCTCACTCAACACTATTCCTACACCACGTTGACCCATAGCTTGAGCTGCTTCGTCTCCTGAAGTGCGAAGAAAATATCTTGACGAGACGTTTGGCGCAGTTAGTTGAATTACCCTAGTCCACTCGAATCCTGAATTCGTGTTTCACTCACGCAGCAGACATCAACCGAAAGTGAGTCCACTGTCAGATTCAAACACGCCTGTTGGCCAGCCTGCATCAAAGTGCGCACAATGAAGGAACCCAGATGCAGAGGCTGACGAGGCTTGAGAAAATGTGAGCTAACAGACTGAAAACCACCTACTACACTACTTGACAATAAAATGTTGCGAATATCGGGCGTGTTATCAATGGAGATACTATGGGTAGGCAGAAGGGGCAAACAGATTTGGTTGGAGACAGAAGAGACAGGTTGAATAAAAGAGAGGGAACTCTTGATTGACCTTAATTCACCCCACGCCAGTTGTTATTTATCATTATCACTTCTTGAATGTTAACAGACAGACAGTTAACCACGCTGTTAAACAAAACTATGTCCTCTGTGTCAGAGGTTGCTTCTAACCGTTGCTCCAAAATTTACACCACCCTAGTTTATGAGCGTCGGTATGAGCAACAGTCAGGCATCGTACATCCGGAATCAAGAACGCGAAGGAGTAAAGCTGTTTTAAATCCTGTGGCTGTTGACATCCGTAATGGGAATCAAGCAGATCAAGTGAACAGTCACCTAGTCAGATGCTGACGGTTCACTTATCCAAGTGAAGGGATTCCGAAAGCAAAACAACGTGCTTTGAGAGTTGTCCGAAAAGATTTTGGTCAGGTGGAAGGCATCAAAAATAGATTTAAACGGCCAAAATAAGATGTTAGTCGACTAATGGATGTTGGTGTACATTAGCTCGAGATAACCTAATGGAATGAGGTACCAACTAAAAACAGGGCATATACATGCAAATCTAAAACTTTGTTATGACATGCCTGAAGTGGGAGGCATATGTACCATAGTCACTGGGATACACTACATGAGGACGAAAACACCAACATGGACCCTGGAACTTGGAGTGGTGCAGAACCACATAAAATCATACTAGATCAGGTGTGATAACGAGCCGAGTGATAGCCACTTACCGTCTACCACCAAAGTGACCGGCAGATGTTACATTTCAACCTCTGACCCTTTCGCCTACAGACAATTAGTCCACTTGACCACCAAAGATCAAACTGAACCAAGACAATGCACATTGTAGAGTGTGTTCATGTGGGACAGGTCCAAATGAAACTGATTGTCCCATCCCTGACACGTTTGAAATACGAACCATGGAGCCGATTCAGTCGACTCAAACAGCTGTCAGACCAGTGAAAGCGATGAACCAATATGGGACCACTTCGGATATCTTCACTGATCGTCCCCCAACGGAACACCATACATTAGTATCAAATCCTCGCGGTTAGGTCAAGAGGTGATGCTCGTCTAGCGCATTCTGTTCAAACCCCTTGTCGTGGGAGTTTAAGAGATCGTTCGAAAGCTTTCCGGTTGGATTAGAAAAACGAAACTGAAGCCCATCGAACCTTCGAGGTCGGGCTGATTTCGCTGACCAACTACCGTACACAGAACGTCGGTTAATTGACGTTCCTCCCAAAAGCAACTTTTCTATACTTGAACAGTAAAGAAATCACATTACCTACCGATGTGCACTGGAAGGAAACGATTTCACTTAGTGATTAATTCGCGAACTGATGAAGCTGTGCTTCTCACAGTGTAAAGAAAACAACAAGGTGTATAGAAATTCATTTGTACGAAACTCGATCTGTTCATTTGAGTGCAGTAACACACCCGAATTCAGGAAACTACAAGCAATTCATTTTGAACCAAAGCCTTTCAAAATATTACAACAGCTTTAACCCTGTTAAGAGTGCCTACAACTGGCCATATTTCGACTTGATGCACACAATCCGTGCCGTATTTTGTTCGTATAATAATAATGATAATAAGAATAATGATCGATATTTAAAATGAATAGGTACCTGATCAATGATTACCGACTGAAAGTCCATCCCCTTGGGCAAGAATGAAGGTCAAATTTAGTGAAATGGCTTGTTCAATATCTTGCTCCATGGAAAAAATACCCACAGAGTACAAACAACAGATTCCGCGTGAGGATATACTCGGCTTATTTGAATCCCACCCATCACACACAGATACGATCCATGATTTCAACAATGGAAATGAGAATAACTAGAATATCGCTTAAAATGACAACTTGACAAACCCACAAATTGTCATACGTACGTTTGAAGCTATTTCCACGACGTGTAGATTATTGCAAGCAAAAACGGGCGTTATATATACAATATTTTTCAATGATTTTTGTGATTAAACCAGATCAATGAATCGAACAGATGCGATCAAGCGTCTTCTCAGTTCAAGAATTACCTATCCTCTGACTTTCAACCGCTATCATGAGCAAA
Source organism: Fasciolopsis buskii (assembly GCA_008360955.1). Classification (NCBI taxonomy): domain Eukaryota; kingdom Metazoa; phylum Platyhelminthes; class Trematoda; order Plagiorchiida; family Fasciolidae; genus Fasciolopsis; species Fasciolopsis buskii. The sequence goes on from LUCM01005979.1 coordinate 205,634, forward strand.
CTCGCTGACTGTGAATACACGTTCATAGTCTGTGACAGAAGGGTGATTCTTGACAGTTCCTTGCCGTTCTGTGATCGAGATAAATAAAACCGGAGCGATATAGGCCAATTGGCCGACCTACCGCCTTTCCAATTTCAAAACTTGGCTATTAGCCTGACTACTCCACTTATGAACAAGGCCGTACGAGCGGATCAAGGTGCATGCGACAATGGCCAGGTTAGTTGTGATTTATGGAAACTGGATTTTTTTATTATAATCCTAGAACGGGCACGCCTCATTGCTTCTAGGGCTCACTATACTGGGGTGAATGAGCCAACAACTCCACGCACGTTCTCAATAGATAAGGCGTGGCCGACAACCAATCGCTGTCTACCTTTGTCCAATAAGAAACACGTGAACAGAGGATGCGAGAAGTAGGGACCAACCAAGTACAACTTCATTTTGGTTATCCTCTTGGTTTATTACTCATGATTACAGCGGCGAAACGGAAGAAAAATGCTTGCCCCAGAGTTGTTCCCTGCCGTCACTACGATGAAAATGAACGCATATGTATGGGGCACGCAATCTCGTGGGCAATGTGAATGAATTACGGGGCGCATACGGACATTGAAGTTGTTGAAAACAATCGTCGAAAAGATAGCGAGTTTTGTGGAGACCTTCAAAACAGATCAGTTTTACTTTCGTGAATAGATATCACTGCTGAGCGTAGTGAACAGAAAAGTTAGATTAAACTGCCTAGGAAATAATCATCAGAATGACTTTGATCACCATGAAACAAGAATGTGCGATTCGATTGCAGAAGGAAAAAAAACCCGAGATGCAAAAAGCACCTAATTGCCTCTTATTGCTTTAGACGAAGTCAGCGCAAAAAAATCAGGAATTAATAGTCATAAGAGAATAAACGACAGGCCGGTACCGGGTAGTGGATGCGGACGTGGTAGATCGAACAACGAGACATGAGGTTAGCACTTCTGGTGACTTCCATTCTCGCTAATTCGAGTGTCCTTCACGATCACAACCGATTATCGTTTAGCTGCTATCCTTTGCTTCATTCTCTAGCCCCGAATGATAAAGCAAGTTCCAGTGAACGTAGATGGACTGCCCAGCAAACGACCTACAAGTGTTTTCATTCGCAGCTGACAACACAGTAATCTACAATTCTATTCCATGCGTGAGCTACAGTAAATCATTTAGACTCAAATGCCTGTCGTTACGGGTATTTAGCAAATAGATTCGAGCAGTCAACCCAAGAACGAGGAACATCAACATAGTTCATGATTGATATGCCGGAGAAGCTCACTTGTCGCCCGCTGCTGCGACGAAGCCATCTTTGACCTGGCCTCTACGTTCACTCGGATTCTGAGCATTTAGTTGCATCAATAACTGAGTAGAAAGCCCTGATCGGGACTCAAATCGTCTATCGCCGATTTTCCTGTTGATACGACCAAGCAAACATGCATCCTTGTGACATCTAATTCTTCAGACAGGCATCGGAATAATCAACAACATTCAACCGATTCACGTAATTAGTAACCAATGCCAACGTGATCAAACTGTTCAACGGCGTGAATGCAAAAGTGGGCTCCAAGTGAATTGAAGTTGCTTTTTATGTCAAAATCTATATATTCCAATACAAGTGGTTGCTCTTGTCGGTTCGACGGGTTGGGACAGTAAACCGGCCTTTGGTAGTACCTTTCAGTCTCCCCTACAAGTAACAACTGCAACGTCTGCTAAAGACATACCTCGAAGTAATCTGTGCACTTCGTCTCAGCATAGGCAAAAACAGCGCGACGGACAATCATAAGCGCTTCAATCAATCGGTGCTGATAAGCAGAGAACCGTCCAATCGAACTGCTCATAAACGATTATTGGCCAGGAACGACAGTTGATTATATTCCCCATAGATAGATCCTGATGTCAAGGCAAATGCTACTTTAGGGCTGTATATACCACAGAAGTCGGAACACTTTTGGGAACGGTATCCAGAGCGTTTGCCCCGAAAGTCCAGCTAACAAAGCAGCGGGACGTTAGCATACGACGGAAGCACGCGTGGCGGAGCAATTTCGAACTTATCACGTAAGATCTGGCTGCTATTTGTGCATTGCTTTGCTTCCTCCGGTGCACGAATTAACATCCAGTTACCCGTCCAAATCCATTGCTCGAAAAACCTAAGAAAGCAAACGGAGAGGTAAACGGTATTCCATCGCAGACTGCCAATAGCTAATCAATGAAGTATGATGACTTCTTTTACCGTCGAGAGAAACTCCGACTATTCCCATCTGATGAAGGTTTGGACCCGTAAACTGCTATTTTCAACCTTTGCTCGCTGAAGTGATTTTGTCAAGCCCTTATTGTCGTCTGTAGACTTTTCTATCTAAGGGATTTGCAGAAAGATTCAACAATCTTGTTGTTATGGTGGCCATTCTATGGTTTTTGGCGCCGCAGATTTTATTCCTGCTTTTAATTTTCCAAAACAACTTGCCCTTATTCTAAGTATTTCGAAATTGACGTTATTTTAAATACTGCGCGGTTGAATATTTTTATATATCTGCAAAAAGATTCGTAAAAACTCGTTCTGTGATTGGCCACTCGACATATCGATCAAGGCCATCCAACAAAACTATCTAAACGATAGAGCACACTTGTATTAATGGGTCAACAATAAACGCGCGGCAGTGTCCTGTGTTTGTCTTCTCTCTTCCGCTAGCGGGCTGGGCGAGCTGTTCGTATTCCGTGCCTTTTTCTGTCCTGTGTGGCTGCTCATTCAAGGGAGCAGCAGTCCCGTTCCATTAGTTGTGCAACTACGGGCTTCGAGTCTTGAGCCCGAACTTTTGCGTCTCCAACCTCAGTGTGTTCGTGTCCTACTAGACCACAGGCTGCGCTCCTGTGCTATCGTGCGCCGCTAGTACTTGTGTCATGTGCTTCAGTGTGTGTAGATCAACCAATTTCGGCAACATAACACTTATCTGCTAGCTTACGGACAGCAGATAGATTACAAACCATGATGAATATTAAAGAGATCCTTATTAGGGCTAATGCATCTACTTTGCTGCATGATTTCGGTAAACTTGAATGCGCAGAAACCCCAAGATATAGGGGGAGATATAAGGCTGCACCACTTGAGGGTTAGTGTGACAAAACTACTCGTTACCTTAAGCGGTATTTGTACCAAGGTTGTTTGAAATCCGAGAAGTTGGGGCCCAGAAACGCTTGAGATTTACGGTCTGCTTTTCAAGCACTACATAAAGACACTCATGAAGCCAATGTTATTGACAGACACAATCTAAATCGACCGATTCCGATATCGGAAGCCTCTGCTGTAGGCATTAGACCAGGTGACTCAATTTCGTCGGGAAACTAAACATATTCGACGATAAGCTGCCCTTAGTTTTTTATCGACAAAAAGTACGAAATTGCTGTTTGTTGGAAATCATTCTTGCAGCAAAAATGAATTTCTATCGCAGCTAATGACAAACACCAACGAGAAGAGATCTAAGAAACGTCTTGGATGTATAGAATTCAGTGATTGACAGATAGCAGATTTTATTTTTCCTGCAATTGCAATTGTATTGAAATGGTGAGCTTTGACCACCACAATAGTGCTTCAGTTAATCACTGTTATGGGGAAGATGACGTTTTTGATTTTGGGATTTGAGGGGCCCCAGCGGCTAGTAGCAATAAAACCACGTATCACCATGCACATCTTACCCAAACAGTGAAAAAGAGAACGGTATTCAAATTACAGTATACTGCTTCCTGTCTTTGGACCGCGGTAAATCATGTAAGTATAGGACCCCTTGACTTTAAGGATCAAATAACGCTCCTGACAAGAGACAATTGTGTATGCATCATCATCACCATCACAAAAAATAAAAGCGGCATACATGTAGCGAATGGTTTTGGTCAACCTGACTTGACAGACACGTGGGTGGGTTGACATATGTGCACGAGCATGCGCGTCCAAACACACGCACAGGCGCTTTGACAACAAACACATACACACGCGGAAGTAATACCGTATCCGCGTGAATCAGTAGCTCCGAAGCGATAGTGCCGCGACAAAAGCAGCCTCCGATGCAGATGATCAAGAAAAGACGACTTATGCGAGGACAAGTGTGCATAAGTACTGTACTCTAGGGTGAGAGCCGGCACACAGGTGATGGCGTATAGGAAAAATACAGAAATAGAGCAGCAAAGGACAAGCGCCTCTATGCGGTATGACGAACACCTCATCGCATGTGGAAGTCTTTGACAAATGCGAGAATGGACACACAAACGTTCACTACGGGCGCTTGGAGTCTGTAAGTAATCCTGGCATGCGTCTGGTTCGAAGCTATCCAAACGAGATTTTTATTTAAATTGCAGTTCCCAAGCGCGGACAGTTTGCCAGATAAAACAGACGTCCTAAAAGATGAGCACTAGAATCAGCCGTCCATAGAAGACACGCGAACCGTCGCCGCTTGTGAGATGGAATGAATGGTGATAAAATTGAAAGTACACCAGCTGTGTGGGCGCAGTAAGCTGGACTAAGGGGAACCACTCACAAAACAAACACAAGAGACCAATCAAAAAGACAAAATGGAACGAGGACAAGCGTATAGAATGGCTGGTATGCATTCACACAGACCTAACACAGTGCGGAAAACGTATGCATGGAGTGGGCATGCGTCATTGAATAGAATGAAATGACTGTCCTGGTTGAATAGAATTTGGGAAGACTGTGACAGTAAACAGAATCCACAAACGAAACAAGGATACTTTTGGGCTCAGGAACAAGGGAATGGGATGCACTTTTTGTCAGCAGTTCACCGCTGAATCTGTTGTACGCATGTAAGCAGACGTAGGTGATCCTGTATACAGAAATACGTGGTTTGACAGGAAGGGATTTTAGTGACGGTGACGACGATGTACCTGATCGTGTTCGGTTCCGATAATAAAGCACCCATATCAGTGAGTATGCGTTACGAGGTACCGTCGAAGATTTGGGTAGAATAACAAAAAGAAACAGACTTACAATATCACAGGAATCTTGTTCATGTGGTAGACGTAAACAAGAACAAGATTCGAAGGCGACTAGGCAGACGAGATCAAGTATGTAACTGGATCACAGTCGAACTACGACAGGACAGAGATAGCACTAGCAGTCAGTTGTAGGTAGCTATGCACGACAGCCATTACCGTTTGGTGAGGCCGAGGCGAATAGAGTAACACGAATATAATGATTGTTTCCATAAGATAACTTGACAAACCAAGGATGTGACTGATTGGCTCCTGTGACGGTGACTGACGGATAGATTTGTCATGACGTTACTCATGCAATGCCAAATCGGAATCAGATTTTCGGCAATTTCGGCGCAGTGACTACTGGATTGGAATCAATTAACGTCCGTCGAGCTTCCGCTTTGTAGTCAAACGGACAGGCGTGAACCTCTGCATAGCGATGGCGAGAACAGAAGTTTCGACCGCAACTGTAGAAACAATAAAAAGACAGTATAGCCCAACGGCAAAGAACGAATTACCAGACATCAGTTTATCTGTATCAAGAATATTACAAAATAAGGTATATAGATTTTAGAGAACTAAAAGCTCAAAGTGAAAAATGACTCAGAAACGTTTACCATAGTCATAAACCCGAGCCTAGATGACAAAATATCTAGTAATAGAACCTAATAGTAATCGGGAAAATGATGCAGCGAAAAGAATCATGCACAAGCTTAGCAATAACTTCCACAGAACGAGGTCGTTTCGCTGCACCATTCTACGATCGCCCGCGTCGCACAAGATAACCGCACCCGGGGTTCCAAGTGTTTCGGGGACGGTGGGTGGTGAAAGGCACGAGAGTCCGTGAATGGGAAAAGTTGCACGTCCAAGTGTCGGAGTACTCAGTTTAAGAATATACCAAGAGTCCCGACCAAAGAAATTCACAAACTATTTAACTCCAACTGCTTTCGTACAAAGAACTCTCATCTGATGAAACAGCTTTTCGATTTCTTTATGATAACATCATGTTACATCTCCGAGGCTTGCTGAGACCACCAGATCTCGCGAGCCTTACTCAAGCTTGGATTGAGTTCACACCTCGTCATGAGCCCTACTTCAGTATACTCACTACCAGGCGGGATGGAAAGGCGTGAGTTAAGAGGCAAAAGAGACTGAGCAATAATTAAAGGTATCACAATTCAAAGGAGCAAGCCGCAAATCATGAAGCAGGCAGAATGCAAGGCATGCAAACAATGCTCAATGATGCTTTCAGGTGCGGCCACTCCAAGCTTTCCAGCAAGTACGCTTTCAAGGATTGAAAGGTGGATCGGATCAGATAGTTTGTTGCAATCTAACTGATGCCACATCGTGCAATTTCGGCACACACCAAAGAATATGGACAGCTTGATGCATACTAAGGTGTGGTCCGAATAGAGCAGAGTGCTCCGGGACCTCCGGCAGTCTTGCCGGAAAACTCAATATTTCCACCTCATAGTGATTTTGACAATTGCGGCCCACCGCTGATTCGAAGACGGTGGACAACAAGTGGCTTACCGGCCACGTCAACTTCAGAAACTCGTACTGACAAGAAACAATTAACGGTTTGACCGCAAATCCAACAACCATCCGCCGTTTTCAGAACATCAGGAATCAAGACCAAAAAGGCCTTCCAAGTGCGTCCCATTCAAGGACATCCGACCTACTCGAGCATTCATGTCTCCAGCCAAAATCACCGTGTCATCCAGTCTTGCTGTGCGTAAGAGATCATACAGCTTTCAATAGAAGGTGTCCTTCACTGTATCTGGGCTGCAATCTGTTGGCGTGTGCACTGAGACGACAAGCAAGTTGCGCCTGTCAGAGCGACGACTGTTTACTTTTCACGGACCTCTAGGTCTCGCTGCACATAGCCGACTGTCGATTGGGATCCACTCAAGTAGTGCAGCCTCAGTCCTTTCGCTGAGAACTACACCAACGTCAGCGAAATTACAAAGCGCAGCCCCACGGTCCCCAGAAAGATGCAAATGAGACTTCACGGAAAGACTAGATGGAGAATGTCAGTCGGACGGCGCCCCCATCCAGATAGGGCAAGAGGCTACTCTAGCCAGAAATCATGCAACTTGCAATATACAAATGCTGCGTCTCCATAACGTACTTGCAAGGTCTCTTTACCATAGATACTCTTACTAGCCCAGGTAAAACCTCGTTCTCTCGTTTCACTCTTCGCATGCCACGTGATTCGTCTTTGAGCATCTGTTGTCATGTTGGTGTTGTGATCGCCTTGAGCACGACAGCCGACCGTGAACTAACTGTTCGACTGAATCCCGGTCAACAACCATTTGTGCTGTTCGGTTGGAGGGTTCCGTAGGCGTCAATAGCAATTGACCGAAGTGTCGTCGTCTATTCTTTGTACCGATTTATGCGTCCACTGAAATCAGCCCTCCTGAGGCAAAAGGTAAGTCCTATCGTGACATTTTTTATGAGGTGCTTCGCGGAGAAGTCCAGTGAAAGGGGTATGCCTCATAGCCACTGCACGGTGGAGGACGGACCGGCAACCATTACCCTGAAAGACGGGATGTCATAGAACCGATAACGAGCCGGGAACCAATAAGTTGTCAACTACCATCGCCGACTAGTCCGACGTCTAACGTACGGTGTGGTCGCTGCTGGCGATTTTAACGCCAAACGTGGTTGCTTAGAGGAGACGGGACGGCGCATCGGAGGCCCACATGTTGTCCCCATCGATCTCAGCGACAAAGGCGATCACTTCATTCAAGTTTGTTCAGATAACAGACTGTTTATGGGAAACTAACTTTGCCATAAAAAGCGACATCAGCTCACCTAGCACCTCAGGTTGGTCACCTTGTTATCGGTCACCGGTGGTATGGATCAACCAAAGATTGTCAATCATTCTGGTCCACACTTGTAGGCTCAGATCATGCTTCAGTTCGAACTTGCATTTGTCTGCATCTAGTCTGTGGCTGCTTCAACACAAAACATATGCGTCATGCGCAACTGATTTAAGGTGAAAATCGCCAACTTCAATTCCGATTGAAGCTTGCAGCCTCGTTATCGTCAAAACAAAATGCCCGGGATGCAAACACTCTTGGATTAATTGAAATTTGTGCTCTCGGCGGCAACTACCACAGGATTTCAGGCAAAGTATACTTCAGAAACAATGGACATCGTCGACTTCAACTTCTCCGTTGGATCCTCGCAGATCCATCCCCCGGTATACATCAAATGAGACGAGTAACATCTATTGACCAGGAGACTGAGAAATGACCGCGAGCAGAGATGGACGCGAAAATGGAAAAGAGCGCAGGTATCTGCAATAACTGGAGTTTGTACCGACTGATAAGGAATATTATTCGACGCAAGCCACATGTAAGCGAGCTGATCAAGAGATCCACTGATTCACTGTCATACATGTCGGCGTTGGGCAGAACATTTTGGGGTGGGGTTTACTTGGTCAACTGATAAAGTGGGGCTCCCACTAATGCCTGCAAGCGAACCAGTGCAGGTCGATATCAATTTTCCATCCGAAATAGAGACCATCAGGGAAATAGGTTTTCCTGGAAGGCATAAGACAATCGGCCTTCATCAAGGATGGAGGCGAAGTGTTAACGTCAGGGTTAATAAAAACCTCTGGGATTAATATAGGCAAGTTAACAGATCTCTAAGGTTTGGTGTGCATCGGTGACCGCATCGCTTAACAAGAAAGATAACAGATCCTCACCTGAAAACGATAGGGAATAGTTTTGTAAGTGTCGCATGTTGACTACATGCGAGCATTTTTCGGCGCCGCGTGCGTTTGTCCGTGAGAATCAAGCCGGAGAAATCCAATTCACTTAGCCAGTTTCTGTATTCGAACAACCGAAGTCAAGTTCGTGCTCGTGACAATCCTTTACCCGACTGCACCACGAGGTGGTGCTCGTCAGGGTTGCTCCCTTTCACCCTTTCGTTTCAACTGTCATTTCGACGACAATGGAAATCGACCCTTCCTCGTGTGGAAATAGTAACGCTGATATTTGCTCATACAGTAAGTTGTTTGACCTACAACACGAAGATGTTGCCTAACTGAATGAGGACTCTGGTAAGTTGTCGGAAGCTCGAACGAGTCCAGACGTTTGGAATGGGTTTTGTACCTTCGAATTGTGAAATGCTTTTACTGGTCTGGATTGGCTCGAACGTCAACCTTTTCCTTGCAGAGAAAGAACTGCGTAAGGTAAACATATTTTATTGCGTATGTACCCATATCTTATCTGATGGTCCAACATCGGATGGACCGTCCGCGCGTATACAGAAGACTTGAATGGCATTCACCAATGAGGCATTTGTGGCGTCGGTGTAATGCATGGTTATCAACGAAAATTTGGGTGTACGAAGCAGTATTGAAGTTTGCCCTGATATACGACTGCGAACATCTTCGGTGCTTGGACGCCGTTATCTTCGTCATGCTGGTAGAATATGGTGGGAGCGTCTCCGAAGGCCAGACAGTACGGGATACTAGGGTCCAAATTTTAGAAGAGGCAATTAGTCTGAAAAGATTAAGGTGATTGAAACATGTATAGCGCATGCCCACAGAACGACTGCTGTGTTCTCCAGGATGGGTCGTGATGGAGAGCGGACGACACGGAAGAAGTATGAAGACCTTAACCAATGGACTGGCCAGTGTAGGTGCAGCTAGACTACAGGATGGGGACCATAAGATCTCCGAAGCGATAGTTGGAAACAGTTGGTGATGTGACTTTGTCGCAGTCAGGTGTTTCCGCAACCGAAGTCTTTTTTTCGTCTGTATAGTTGTCCAACTCGATATTATGCAGTCGATCTTCTGCTATTCCTCGTTCTTTTTTTGTCGCTTTTGAGTTCATGGTGTTTTGGGACAGAAATCAAAACTAGAGCAAATTAGTACATGGTTAATTGCTCCAAAAACAGCATACGAAAATCTCCTTGCTGGAAAAACACTGCAACTGACGGTGATCAGGTAATAGTGTATTTACGAAAATGAAAACCACACTGCTGCAGACTTCCATACCCGGCAGATTGCCGAAACTAGTTAAGTTACGTTTGTACAACCACTAATTCTGTACTGATTTGCCCTGGTTTTTTCTGCTACCCCACACCACCGAACAATAGTGACAGAAAATTAGAACAGCATACGACGGAAGGAAGTATAGAGAGAGGCGAAAATTCGGTTAAAGAACATTGACTATGGCAGTTAGTCATATCACTCAAAGTCTTCAGACAGCGTTGACAAACCTCGTGGATCCCAGGCCGATAATCTAACTCGACATACTCGACACAATCCATTAGTTGGGGTTTTCATAACCAACCAACACGTCATGGACTGATCATTCTGATTCATCTTCAAGTTATTACCTGTCTCGGAAAATTGTATTCCAGTGGAGTAAATTTGCAGACATGCGTAATACATATCCCAATCACCATAACATTGAAATTCCGTGCCTCTTTCAACAACTTAACTTCAGAATTACTAAGAGAATAATCCTATCGTATTCTAGCAATGTTACTAAACTTTGGTTGCAGTTCCCCTCCACCACATTTGTGTATAAATACGGAATGAGCATATGTATTTGATACAGTTGGTAAGAAACAAACACAAAACAGAACTTTTGTGAATAGTTGTGCCCGAAAGCACCGAGCGGCTAGATGGTCAAAATAGGATAAAACACTGCAATTAAAAAGGAACTGGGAAAAGGCAACACTTACCGGCAGGAGTAACTATTCACAATGCCTATTTTCCTTAGACAGAGTGCGCAACGCTTACGCCGCATCCCATTGGACGAGTGAGGTTTGAGCGGAGAACGAGGACTGACTGCGGACGTGTCACCCTTACCTGGAGTTGAAGGTGCAGCTAGTGGCCTAAGGAGTGAGCCATCCGTTTTGTTCGTCGGAGTTTTCACCATCCCCAGGTTGCCACCACTGCTACCCAGACGTGAGCAGACACGGGCTCTGCTCTCACCGGCGGATAAGAGACGAACCGGATTCAGGGACTGATCTATACACAAGAAAAGCCGAAGAGGAAAAACGCCAATTTAAGAATGAGATGTACTTGATATTTCGATACAGAACAGAAAGAGAAACTGTAATAAACAACCATGGTGTGAAACACACTGCTGAAATTCTAAAATCGCGGCTCACAGATGCAGCTTACTTAAATTTAGTTCTTACGACAACTAACGTTGCACCAATCAGCTCTGCTGTTGGTTGCTGCTTCACAACATCGTCTGCTCAAAAAAGAGCATGAGAAATAATGAAAGATTAACTTCAAAGGAACAATATATATATATATATATATATATATATATATATATTGCACAAATTTGAATGCAGACTGAGTCTTCGGAATCGGGTTAAACGATGAAAACAATGAGTGAGGGATGGGAATTAGAAAAAACACAGTTTGTAGAGTTCACCACACATGCTAGCTCTTTTCTCCATCTCCACGTCATCGGGAATCCACCGAGATGAATGATTCCTCAATTCGCATACGGAAATGCTCTGCTCCAAATTCCCGAGTGAAGCAGCAACCACATCACCGATCTGTACCCGTTAACAGCTGGTAAGGATCACAACCACCCCCGACAGTGCTGCTATTCTTCTTTTCCCTAAAATTCCTAATCGACCAACGCCCGACGTCATTTTTCAACCTCCAAGTTGATGTATTAGACGAATGGGCACCTCATTCAAAGTGGTATCGGGAAGGAGGAATCCGCAAGGGTGTAACGGAGGCTGAATTCGACGATATCCGTCGCTTTTGAAGTTTACTTTACCTGAAATCCTGTGCTAAATACCGCCGCACGTGTGTAGGACAACAGGGGTTTAGGTTGTGCACCGGAGACCCTAGTCATGGATATGCTGCAACCAAGAGACTCGCACTTAAAAATCTCTCTGCCATGCTATCCGACTGACATTCCCCATCTAGTCTTTCCGTGAAGTCTCATTTGCATCTTTCTGGGGACCGTGGGGCTGCGCTTTGTAATTTCGCTGACGTTGGTGTAGTTCTCAGCGAAAGGACTGAGGCTGCACTACTTGAGTGGATCCCAATCGACAGTCGGCTATGTGCAGCGAGACCTAGAGGTCCGTGAAAAGTAAACAGTCGTCGCTCTGACAGGCGCAACTTGCTTGTCGTCTCAGTGCACACGCCAACAGATTGCAGCCCAGATACAGTGAAGGACACCTTCTATTGAAAGCTGTATGATCTCTTACGCACAGCAAGACTGGATGACACGGTGATTTTGGCTGGAGACATGAATGCTCGAGTAGGTCGGATGTCCTTGAATGGGACGCACTTGGAAGGCCTTTTTGGTCTTGATTCCTGATGTTCTGAAAACGGCGGATGGTTGTTGGATTTGCGGTCAAACCGTTAATTGTTTCTTGTCAGTACGAGTTTCAGTCGTTCCAGTGTCTTCTGACATGAAACATCCCGTCATCATGAAGAAAGCCCTGAAGCTGTTTCACCAGACAAAGCTACTGGTACGAAAGCATGAAGCGTGGAGGGCTATCGATTGTAAGTCGTACGTCCTTCATATCACTAACTGTGTTGTCCTTTGACCTATGCGGACAGCACTTATCTGCATGTGAGAAATTTGCTGGCGAAATTTCTTTAAATCCCCCGCATCTTCCGCACAACAACTTTTCGAATTGCCGCTCTCATATTTCAATCCTCTAAAATCAATATCTATAGGAACTCCATTGCGGCATATTTAGCACGATTTTCAAAAACAGCTACCGTGTTCTAACCGAATTCTTGAACAGCCTATCATACTGTGCTCTGATCACTCCTCTATGATTGATTTTTATTATTTTTTCAAGGTGATGAGAGTAAATTTTTTTTTACCCCCACGTTTTTCGACTGAAATGTAGTATTATTTTATGTGCACTTGTCTATGCGATAAAATACAATGATTTCAGTTTGATGGTTCGCTTATCCACAATCTGTAACTTCGTCTTGCACGCTAGGCAGAGCGCAGCAAAGCACAATTTAGCTATTCCTTAGGGCCAACTCTTCCCTGTTGCATCAGACCCGATCACTAAAAGGGATATACAGGGAAATCCGGTCGTTACGATACCAGAAAGCACGGAGCTCGATGGGCACTCTACAGCCCCATTTAAAGAAGGACGAATGGAGATAATCACAAGACTTCAAGCTTTTTTCTCGAACACATGGTACACCGAGAAGGTCCCATCGTCGCGACGCAGTGGATATTTCCTTCCATCTTTGAAAAGGGCTCGCGCAGTGAATACGATCACCTTAAGGGCAATAGCCTATTCCCAATAACGTCAAAGTTGCTTTCACCCGTCGTTCTTCCCAGGTTATACAACAAGCGTGGAGGGCAAACCCGTGAGAAACAGGCTAGGCTTTGCGCTATTAATGGATACATCGATTAAATCTTCATATTCCGACAGATGTTAGAGCACCGTTACGCTTTCTAAACACCAACGATCGTGTTCACGCACAGTTGCGCTGCGCAATATCCTTATCTTTCCAACTTTATCATATAGGATTTTCTACAGAACGCTTTATCTGGTCTTTTAGACGATGCAGCTGAAACTCATCCCAGGAAGTTGAATATTTGACTTAGAGTATGCCAATGACATCGCCTCGCTGGGTGCCGATGCACAAGCAATTCAAAGCAAGTTGGTCTGCAAGGCGAATGAGGTATTCGGATAGGGTCCGCGCTTTGCGGGTATGGTTATCAATAAGACGTGGGCAATAGCTTCAGCGACTTCGAGAGCCTGAGCATCATCATCATCACCAACATCGTTCAGCGTTAAACAGCAAGGAAAGCCTCACTGACCGCTGCCTTTAACCCAGAGGTACACGTTTCTATAAAAAGAGTGAATATCCAAGGAGAACAGGGAGTGGACCTACACAACCGGGAAAAGATAAGACGCTGCTGCAGCCAACACACGGAACACAGTCTAACTGTACTAACGCACTCTTTCAATCACTCTGAATCGATAGAAAATGACAACACGATCCCCACTGTTCACGGTTCATTGCCATGTCCTTCAGTGTCTCCAGCCAATTAGTTGACGGGTCTCTCGGACCCCAACCACGAAGACGTGAGACACCTACATTACTTAGGTTCGCTGTACATTTTCTCATCCCGCGTTGCAACGTCATCTGTTGACCTCCAGACGGTTCCTTTCATTCCCTGGGAGGAACACAAAATAGGGCACGGTATGGTAGACGAGTGTTCACCAAACGCAACAAGTGACGCAAACAACGTAGTATACTAAGTTTCATACGATGAAACAAGCTATACCAAGAAGTGGCACCCAATACCAGATTCCTGACCCCTACATTACTCACCCGGTCACTCCATCCAATCCTAGCCATACTACGCAGACATCGGTGGTCGAAAACCTCTAACCAACGAACATCTCCCACACGAATATTTCATGTCTCGCAACCGTACAACAGAACCAAGCGCATTGTAGCGCAGTACACATGACCTTTCAACTTCAGTGAAATATCAGGCCGACACCACAAGTGCTTCAGTCCAGCGTAAGCTGCCCGAGCCTTCGATATACGCGTCTTTACCTCTGATGCCGAGCTACCATCGTTCGACACGCAGTTACCAAGGTAGGTGAAACGGTCCACAATCATTAGTTCCTCTCCGCTCAGCACCAAGTTTGGCACTACTGTCGTTCAGTCCTGTAACAGCACTTTACACCTAGAATGTGCAAAGCACATGCCAAACCGAACTACAACCGTCGACAGTCTATCTAATGCACGTTGTGTATAGTCCGCAGATTCAAATAGACACACGACGTTATCTGTGTAATCTAGGTCACAGCTTTCATCATTTCCCAGTTCGACCCCTACATCCTGAAGACCTCTTAAAGCGTCCTCCATTACCTCGTCAATGAAAAACCTGAATAAGAATGGAAAGTTAGGATACCCTCGTCGAAGACCGCTAGTAGTTTCGAATGAACATGACAGTTCACCGTTTACCCTCACGCGACCATGGGTATGCGAATACAATGCTCTCAAACAGGCTTTAGAACTTCGCTGGCATACCCTTCCGGTGGAGAGCACTGAACAGTGCTGTCCGATCCACTGAATCGAACGCACCTTTCAGGTCGGGAAAGACTACGATCGTAGGGCGCCGGTGTGTGTGTGGTGCGCGTTTCGAGTACTTGTCGAAGAGCGAATATCTAGTCGATGCAACCTCGACCTGGACGAAATTCGGCCTGTTATACACGGATGTTGCTCTCGCGAAGAGGTGTCAAACGACGCATTATTAGCGAAGCTAACACCTCAATAACTATCGGAATTAAGCTAATCCACGATGATTGCTACAGGCACTCCGTGTGACGTGTGATGTGAAATATGGGTCACCAAGACCGGTCGATTTTTCGCACTTATATCTCGATTCACAGATGACGTTAACCGACAAGCAAAATGAAAGGCAGAAATTTCAACAAGCAAACCACAGCTTATATGTAGGTGAAAGGATCCCGAAGACTGAGCATTTCGAGAGTCGAAGTAATGTTCAACTCTACGCGCAGCCCTTACAGCATGTGTCCGAAATATACTCCGCATTTCTTGTTTTCTATCTACACCTCAATTTCATTTTTCTTCGTTCTTTTCTACATCGAACGGCGCGTTTGCAACGGAATAGGTGAATATGCATGGTGGACAGGGAGTGATCCCACACGGGCGAGAAGAGAAATGAACGCCGTAGAAGATAACACTTGTTCTGATCTTTGTAATTCGTCAGAAAATGGCAACGCCATCGCCAATGTTCACGGTTCATTGCCATGTCCTTTAGTGACTCCAGCTACTGAGACGAGGGATCTTTCGGACCTCAGCTACGAAGAGGTGAGACATCTACTTCACCTAAGCTGGCTGTACGTTTTTCTGTTCTTCTTTGCCGACCTCCACTCCGTGGTAGGAACAGAAAATAGGACAGTACGGTAGACAAGAGTTCGCCATATGCAACAAGTGACCCAACCGACGAAGTTTACCAAACATGATACGCTGTGACAGGATGTTTTCTGAAACGAAACCTAATACTTGATCCCTCACTCGTATACTGCTTACTCCGTTCCTCCATGCAATTCGAGCGATAGTATATAGATATTGATAATCAGAAACCTCAAAGCAACAAACATCAATAGCACAAAAGCTCCAAGTCCCGCAACCGTACTGCAGCGCGTTTCCTGTTGGCCGTCATATTGGTTTGGTTGTGTAAGCGTTCATGCTTGTTGATACGCTTATTTGGCCTCGGATCATGTTATTTTTCTGATCCTGTCCTTTTCAGGTCAGTCGGGCGACCCCTTCGGAGATCGTTGTCTCAGCGCAGAACTTCCGCGGAATTTCAAGTCGACATTACAAGCGCTTCAGTCCAGCGTACGCCGCTCGAACTTTGGCTATAACCACGGTCATTTCCAGTACCGTGCTACCATCTTTCCTCACGAAAGTCGACACAACGAGCCGAATTTACTTTTATTAAAAGCACCACGCATGACTGGAAGGTGTATACTCCGTGGCCGCTAGGACCTACTACGCGAGGGAAAAAAGAAACCGGCAACCATGACTCTGAAAATTGAGGTGGCATAGAATCATACATGTCATGTGGTACCGAGCAGGGGGGAAAGCGATCGGCAACCTTCTGCATACTAGGTAGATTTTCTTACGAAATATGACTAGTGAGCCAGGTCAATATAGCCCCAAACCGTTATTTTTCTTATGGTCCTTGCAATATTATTGCTATTATTGTCGTGTCACTATAAGTCATCGGATATAGCAGTTTCCTTGTTATCATTCGCGGTGTTGTAGAGTATAATGAAGTCTTCAGTAGCGATCGAAAATAGCGTTATTTAATTTAGAGACAACACCAGACACAATTAAGATCAAGAAATGAATTCTGAGCGATGAATTAAGGCCAACAACTTACTAGGAATGTTTCCAACTAAATTAGGTAGGAACTGATGATGTTGTGGCGCTCCGCTCTTCAAACCGTGGGATAACGCACGAGGAGAAAGTACCGACGGTGGCTTTGCTAACATGGAGACGGCACAGGGCGACGGTGACATTCGCGATGTCGATTCATCCTTGTATGTGCTTGGATTTTGGCCTGATGAATCACCGTTAATCAGGAGAGCGTTTTGAGCAACCAGTGATGACGTCCCATCAATGCGGATGCATGGCAAAGTGTTAGAGCCATCACTTGGAGGACTTGCAGAAACGATCGAGCAAGGATCGGAAGAGGCGTGTTGAATGATCGATTGCTTCGGAGATTTTAACTGCTTTTCATTCGTATTGAGATGGACAATTAAACTGGGTTCCGGCGGGGTAACTGTACCAAAGCGTCTCTGACGGGGTCGCTGCTCAAGATGTGAATCTGAAATGGCGCTGTGAATAACCGGGCTGGTTCTCCCTGGGGGTGAAAGCTCTACACTGGTAAAGCAACCAGTGTTAACATTTGAGGGATGGTCAGGAAGTGTCGCAGGTGACGAACGCTGTGGGTCTTCTTTTTTCCTGCAATCTGGGTCTAAAATGGATGAAGTGGAAAAAAATCAGAAACAGTTTCAATGAAAACAAGTGACAAGTAAGCGAAGAAATGGTTCCATAGACAGTAGTGACGAGAATTCGAAAGCAATTTTCCAGTATCAAAAATTGTATGGGAAAAAACAGGTAGGAAGACGATGCGCACGTTTCATCGTTATCCTTTAACGATTTTGTTTCAAAGCGCACGGAAATAAAATGGACAATGCAAATACACCATTCACGTCACTAGCATTCCTTTCGACCTACATCCTTTACAATTTGTGGTCAGCAACGTGTCCGGCCTAAAAAGAGAAAAAGCGACAAATGTTTATTGGAGATAACTTTCCATACCTCTAAGTCAACTCACAATATAATCCTTCGTAAAATCCAGCATGTGAGAAAATAGTGGGAAAGTAGAACTTAGACTGGTCCTCCCAAAGGATTTCCGAGTCACCCTTGGTGAGGCACACTAATAGTTTTGATCAAAACGTAGTCATAAACTCTTGGAACATGATGACGAATACTAACAACACCACCACTATACAAGGAAGACCGAACACCACGGTGGTCGCAAAAAAGCAAAAGTTATCTTGATTTTCCACTGACTAACATGACCATTCCCATGTTTGCTTAATCGACCAAAAACTTGTCGAACTGCTAGAAACTTCCGATAGGTACACACGAAGTCCGAATACAAGTACAGCCTTTTGTTAACCTCATGAGGCATTAGCATATGGAAGAAACAAAGTACATCACAAGCAGCAAGGAGTTCAACATGCACTTCGTTACCAGTGCGTTGTCACTCAGCATCATCATCGTCACCAACATCGTTCAGCGTTAAACAGCAAGGAAAGCCTCACTGACCGCTGCCTTTAACCCAGAGGTACACGTTTCTATAAAAAGAGTGAATATCCAAGGAGAACAGGGAGTGGACCTACACAACCGGGAAAAGATAAGACGCTGCTGCAGCCAACACACGGAACACAGTCTAACTGTACTAACGCACTCTTTCAATCACTCTGAATCGATAGAAAATGACAACACGATCCCCACTGTTCACGGTTCATTGCCATGTCCTTCAGTGTCTCCAGCCAATTAGTTGACGGGTCTCTCGGACCCCAACCACGAAGACGTGAGACACCTACATTACCTAGGTTCGCTGTACATTTTCTCATCCCGCGTTGCAACGTCATCTGTTGACCTCCAGACGGTTCCTTTCATTCCCTGGGAGGAACACAAAATAGGGCACGGTATGGTAGACGAGTGTTCACCAAACGCAACAGGTGACGCAAACAACGTAGTATACTAAGTTTCATACGATGAAACAAGCTATACCAAGAAGTGGCACCCAATACCAGATTCCTGACCCCTACATTACTCACCCGGTCACTCCATCCAATCCTAGCCATACTACGCAGACATCGGTGGTCGAAAACCTCTAACCAACGAACATCTCCCACACGAATATTTCATGTCTCGCAACCGTACAACAGAACCAAGCGCATTGTAGCGCAGTACACATGACCTTTCAACTTCAGTGAAATATCAGGCCGACACCACAAGTGCTTCAGTCCAGCGTAAGCTGCCCGAGCCTTCGATATACGCGTCTTTACCTCTGATGCCGAGCTACCATCGTTCGACACGCAGTTACCAAGGTAGGTGAAACGGTCCACAATCATTAGTTCCTCTCCGCTCAGCACCAAGTTTGGCACTACTGTCGTTCAGTCCTGTAACAGCACTTTACACCTAGAATGTGCAAAGCACATGCCAAACCGAACTACAACCGTCGACAGTCTATCTAATGCACGTTGTGTATAGTCCGCAGATTCAAATAGACACACGACGTTATCTGTGTAATCTAGGTCACAGCTTTCATCATTTCCCAGTTCGACCCCTACATCCTGAAGACCTCTTAAAGCGTCCTCCATTACCTCGTCAATGAAAAACCTGAATAAGAATGGAAAGTTAGGATACCCTCGTCGAAGACCGCTAGTAGTTTCGAATGAACATGACAGTTCACCGTTTACCCTCACGCGACCATGGGTATGCGAATACAATGCTCTCAAACAGGCTTTAGAACTTCGCTGGCATACCCTTCCGGTGGAGAGCACTGAACAGTGCTGTCCGATCCACTGAATCGAACGCACCTTTCAGGTCGGGAAAGACTACGATCGTAGGGCGCCGGTGTGTGTGTGGTGCGCGTTTCGAGTACTTGTCGAAGAGCGAATATCTAGTCGATGCAACCTCGACCTGGACGAAATTCGGCCTGTTATACACGGATGTTGCTCTCGCGAAGAGGTGTCAAACGACGCATTATTAGCGAAGCTAACACCTCAATAACTATCGGAATTAAGCTAATCCACGATGATTGCTACAGGCACTCCGTGTGACGTGTGATGTGAAATATGGGTCACCAAGACCGGTCGATTTTTCGCACTTATATCTCGATTCACAGATGACGTTAACCGACAAGCAAAATGAAAGGCAGAAATTTCAACAAGCAAACCACAGCTTATATGTAGGTGAAAGGATCCCGAAGACTGAGCATTTCGAGAGTCGAAGTAATGTTCAACTCTACGCGCAGCCCTTACAGCATGTGTCCGAAATATACTCCGCATTTCTTGTTTTCTATCTACACCTCAATTTCATTTTTCTTCGTTCTTTTCTACATCGAACGGCGCGTTTGCTTCGCTTTTTCATTGCAAATTGTCACGCTGGTTCGGATTTTTGCGCGGATTAGTCCGGAGATCGTTAATTGCAGTTAGTTCTGTAGCCATTAGCTTTCTACCAACGTGCTGATTTCGGTTGCTGCCTCACAGCACCATCGACTCAAACAGAAGAATGAGAACTAATGAACATCGACTGCAAAATAACAATTTGTAGAACCAGTAGGTAGTCTTTCAACTATGGAAAATTGTATCATCGGATGAGCCTCGCCGAACTTTCTCACAACCTTATCCGTATCATCATTGTTCGGCAGTGCAGAATTTATGATCAATATATCGATAGTAGTGGCAGAGGCTTGTTATTGTTGCCTTCCTAGGTGACAAAAAATGTGTCCGCTAGGAGTGAACCGGGTGGTGACTCCATTGCAATTCCGTCTTTCTGACGACAATAGACACCACTGAATAGAAAGTGCACGTTGAATGTGAATTTTAGCAACAAATATTTAAGACTCTCAATCGGAATTCCCATTGACATGTGCTCCTTGTCGATAAAATCCACCGTTTTTACTAGCGGCACGTTTGTGAACAGGGAGGCAGCAATCTAGTAAGGACATAACCTTGTAGATGTTTGCTTCTTTGATAGCATCCACAGACTGAAAACCATCACATTGTGTGCTTACCAATCTATTTTTACTGGTTCAAGTTGGTATACAAGTCACTGAGCTGAGTCGATCATGAAAAAAATAGGATGTAAAGGAATCATGGGTTTCTTGGATTCTTGGTAGCCCATAAAGTATTGGTATATGCTTCAAATTTTAAAAAAGGGCTATGATCACTGCAACGGGATGGTAAACTGTTTTTCCGCGCGACCCGTTTGATCTGCTCCGGATGTATCTTTGCTGAATGTAGATTCGTCACTGAGCGACTGCGATAACCTCGCAATGTAATCGCAATGTAATCGCAATGATTCAATATGGTGATCCCAGCGCACTTGTCCGGTCAACGTAAAATAATCTGTCGATTTTGTTTCAATTATTTTAACTCTTCAGTATGGTTTCTTGTTAGTAGCCAGCAATTTCTCACCTGAAATCGACAGCCTTGATAGCATGCTGTCACCAACGCACTCTTGAAGCATTCTAACTCAGTTACCGACCTGAACATTGAATCATGTATGCTTCATGAGGGCCCCAAGAGACAGTGGGGTATGGCTCAGTGGATACCCAATAGCGCTGGAAGCTCATACACTTGGATCAATTATTGTACCACTCAGGTTTTCGATTGAGCTGCCAACTCAGATCAGTCCACGACTGAGAGGACCAGGCATGATTGGATCTCCGACTTGAGACAAGCCACTCTGTATAGCTAATCGGATCATGGAGGCATGCAAGCCGTCACACTATATCAAGGCACAGTCTCATTGTGACGGCCGAACTACGGCCTTTACATTTCTCATATAAACAGTCAAATTACCCCAACCTACGTTCATGTCATTCTGTGCGTCGTTTACTCCGTGTTCCTGCTTCAATATGCACTGACTTTCACGTGAATATTCGGTAATCCGCATGACGTGAATGGTGTTTTGTCGTTCCACTTGGCAATCACTTCACCTCTGTTTGTTTACGCTAACCATGCATGTACCTTCCATTTATTAACCCCATCATTTCCCTATTTTGTCCTGACTTACGATGCTGCGTATTTTCTTCTACCACTATATGGCGATGTAAAGCAACAACCAGAGTACGTCAGTGCAAGTTTAATGAGTGTAAAAAAGGAAACTGAGCCTTTATTTCATCAAGATTGGCCCTCCGTTCTTTACATCCAACTGTTCGTTTCTCCTTAATGTGATTATCGATATTTACGCCATTCTGATGACTCCGTCCCGTTTCGCTAGGCCAAATTTTTAGTATGCCCGCCCAGACAATTGGAGAAACCCTCAGCGTTCTAACTCCATGGTCTACGCCTGAGTACAGAGGATGGAATATATATCATAGCCACTAGGGTCCAATATAAGAGAATGGCGACCATGTCATTAATTTGGAGTGGCGTGGACCAAGATAAGGTCTCAAAAGATCAGGTGTGGTAACAGGGCAGGTGACGACGAATCGCCGTTTACCAGGGAAGTGATCAGTGGACCTGGTTTGAACTTCTGATCCTTTTGAGATGACAGGTGCATAATTCTCTCGGACATCACTAGTTAAAAGAAAGGCCGAAACACCCGGCATTCTTAGCCACTCACCTATGCAAGCACTAACCGGCCCCGAATTCGCTCAATTTGGATGATCGAGTGAGAACCGATGTTTCCAGCCTGGTGTCGTCGCTAGTCCGAAACTTACGGTTTTTTTCGTTCGTTACGATCACTCCCTCAAACAATTGCAGACGGTCCACTTAATTTCACTCACCTGGGAAGTTGGCTGCTTGAACCACGAGTTGTGCATGCATTAAATGCCAACCATCGGCAGCTAATTTAGTGGTTAAAAATGACTAAGTACAAGCACGATACCTGTGAGCTCAAATAATAAAGATGTGTAGTTGAAAATAATCAATTACGCATCGGGAAGCGAAGTTAGGATAGAAAACGTGATCTGGCATGTGTTTACCGCCAGCTCGACCAAGAAACAGTAATTTCGTTAGAGTACACACCAGAAAAACTAGTACAGTAAATTTGGTCACATATGAGTGATTTCTAGCCAGAGCAGAATGCCGTCACAATAGAACGCTGATGAGCATTGTGACCACCTTATCATTGTGTAATGAAAAAGCACCAAAAACTGCAACTGACGTGATATTGAAACTGCTAATCTTATTGAAAAAAAATCACACTGGTCTACCAAGTCACAATATCGGGCTCGATGGTCCTCATGTGATGTGCTCATTTGCAGTATTAACTTAAAATGTGAGCGCGGTTTAGAATTATTTACATGTACCTGACTATACAGATAATGGGGACAGCGAAGAGTAAAAACATTCTGGAGGATTTAGAATCCGAAGACTAAGACAAAATAACTCATCTCACCTGGAATTTGGGTAACAACAGTTTCCCGTCCTTGGACATCTCGTCGCCGGCGGCTCTGGCGTCGCACACGTGCTTCTCGCATACGACTCTTGAGATCTTGCACTTTTTCAGCTAATTGTGTACGCTCCTGATGCCATGCAGTTCCGTTTTGAACTCTTGATGACGAGTCTTTCCGACGCTCTCGATTACTGGTGACTCCGAAGTCCGCTTCGAACTCATTACGCCAGTTTTCCCCACTGAACGCAGCACGACCAGAATAGGAATATGAGTAAGGTGAATAGATGGACGCGACGGGGGGGCCAAACAGGAGATCCGCGGTGCGGTGGAAGAATAAGTAATCTTCCAGGTCAGCTAAGCTGTCATCATCTTCTGGACCACATGTATACGCTCCCTTGGTTTCCACGGAATCACCATCATCGTCATCATCATCATCCAAGTCATCATCTTCCGGTTCCCCCTCGCCATTTTCATCCTCATGTGCTCCAGTACCGAATTCATATAGAGCGGACGTTCCGGCAGTATCCTGTTCTTCATCCGTTACCCCGGTGCCCCAGTGACATGCATCCGAGCTAGCAGCATGGGTCAACTCGTCTGTGGCTTCCAGAAGAGGGGAAGCTCGCGGTCTTAACCAGCCATATCGCCCACGTCCGTATCCCCGTTCATTACCACTAGTTTGACAAGGTAAAGCCAAACGATCACCAGTCACGGATAACAAACCGGCCAGAATGGTAGCTGTAGCAGAGGATACATCCGAATTGGTAAAAGCAAAATCGTCAATCCCATTCGACGGGTTTGTTGCCGAATCGGATTGTATAATTAGGTTGAATCCGCCAGTGGGTGAGTCGCGATCGCTCCCAGGAGCAGAAGAGGGACTACTGTCATTATCCTGTTCGGTCATCCCAACAAGTGGGAATCGGCCGTGATGCAAGGCCGACTGACTTATTGTGGTCATTTCACTGGGTTCATACAAACGCCAATAAGAAGAAAGGTCAAATGAATTCAGCGGGTGCCGCATGCGACTAGATGAGTCAATCAACGGTGGGTAATCCAAAGGAGGCGAACTTGGACGGGCAGTCCCTTCAGTATTGCTTTCTTGACGACCTTCTAATATTCCGGTCGCGCCTAAACCGGGACCAAAACTGTCTCCATCTGAATGAGCCTTAGATGATCTTGGTGAGGACAAGGAGGCAGGCGCTGATGTTTTTTGGACACAGTCTAATTGGTCTGCCGGAATCTCGAGTACAGTGTTTGTAATTCCGAGAGATTCGCTTTTAAAATCCGTGGGAGCACCCGCGTCTGCAGATCCGCTGTGAATCGTATTTCTTGCTGAGTTGGACAGAGACTCTCGTTCACAAAGCCTATATCAGCAAATAAAAAAGTTTGGCATCACAAATCAGTGGCAAACCAGGATGAACAAAAACTCAAAAGTTACATCGTCATAATCACCCTACAGCGCTAAACGAGGCAAGCCATAATGACCGCCGTCTTTTCATGATTTTATAAAAAGAGTGAATATCCAAGGGAAACAGAGAGTGGACCTACATAGCCGGGAAAAGATAAGAATGCTGCTGAAGCCAACATATGGAATACATTGAGAACAACACAAGCTCGTTTTCAGTTATTCGTTTTCATGCCAATACATAACATTAAATATGGTCTGGAGATGGTTCAAGGGAATTTGTCATCAGTTCACAACTCTAAGAATGTGTCTGTGTGTATGTGTAATTGAGCATTCTGTGTGTATTCCTCACCTGCTCCTGTGGGACCGGGTATATTGGCCGCACGACTAGGCGTTTGTCCGATCGCGTTCGTGAACACCTCCCGGTTTGGTTGAACACAGGAACAATGAGGGCAATCACTAGCGTGGTGTGTTCACACCTTGTCGAGTCAAAACACTCAGTGAACGTGACAAGTGCTTTTCGCACCATCTACAAAGTTAGGAGCGGACAATCAAGAACTGTCAAGTGTCGCATCTTGAACACAGCCGAAGCCGTACCGATCCGTTTGTGTAACACCCCTTTATGAGCTCAGAAACAATTTGTCCAGACTCTTAAACTTTCCTGGCCGACGTGTCACTATCCGACAAGTGGTCTACAACCTGATCGTGTGACAAATTGATCAATTACACACACACACAGACGCATTCTTAGAGTTGTGAACTGATGTGACTGCAAATCGACAATTTCCCTTGAACCATCTCCAAACTATATTTAATGTTATGTGTTGGCATGAACACGAATAACTGAAAAAAGCTTGTTCGCCACGTTGTGTTGTTCTCAATGTGTTCTGTGGGATTTTTCAAACATGGAATACAGTCTAACTGTGCAAACCTGCTTTCTCAATCATTCTGATTCGACAGAAAATGACAACACGACCGCCACTGTTCACGCTTCACTGCCATATCCTTCAGTGTCTCCAACCAGATAATTGATGGGTCATTCGGACCCCAACCACCAAGACGCAAGACACCTACTTTACTGTATATTTTCACATTCCACTTTGCCACGTCATCTGGTTACCTCCATATGGCTTCTTCCACTCCAGATGAAGAACCCAAAATTGATCGACGTGTGTTTGCCACACGCAACACGTGATCCAACCAGCGTACTCTACTAAATCTCATAGGCTAAAATAGTGTATTCTCAGAATAATAAACTAATACTAGATTCCTAACCTCTACATTACTCACCCGGTCACTCCATCCAATCCTAGCCATACTACGCAGACATCGGTGGTCGAAAACCTCTAACCAACGAACATCTCCCACACGAATATTTCATGTCTCGCAACCGTACAACAGAACCAAGCGCATTGTAGCGCAGTACACATGACCTTTCAACTTCAGTGAAATATCAGGCCGACACCACAAGTGCTTCAGTCCAGCGTAAGCTGCCCGAGCCTTCGATATACGCGTCTTTACCTCTGATGCCGAGCTACCATCGTTCGACACGCAGTTACCAAGGTAGGTGAAACGGTCCACAATCATTAGTTCCTCTCCGCTCAGCACCAAGTTTGGCACTACTGTCGTTCAGTCCTGTAACAGCACTTTACACCTAGAATGTGCAAAGCACATGCCAAACCGAACTACAACCGTCGACAGTCTATCTAATGCACGTTGTGTATAGTCCGCAGATTCAAATAGACACACGACGTTATCTGTGTAATCTAGGTCACAGCTTTCATCATTTCCCAGTTCGACCCCTACATCCTGAAGACCTCTTAAAGCGTCCTCCATTACCTCGTCAATGAAAAACCTGAATAAGAATGGAAAGTTAGGATACCCTCGTCGAAGACCGCTAGTAGTTTCGAATGAACATGACAGTTCACCGTTTACCCTCACGCGACCATGGGTATGCGAATACAATGCTCTCAAACAGGCTTTAGAACTTCGCTGGCATACCCTTCCGGTGGAGAGCACTGAACAGTGCTGTCCGATCCACTGAATCGAACGCACCTTTCAGGTCGGGAAAGACTACGATCGTAGGGCGCCGGTGTGTGTGTGGTGCGCGTTTCGAGTACTTGTCGAAGAGCGAATATCTAGTCGATGCAACCTCGACTTGGACGAAATCCGGCCTGTTATACACGGATGTTGCTCTCGCGAAGAGGTGTCAAACGACGCATTATTAGCGAAGCTAACACCTCAATAACTATCGGAATTAAGCTAATCCACGATGATTGCTACAGTCACTCCGTTTGCCCTTCTTGAGGATGGATACAATGAGTGACTCAACCCACGATAAAGCATTACATTCTTTGCTCCGACCAAAAGTTACAGAATATTTATCTATGGTGTACTTAGTTTGCTCAGTTGTTCAGACACTAGCTTCAAACATAAAAACGCACTCAATAAATCGCCAGTTTACATCGGCATATACAGTTGTGCCTCGAAGATGAAACAGATGAAAAACGACCAAGATGAAACAACGCGGGGGAAAACGGACTACCTATCCAAATGATAAAACTTTAAGTTATACACTTTTTGTTGCAAAATCTACATAAGTTACCAATTTCGTTGTTAGGATGCCCAAGTTACACTTTTGTCACACTGGACGATTCGGCCCCTTAATAGGAAACGAAGCGTTTTCAGAAATCATTTAATTATGAAGGTTACTCTTCCATAGGCGTCAAGATCCGTGACCATTTTAGGGTTTTGATGCCACAGATCTTAGCCCTGTTGGTAATTTCACAAAAGAATCCACCATTTTCTCAGTATTTTTAAATTGACGTAGTTTTAAATATTGCACGGTTGAAATTCTTTAAATGTCCGCAAAAAGATTTGCAAAAACTCGTTCTGTGACTGGCTGTTTCACATACCAACCAAGGCCACCCAATACAACTACCTAAACGATAGAGCACACTTGATTTCTGACTTGTATTGGTGGGTCAACAAAAAACGCGCGGCAGTGTCCTGTGTTCGCCTTCTCTCTTCCGCTAGCGGGCTGGGCGAGCTGTTCGTATTCCGTGCCTTTTTCTGTCTTGTGTGGCTGCTCATTCAAGGGAGTAGCAGTCTCGTTCTATTAATTGTGCGACTACGGGGCTTGAAGACTTGAGCCCGAACTATTGTGTCGCCAACCTCAGTGTGTTCGTGTCCTGCTAGGTCGCAGGCTGCGTGCTCCTGTACTATCGTGCGACGCTAGTGCTCACGTCTTGTGCTTTAGTGTGTTTGTGTGTAGATCAACCAACTTCGGCAACACAACAATAAGTTACTTTTGATTTCGGGTATACTGACCCTATCAGATTCGTGAATTCGAGCCGAAGTTAACCTCTAGTTCCAGACGACAGACGACGAAGTAACGGTGTTTTTCACAGTGTTCCTCTTATGATGAGCCTGTCGACCAACAATTCATCCCTAGGAGTTTAAACGATAAAATTCCTGGGGGTTCTGCTAACCGAGTCAACTTAACGTCCTTAAAAGTAAAGAGTGAATGTTTGAAAAGTCACACAGAACACATTGAAAAACAAACGTGGCGAGCAAGCTCGTCTTCAACTATTCGTACTCATACCTATACATTACAGTAAATATGGTTGGGAATGGATCAATTTACAGCCGTATCATTTCACAATTCTAAGAATGTGTCTGTGTATGTGTATTTGATCAGCTTCCTTGATCCATTCCCAACTATATTTATTGTTATGTAAGGAATGAATGGTTGTTGCGTTTACATAAAGTTTTTAGTGGCACCTTCTCATTCGCACAGAGCCAGATACAACTTGCCTCATAGATCGAACACAGTTTAAGATGTAGACTAAAAACATGCGGCGAGATGTCTTCATTGGTGTTCCGGAACACGATGGAATCGGAAAAGCAGCGCAGAAGGGTTGGTACAGATAAGAACATTGATTCGGTAATGAAATAATGTGAACGTAAACAACAATTCGACAGCGAATCATATAAATCAAAGCCCTCCTTCATGTATTCCAGGTGGCCGAATTTTCCAATCTCATCACCGACCACCGCGGCGATAGACGGTAGTCTTTTTGTTACCCATCTTGTTGTCGTGGTTGACTTTCTGGGAGCTTGTAGTTATTCAGCACCACGCTTTAAGGCCACGGTTACCGGTTGCCATAGGCTCTCAAAACCATGGAGTGTCTCAGAATGTAATCAAACCAAAATGTAAGATGCTGATCTCGTCGCCTTAGGCCATATTGCCATGGTGAACAGATAATCGCAAACTAGGATCTAAAGATCTGGAGTGATGAACCAACTGAAATCCTGATAAACTAGACGCGGTGGCGAGTTTGATACCATCGAGCATCCTTGATGTCAGTGAGTAAAGTATACTGTATTACTCTAGACATTTTAAATGGCCCCATGATTTCCTAATCCTCACCACTGTGGTACAGCGCTAAACGTCAGGGAGAGTCACACTGGATACCGGTTTTCTTACAATTCTCCTGGACTAAAAGCAAGCATAAAATTCAGGCCTACTTACCATCTTGGTGATTTAGATTTCGACGGAGAATTCTGTAAAACAGGATGCAAACGAGAACAATCTTGAATCTGTGAGGGCTCAGAATTGAGTGACGAAGTGTTCGAGGTTGTTAACTTCGACAGGCTGTTTGCAAGTAGGTCTGGGCTGTGTTCATCCACAGTTTGAGTTTTGTTATCAAGGCCAACAGTTTCTTGTCCAGGTGATTGTTCGTTCAGAGTGGTTTCAGAATCTCCTGTCCCACTGAGTTTAGCTTGAGGTGGATTCACAGGACGCATTGCTTGCTTATTTGAGGTACGAATCCCTGAAGGACTTAGGACAGGCAGAGTCAACCGCGACAGTTGAGTTGAACGACTGCGATCACCAGCGATTTTGCTTAGCTTAGATATCATAGGAGTCGTGGGTGAACCCAGGTGGATGGGTGTGAGACGCAGTGGAGGTACACGGTGAGCATTAAGTGGTCCTCCTCGAAGTCCCAAGACCAAACGCAACGTTGAGCCACCCGGAATAGAATAATCATGGAGACGACGATGATCGTCAAGCTCGTCGTTTTTCCAGATCAAGTGTTGTTGTGTGACCGGTATGCCTAAAACAATACATATCAAATAGGATTGTGAATCTGGAAAAGTAATAAAATACATTTGAACTAAATTTACACACCAAACAGCAGCAGATTTGAAAACATATGGTGGAACCTTCTGAAGGCTGAGTATTCCGTCGAATACCTAACTGTAGATTGCGAGACGTTAAAGAATACGTGGAAGTCATCTCATTAACAACTATAATAGAAAGATTTACTATTCAAGTCAGGTAAGTTATACAACTAATGCCATACACTGAAATAATTCACCTGTCATTATTTCACATCAACATTTAACCAAAAATAAAATGAGAAATAGTGGATGGACAAGCGAAAAACAGATGGAGATCTGTATAATTAAAGGATTTACTGAGGTCAAGTTGATTAAGCGTCTGACAACTCCGACGTTTAACACATACTAGCGAGATCCGAGGATAAAATACAATACACCCGATTTTAGAGCTGCCACTAAATAGCCTGTATATGCGAGCAGAATGTGAAGAAACTGCTGAATGCAAGTTGTGAGTCTTAAAAAGCAACAGCCTCAGTTCTTATCCGCAGCAAAATTATCTTTCAGCGTTAAACAACAAGGCAAGCCGTAATGACCGTCGTCTTTGCATAATTTTATAAAAAAGAGTGAATATCCAAGGGGAACAGAGAGTGGACCTACATAGCCGGGATAAGATAAGAATGCTGCTGAAGCCAACATATGGGATACAGTCTAACTGTACAAACGTGCTTTCTCAACCATTCTGATTCGACAGAAAATGACAACACGATCGCCACACGTAGACATCGGTGGTCGAAAATCTGTAACCGAGGAACATCTCCGAGGAGTAAGTTCTTGTCCCCACAGAAACGGAGAAGTCATTCGTCGTTATCTGTTCGCTGAGCAGGCAAGGCGCACCGTCCACCTTGTGCATTAAAACTACCTGCTAACCACTTCCGAACAAGGGTGACGAGATCATCATAAAACTCGTCTTTTTGCATGTCAGTGCTGTAATCTGTTGAGGTTCATAATCAATAAACTCCATTTAACACTACTATACTCCCGGAAGCCGACTGATCCATTTACTTCACCATTTGAGAATGAACCGTTATCAGTGGGGATATTATGGGTAGGCAGAACGGGCTAAGAGATTGGGTTGCAGACGGAAGAGACAGGTGGAATAAAAGAGGGAATTCTAATTAGTAGCAAGGTTATCACTCCCCTCCATGCCCCCGCTCATCAGACCTCTACCCATTAACTTTCCAAACATGATTAGATCTTCGGCTTGAGATAAGTTATTCTGTATAGTTCGTTGGGTCATGAAGTCCGTGTTTCTGAGCCTAATAAAAGCAGAGTTAGCTGTTGAAAAACACTAAACTTTGCCGATATCATAAATTCGAACACTGATATATCGGACAACTTTCTGCGTTAAGCGTTCACTGTGCATGTTTTTGCTGTCACCAATTCGTTTCTAAAAGAATCTACAAAAGACATCAATTCTCAGTGGCAATCGATGTACTGTAATTACACGTTTAAAGCACACCACCCTTGTTTCAAATCCTTATGCTTACAATCAAATGAATAAGATATTTCAGGTGTGCATTATAATTTCCTTTCATCGATTGTTTACTAGCGTACATCAGACTGTGAAACCCATGGACGGTGTTTTACTTTTTTAAGTTCGCACAAGAAGTACTATTTCCGCTCGTTATATCTTTCAGGTACCAGCAAACAAAATTGAGCCATAGTTAGAGCCCAGCTTGTCGGAAATATCAGATCGTTAACGAATGCATGCAGTTGCCCAACTAACCACAGAAGATTGGAGTATTGTCTTATTCGCAACATCTACACTGAACATTTCAAACACGATTTACTGCTTTGCGACGCACCTTGAAGTG
>LUCM01005979.1:254862-268492 GCA_008360955.1 Fasciolopsis buskii
CTTTTCCATTTTGAGCCGCCTGCGCGATTGATTGCTTCTTAATTCGCAGCTGACAGCGATGCCAAACTGGCACTCATTCCTTTTCCTTTCGTTCCAGGCCGTCAAAATCTGCTTGATTGTATAAAATGGCCTCCTACTCTGATTACCGCGGCTTCCGCCCGCCTTGGATTATCCGCTCCGTGAAACCTGGTGTAAGGCTCGTCCTACCCACATTCGCATTTTTCATCCACCTCCCGCGTACACTGGCGTCATCGCAACAGTGCGGGGCGCGGTCAATTCCACCGCCTTGGCCGGCGCACATCAGGCGGGCAGTTCCGCTGCAGGCCTAGCCTCATGGCAACGTTTTAACACTGGCAGACGAACACAAAGTAGTTGAACGTCATGAAGCCACCTCTAACCGGCTGTACCCGCAGAAACCTCTCAGTGACCACCTCAGGGAACGTTTCAGTAGGACGTCTTCTCCGAAACCTATGCGATTCCGCAGTGTAGTTTACTAAGCGTATCACATACGGTTGTCCAGCCCACCTTATTTTACATTCCATTCTACTCCTGCCCCTGATCACACCAACAAACAAGCCCCAGTGCTTTCCTGTCACTTTTATGATGGAAGAACCTCAAGATTGCCAACAAAAAGCGCATAGAACTTATGCCATTGGCATAAAGGTTAAATTGGAAAATGCAGATGTATACAAGAACCCACTCTTATAATACAAACAGTCGCAATTAAAAATCGCAAACATTGCTTTCCCATGCACGTCTGCTTCCAGCCTCTACAGAGTATAAAAGAAGAAATTTGGTTGTGACATTTGCCTTTTCCTGCTCCATTAAGTGTATGATCCCACAATCACGTGGTGAGAGTAACAAAAAAGGATAATTTTAACCCAGAAACTTTGATTTGGCTGAGAGTTTAAATTAGGAATTTGTCCTGCTTTGACCACCTGTACTTCTGATAAGAGGTCGGTCAA
Source organism: Fasciolopsis buskii (assembly GCA_008360955.1). Classification (NCBI taxonomy): domain Eukaryota; kingdom Metazoa; phylum Platyhelminthes; class Trematoda; order Plagiorchiida; family Fasciolidae; genus Fasciolopsis; species Fasciolopsis buskii. The sequence continues at coordinate 255,828 of LUCM01005979.1, forward strand.
ACGTTAGGGCCAATCAGTTACTTTCCTCTTCCTAATACCTTTCCACCGTTTCTGATAGGGTCCTTGAATATCTCGACTGTGCTGTTGATACAGACACGTAGAACACCCGATATCTTCTCTAATGGTCGACGTCCGTTTGAGCCTATTTTTTGACGCGGAACGATTGGATTTGAGGATGTTATGGTTGGCTAAAATGTGTCGCGTAAAGGTCGAGTGCTTCAAGGCGAAGGATGCGTTGTATACGGTAAGATTAACCACCTTGCTTTTTCATACCAATAACCGACACTTGATCCTGTCAACAATTCCGTAGGGTAATCGTACTTCTGACCATTCAGTGCTTCTTCATGGGCTGCATATGTAAACCCTCGACTCCGGTGTTTACTTCAGGTATTTGCAAATTCGGCCATCCTGCTCAGTTACCTCTGCTGTTCTGAATGAGGACCTCAACGCCCTTATAATATGCTGAGGTCCCTCAGAGCTGCTAAGTTATGATACAATTTTGGCTGCTTTGCTGGGCTGGACGATGGATGCATCCTGATGTCACTCGACGAAGATAAGTAGCATATTCAACCCGTTTTTTCTCACTTCTATAATTTTAATGCCAATAGGCTAAGGTGAATCACAGGAACTGTACCCTGAACGTCAGCCTGCGAAACCCATGTATAATTTGCCCGACGTTTCGGAAAGCCATCGCTTACTGCGGTTAGCCTACATTCATTCAGCTGTTTTGCTAAACACAATGCAGATGATTTTCTAAATTTTTAATTCCGGACGGCAGTAAGTGTGCCATATTCAACAAATATGTCTCAATCATAACAGTAGCGATGAGCTTCTCGAGGACGTCAAGAAGCTTGAATGGTATGATAGTCAAACAGGAAAGCGGTAGTAAGCAATTCACCAAAAAGTATGATTCAAAGATGAAGACGAGATGGCGAGACGGTCAGATTTTTTCTAGTGCTGGATTCACCAACTGGCCGCCGATCAATTTTATGCAGCTGTGGGTGAGCGCTTCGATCTGATCACTCCAACCCAGTGAGATAAAATCCCATAAAGGTTGAACACACTGAATTTTATTGATAATGCGTATTCGTTTCTCCAAACAAGATTCAGACAAACACTCTGTCTAGGTAGATCAGGGCACTTCTTGATTATCTCCAAAAGAAGACGGAACTTTACGCATTATCTCCTACCAACAAGGTTTCAGCAATGGGAAAAGTATTGAGAGCTAATAACTTCCCACCTTGTACTTAAATCACGTCTGCTATATTTAGGGGCACGTGTGCAAATTACCCTCTGCTGATATCAGAGGTGCTGAATGATTATTTCGCCTCCTCTGAGACAACCAGTGGCAAAGCCATTATACCGGACATTCCCCCTAATCTCTTCCGCATTCCCTTTAAGATTCTTATTTCACCCAAGTGATATTCAACGACTGCTGTCAAAAATACGACCATCTTTCCACGTTGAACCGGAAGACCTTCCCCTGGCCCTCTTCGAATCCGGAGGTACAGATATCCCTATAACGTTGTGTAATTTATTAACTCTTTCCTTAAATAGCAGCACCTTCGCCCACCAACAGAACAGTTCTGCTATTGCCCCAATTCACAAAAACAGCTCAGTGCAGGGCCCATCTAATTACAGACATGTGAATCACACCCCGGGTTTCCCACGAACTATGGAAAGAATAATAATAATAGTATTAGAACATGACCTCATTAACGCATTCCAACCTGGTTTTCTTCAAAGTAAATCATATTGCACCAGCATGGTTGATTCCTCAACTATAGCGACGAAGGCTACCAACGACAGAATGTCGGTGATTGTGATTTTCTTAGATATGATGGAAGCTTTTGTTGGCGCGTCCCGTCGTGCGCTTCTCATTAATTTTAAAAGCTACGGTATACCAACCCGCTTTCGGCTTGGTTTTCTTATTTGACCTCTAGAATGTACGTGGTGAATGTAAATGGAACTTTATCCAAGCCTCGTCCGATTACTAGCGGGATTATTCAAGGAAACGTAATAGGTCCATTACTATTTTGCAGTGCATCGACGACATTTCCTAAATCACCATGCATGGTATTCCTTTTCTGTTTGCAGATGATATAAAAATTGTGCACATATTTCCTCCTCGTGACCTCAGCTGTATCTCAGATAATCTGAAGAATGATTTAGTGTCGCTTGATTTCTGGTGCACAGCTTGGTCGATGAAATTCTTGGCCCACAAAAGCAGCATCCATGCATACAAATGCCGAATTCCCACGGGAATCTTTGGAATTAACCAAGAAGTCACTCCTTCACCTCAAGCCATCAGAGACCTGGATTTACATTACCGCAGCACGTTTAACTTTTCAGAACACACTCTGATACAAGTTGCAAAAGCTAGAAGACTAAATGGGTTGGTGCAAGGAACATATAAATCCCTGAAAAGTAAGTTGCTGATATATAAAATACACGTAGGACCTATCCTGGACTAGAGTTTTATCGCGTGTTCCAACGTGCGACGGAGTGATAAACCTGATATTAAGAATGTTCGATGAACGTCTACAAAACGACTTCTGGGTCATTCTTCATCAATAAACTACATTGAAAGTTGCGCACAACTGCACCTCGATCGTTTATGTCTGCGTCCAGTTAAAATTAACCTCTCATTTTTCTTAATATTATTAGTAAAAACGTGTACGTCTCCGCGTGTAAGGGATAACTCTTTCTATGTGCTAATTTCTTTGCAACAGTTCCCATTTCGAGGATAACAATCAGGAGAAAACTTTTCAGCATCAAATATTCCTTTCCATGGAATGAAATAAGGATTATTCGTACTGTCTCCGTTGCCCATAAAAATAACATTAAGAAGACAATAACCGGTAAATACTTGTTAAAATTGCACGATCCTTAAATTCCAATAGAAAGAGTCTACGAGTCGGACTCAGATTACTGACTGAATATAACGGTCGAAGACTTATCCCAACCCAGTCAACAAGGTCTAGCCATTTTTATTACCAGTAGTCTCCACAAATACATATAGGTACCTATAGGTCTAGGCAGAAAAACTCCGTCAACGAAACAAAGTCAGCGCAATGATTCACCTAACGTTCAATCTTGTCCAGTACGTACGCTGCAAGGTATATAAATAAACAAGTATTCATACCGTATTCTCACTTACTCCCAAACTAACATGTAATGTCTTCACCTTAGCTCTTACTTTTGGATGCACGTGACAACCACCTCATTCCAAGCTGGAAGGTCAGCATCAATTGACGCTTTGTTATACGTAACAGTGATCAATTCTTGTTCTTATTGTAGCCCTCACCATAATCCGCAGCTGGAATACCTCGAAACTACCGTCTGTCTCCCTTTTACCTTTCTAGTTGTGAGCGCTTGCCCTTATGTCTCGCCAAGAGTTTGCTATGCAGTTTCCGGCCCCATCCTCTCACGTCTCAACACACCGTGGGATCAAACTGACCCAAGGCTCAGGTAAACTCTCTCAGGAAGACTAAATACAATCTTTTCCACCGGCGACGATAAAGCGAACATGTATGTATGTCTGCGTAACAAACAAACGCAAACTGCTACCCCTGTTGTAAGGCTAACTAGAAATCGAGGAAACAATCTGATTCACAACGCTTGCGTTTCTTAGGATGAGCAAGTCGTGCCAACTAAACAGATTTACTGCCGAAACTGCCTGATCATGGCTAACATGCCCCCTACGTTGACAGTCAAAGGCCACGAAAGCACCCACACATAGATCCGTTTCAGATGCCGTCACCATCATCCACCGAGAACAACACCTCCAAATTTCTCTTGGAAAACCACAGCTATTGGCATCCCAGTAATTGTTATCAACTAGGCCATCGGAAAAATAAATGTGCGAAGAGACTTGTTTTTGTTTCCCACTAGCCGAACGGCTTCGGATTCAGTATTTAGTACATGCAGAATTAATCGTCATTTGTTCCCTCACGGCCGACTCGGTTTCCCTTCATCATGCCTTCAAACAATGAACTGCCACGATTCTTCATCATTGTTTTTGTCTCTACGCATTTCCGAAAGCCTTTGAATTATCCTATTGGTTTCAGGATTCACGATACAATTACCGACGTTCTTTTTCAGCCCCATTCTGATACTGAGTATCTATTGGTCGTCAGTACAATTACCTTCAGCTATGTTTGTCCGCTGTGACAAATTTTTACTCCGAAATCATGGCCTTCGAATGGTTTATATTACACTTTAAATTTCATGTTCATTTCCCAGACTCACTAAATGGAACGAGTGCTGAGATATCTCGACACCCACCTCCATCTGCCAACTAAACTTCGCGCCTCCGGTACGCGTCAATGGTGCGTATAAACACCTTGTTCCTCGTAGAACGCCATTTTTGTCATTTCTCCTCATTTTATTCCCACCTGTTTAGTTACCACTTTCATGGTGATGGTAATACCAGTGCAAGGTTTGGACAGGAAGGTTAGCATGATTCTCGACGTCACCGAGAAGTACACCAATATATACATAAATGAAGGGAATGTCTGGAAGAACAACCAATTAATTTCAGCAGAGGAATCACAGTTTAACTACACAAACAATATCTAATGTAAGCGAGTAATTGGGCTGGAGAACAGTAGCAGAACTCAAGATCTGGAAGACGTTTTCAGAAATTATAAAGTCTATTTATTGTTTATGGAATGCAGTCTGCCAAAAGAATATCAGCGAAATTATAGATGACGGGTGTAAGAACGTCAGCTGTGACTATAACCAAAGGGGGAGCGGAAAAAAGCCGGGCAATGGTTTGGAATAGGTGTGAACTACTTTTTGAAGACCTAAAGACCAAAAGGTTACCAAGAGATGGAAATGACGGTTAGCTGATTTATGCGATACGGTGAATAAAATATTCAAGCTATTAGTCCAGTGTGCAAGGATAGTGGAAATTTTCGCTTCTTTTGCTGCAGCTCAAATTGTTCTAACTAACTGGAAGTGGATTAACGCCGAGAGAGAAAATCGAGGGGATATTAGGGAATACTATCGCATTTAAACGACGGGAGTGATACGTGGATGTTTCCGTACATATTTGCTGCTTATGTGATGGGCCTGTTTGCCGTAGTCAAACAGATCTAACATTCAAGCTGTGTCGTTGGGAAAACTCGTTGCCTGATTGCACGTCTTCATTAGGGACCAAATTGGTCGGCATTCAATTCCTAAGAAAATTGAAATGGGGACCATCAGTTGTCAATAATGAATATTGCTGGTCGGCGAAAACGTTCTGTTCTGCCACGATTTGGAGAGTGCATGGTTTGAGGACTAACTGTGCAGAGTTGTTAAATTGAATGTTTGGCAGGTACGCAAAAGGAATGTCTTTAAAGAAATACCATTATTTTGGGGATTATAGGGTGTAACTCACTGTGGTTGTTGTTGGCAAGGTGCCGGTTTACGTGAATGAGTATAAGCACAGGTTTTCCAGTGTGAAGTGAAGACGCGGCACAGAACAGACAAAGTAAAGACTCTTGCAAACATGACGGACATATCGGCTTCAGCAACCGAGAAGACAGCCGATAGCAATGAGACCAGCATAGATAAGTAAACCAAAAGTGACTTTGCCCTCAGTCGATCCGAGCCAACAGCGGAGGCGAAAATTGTATTGTACTAATGGCGGTGCCCGCATAACATCACAGAGGTTCCGGATGACCGAAGCGTTTCGAATGCCAGGACCCTGGAAAGGTGCGGGACAAGCGGAAGCCCACAAATCCCCTGTGCGATAAAACAAACAACAAAGAACGCAACGGAACTGACACCAACAACCAAGTCAGAGTTTGGGAAGATTAGGCCCGGGAATAGCCGGTTTCCTCTCAAACACTGATGTTACCACGGTCTGATTCATTTGATCACTGCTGGGGTAGGTATTTTGATCATCCGGTCTGTAATCTCCGTGGGTCTGTACCAGTACATCCGAAAGCCAATGATTTCATATGTTCTTCACTCGGCCGGTGACCTGGACCAGCCTTTCAAATAACACTCGCAGAGAAACATTGTACAAAACGAGGCATGAGTTCTGCAGGTCTGTGAAAAAAACTCCACTCGATCTTGAATTGTTTACATTCAGGTCTTCCGAAGAATCCCACAAATTGCGCAGAATTATCCCAACAGAAAACAAACTGGTTCATTTTCTGCATGCAGCCGTGGGCTCGTGGAAACTATTGACTTTTGCTTTCGATAATCTTTCCCGAGATCTAAAATTGAAGTTAAAAAATAATCCGTCCTTTATATGTACACTTTTCCCCTTCTTTCTGCTTGTACATCCAGTTGGAAATCGCTAGTTACATTTCAGCAACCGCGAAGACAGATGATAATCATTTGTGCCCACTAACTAAGGAAAAGAAACCCGGATCAGAACCTAGAAAATTTTCGCGAACTATGCTTTGCAGATGCTGATCGTGCCCACCGAGTAATCCAACGTAGCATATGTCCCCATATACATTCAGATTTCCATTATTCACCTTTCCTCTGCATCATCCATGTAAAATTTGATCTTGCTTTGTGCATGCCTTTCGCAAAACGAGAAATATCCAATTTTATTGCTATGGAAAACAATGTTTAACCAAAGTACGTTTATCGGAAGAACTTTTTGGGTCGTTGCACTGTACACCTAAAAACCGGGACCCACAGGAAAATCTGGGCTTGAAACCGCCCGCAAAGAGAAGTAACGTTATTATATGTCAGTTGGCGAAGGACGGAAAGATTTTCCAGCACCAAGATGATCAACACTGCTTAAAGTACGGCGGGGAAATGTAAGCAGACTTCACAAGGGTAAGCTGCAGTACCTTAAGGGAAATTTCAGGTTCTCTGAGAAAATACTTTATGCGTACTGAAAATAAGACATAGAAGGATCAAAAAAATGAAGAACCGAAGAGCGGAAAGCCTACGCGAAAATGAATAACAATAATGAGGATGGAAACGGTTACCCAGGGAGACATCAAAAATCAAAACAATGGCCCAATGTCGGAAAATGGAGTGCTTAACTCAAATCAAACACTGCTCGTTCAGTTGTACTCCACGATGTCTAAAACGTCACACGTGACGTTGCCTCAGCTCTATTCAAGGACAACATCAAAATTGCCCGAAAGTTTCTCTCAAATTCTTATATATCTATAACAGCGACAGGAAGGAAGGCTCAACGGTGCACATGGATTGTTCCACGGTTCCACTTGTTTAACAGAAAACTGGCCGTCCAGCGCTGTTGCCCTTTGCGAGGAGCGCAAAGCATTCCCTCTCTCACGCTCTTGTCGAATGTACGCAAACACCTATTCTCGACTGTCTTCGTTGGGTCGGTCACGTGTCTGAGTTTCAAGTTTTGCAATCGCACGAAGCCAAGTGGGAGCGATGCTAGAGTGATCGTAAAGGCAAGGGCATGTAATATATGAGATCCGCGTTAAGGCGCTCGATCTTAAAATCACCTGCATCGGTTCCTTCCCGGCAGGATTAGTAAATTGGGTTGCCCCACTTAGGCAATCACCTACCGTGGCTCACATTTCGATGAAGTAGCTTAAAGTTTACACCGGACGTACCGGAAATACATGGCACCTGTTCGATCGCAAGATAAAACAACCCGTTACTTTTACCGAATTCGTTACTACCTTCAATTAGGGCAATTGAATGCCGCTCATTATGCAAATTCACCACAGCACCTAACGGGACTAAATATGCTTGCCGCGACCCGCCCCAAAAATTGAGGGCCCAAAAACTGGGTAGGCCATCCGAATCTCAACTCTGGACTACCTCAGTTTGACTGGAGTTGGTAAGTTACAGGATGACCAAGGACGTCAATTGCTCTAAGTGGTTTGCTGGTCGTGCTCGTCATATATAACCTCTTCAAGTTCGAGATGTCATAGCATCTTCTCGCAGTTGTGGGGCGCTGAAGAATGCGGTCATAGTTCGATCTTCCCTTACTAAAGATTAGAGCATCCGGTAGTCGGTTCAAGGAGTCGGGATTGGGACAAGAATGCTCTCGGAACTACTTCGGAAAGTAAAGAACCTCAGGAAGAGACTCGTTGTCAATAACTGCGGCTCCAACGGCTCTCGCTGCGTTTGCCTCTTTTGGTTAATGCTCCCTGTATGCATTCACTGGACAAGAACGCGGAAGTCGTTCGTGATGTTATTTCGCACCAGAGCTCGGGTGTTTCAGCACTGAGCGCTTTTCCGTCGTCAACAGCATTATCTTTACTCGCACAGAACGAAGAGCAGCATTATCAACGAGTGTCGACACAGCATTAGAGCGGCTACCAACCGATAGAGTGCGGACACTAGACTAGTTGGGATCGCATCAAATCAGGTGCACCAGTTCCTCACTAAACCTATCAGCGGAAGGTTATTTCGACCATCACAACCAAAAAGTGCCCCAGAGTGCATGGTCCCTGGTAATGGATAGGAAACCTGAGTTCCTGATTCGCGGTTGCGGCACACGATATCCAATTATCTAACAATTGTCGATTTATAAATGTCCGGGATACCTCGGAAAAGACCATGAGGGACGCAAAATGCACCCTGAATCTAGGTTTGGATCGTACATTTCGTGAGGTATACATCCCCCCAAAGTCCCATACCTATTATTGTAATGGAAGTTACCCAGCATTTCGATATTCCGGTCTGGTTCCTGGGTTCGAAATTGATAGACAATCAGTTGTTGTCGTATCTGGACACTACATAGGCTATTGTCAATGGAATCTCGCTTTGTTTGTCCGAACCGCCTACGTCTATGCGCATTTCCCTGTTATCCGCCTAGGCGATGAAATTGAGGCAAACTCTTCCGTGTCTCGCCATCGCCTCACAGTTAACCCACGGTTAACCCACTACGGAAAACAAGTTCATGTTGCTGTCCTCGCCGGGTTCTTGGCACGTCCAGTTTAGGCACAGCAAATCCCTTTCACATGTTAGAACGGGGAATCAAACGTTCTTCCAATAGTCCCTTAGCCTCGCCACTTCAGACAATTTCAAATTCATACGACGATTGTGGATGCGGCAGGGACTGCAGAGCATCTGAAATGTTCACCATTCTGCGAAGGTAGCCGATTCCCATTAAAATAATCTCGTATCGGCAGCGCCCTACTGCAGGGTTCGCAGGAGTACACAATTTCTACGGACTAAAATGACATCTGGCCTTTGCACTGAGTTATTTCTTGAATGTGCTAATCTAGATCAACAACGCAGATTAATCATTCCAAAAGACTATGACCATGGTCAACGTTCAGCATTAAACATCAAAGTCATTCGGAGCCCAACGACGTAGGTCTGAGACACTACTTCACTTGCGCTCGTTGTACGTTTTCATATCCCACTTTGATTTTTCAAATTTGAGCTCCACATGACTTCGTTGAAAGAGCGTAAACGAAAACAAGCTATGGTAAATGAAGGTTGGCATTACGCAACACGTGACCCAACAAGCAGGGTCTAAAAAATTTCCTACGCTGAAATAATGCACCTAACACTAAATATCCAACATTCACATTCCTGACACGGTCGTTCTATGGAATCGTAGATATACTACAAGTATATCGGTGGTCAAAAATCTCCAACCGACGGACATCGCCCACACGCACACTCCACGTCTCGCAACCGTACAACAGAACTGAACGCACTGCAGCACAGTACACACGACCTTTCAACTTCACTCCCACTGAAATATCAGGCCGACGCCACAAGTGCTTCAGTCCGGGGTAAGCTGCACGAGCCTTGGATATACGCATACTTACCTCCACTCGCGGGCTACCATCGTTGGACACGCAGCTACCAAGGTAGGTGAAACGGCCCACCATTGTTAGTTCTTCTTTATCCAGTATCAAGTTCGGCGCTGCTGTCTTCCAGTCCTGTAACAGTACTTTGCACTTTGAAGGTGCAAAGCACATGCCGAACCGAGCAACCGAGCAACCGATCTCGACAGTCTATCTAGTGCCCGTTGTGCATGGACCGCAGACTCGAACAGGCACACGACGTCGTCTGCGTAATCTAGGTCGCATAGCTTCCCTCCACTTCCCAGTTCGACTCCTACATCCCGGAGACCTCCTAAAGCATCTTCCATCACCTCGTCCATGATGAAGTTAAACATGAATGGAGAAGTGGGACACTTGTCAAACTTGACAGTTCACCGTATACCCTAACGCGACCATAGGTATGCGAGTACAATGCTCGCAACAGGTTCACAAACTTCGTTGGCATACCGGTCCGGTGGAGAGCACTGAGTAGTGCCGGTCGATCCACGGAGTCCAAAGCACCTTTCAAGTGGAGGAAGACTACGATCGTAGGGCGGCGGTGCGTGTGGCGCTTTTCGAGTATCTGTCGAAGAGTGAATATTTAGTCGATGCAACTTCGACCTGACCGAAATACGGCCTGTTGTTCGCGGATATTACTCTATTGAATCGGTGTCAAACGGCGCAGCATTATCGAAGCTAATACCTTAGTAACTATCGGAATTAAACTAAAATCCACGATGATTGCTGCAATCACTCCGTGTACCCTTCTTGAAGATGGGCACAATCAGTGATTCACCCCACGATAGCGCGATACGCTCATCGTTCCAAATATCATGAAGCGAGGAGGCAAGTGATTTCATCAGTACTTCTCCATCCAATTTGAAAAGAACTGGGGGAAGTTCATCGGGACCGGCAGCTTTTCCCCTCTTCAGAAGCCGAATATTCGACTCCACTTCCACTTCCGTTGGGGGATCAAGTGACCATCCCAAGGATTCGCAGCTCCAGACGTCGGACTAGATACGATAGCGTATGGCCAGTTAAACTGATCCTTGAAATGTTCTTCCCAACGGTCCAGTCTTTTCTGTCTACCATGGATGAGCTCTCCATTCTTATCGCACACGACTTCACTAACCAAATTTCGCCGGCCACCTCTGACTGTTACCTGAAGCGGCCGCTTTCACTTTTGACCATTGTGGCAGTCATTCTAGACGTATCTACGTCATATCCGTACAGTTATAGATCTAGCGCCATTTCGCTGTGTCGCGGAGCATTTCAAAAATTCGTACTCTATAATAAAATGTCACCTTTGGCGCAGAATTAAAGAGGTTTATTCTCTTCTTTTTTTTGCTGAGCGGCCAAGCCGCACTTCCCACCTAAACAGACATCCGGTGAACTAAGTTTCCCAACTTGTGCATTAAAGTCACCTGCTACCGATACGATGTCTGCGCGTTTGCTCTTGCGAACAGGACTGAAGAACTCATCATAAAACTCATCTTTCTCCATGCCAGTGCTGCAGTCTGTTGGAGCGTATGCTGAGATAACAGATAAACTACGCCTAACACTACTATCCTTTCAGACGACAACTGATCCCTGCAGTCTCATGGCACACAAGCGACTGTTGACTGGGATCCAATCTAAAAGGGCTGCTTCAGCCTTCTCACTCAACACTGTTCCTACATCACGTTGACCCACAGCTTGAGCAGCTTCGTCTCCTGAAGTATGACGAAAATATCTTGACGAGACATTAGGTGCAATCTGGGCCCATGCTAGGAATTCCATATTGTTGCTTACATCCGAGGAAAACGAAGTTGTCGTTTAATGAAAAATGCATCAGTCACGGAGTCTTTTGCCCAGGACGCATGTCAAACTTCCACAGCGAACCGTTAAACACGGTATTAGTGTACAGTTTTGCGTGCCGAACATCGATCATACGCTGAATGTGGCGCATATGTTGGCGTTTTGTGGTGAGTAAACACCTTTGATGGACAACCCTCTAACTTTTGTCCAAAGGGCCGAAAATCGAAAAGAAAATTATAAACTCCACTAAATGCGCTGTATGTTGGATATGCCAGCGGCAACCATTGAGAAAAGAAAGCCAAAAGATTCCAGGAACCGTTGATTTGCTGCTGAGGTACAGCTCCGTGAAACAGGTTATCTATGATATGCTGCTGAGGAGCTGGTATATGTGAGTAGCTCTGTTTCGACAGTAGTGTCCTTAACGGAAGAAAACGCCTTTTTGCGGCCGCAAGAAATGCCACCACAGGAGTTCACTTATTATAAGATGTCTGTGAATGGGCACTGAGTTGAGCGCGGAAAGGGATGAACTGAGGCCGTTCAACTATCGTAAGTGTCAACACGATATGGGCTCTGGGTAGTCGTGAATAACACTGACGTTATCCAGTACTGGATTTGCGCCTGCAGACAGCAGAGAATGCGCGAAGTATGCGATGCGGTCCTCAAACCTCAAATTTCTGAGCCTTATTCTTTAAGCGACGTTTTCTGAGGTCACCGAAAAAGCCTGGGGTTAATCTGAGTTATGCTCAGCTAAGGATGTTGTACTAGAGTGCAAATTGAAATGATTTGACGGCTCAATGGTTTTAATAATGATGGGCATATTTCCCGAAATTCTAGAGGCATGCGCAAAGCAGGATCAAATTTACGCAAAGATGGGGCAGTGGAAATTGCAAAATAAAAATGTAGTCGTGAAGATGCAGTGTCTGTGCTCTCATGAACATAACCTGCAATAATATTGGCTAAACACGAGTTTTCGGGCTTTAAATCAGAGCTACAAAACTATCGCGTTCCTATTTTATGAGGTTTCAGTGTTCATAATCGCGTGTGGCTCGTACACTACTGGCACCTCGGCAATGGGGTGCGAAGCTAAATAGTTCATTTCGGGCAACATTTTACTGCAACTGATTGAACCCCTCCCGCACATAG